>CM076583.1:546714208-547103850 GCA_034641835.2 Pinus albicaulis | reverse complement strand
TTTCTAGGTTGTCGCAGTTCCGACGTCTACAAGGCGTCGGTAGACCGACGGAGGGTTCAATTTAAAAAAAAAAAATTGAAACTTTAAAAGACGAGAAACGTTGTTTTGAATATATTATATGAAGTAAAACAGTCCATGAAAGTGAAATAGTAGTATGTAGAATAGTAAAGCAATAGATAGAGTACCGACGTCCATTGTTCCAAATACAAATTAAAGTACCCAAAACCCTGCAACAGAGAAAAACGAATATGTCCAAAATATAAAAATACCATCAGACCATATCAATAAACCAGCAACATAGACCAGCATCGCTAGTTTTGAAGGCAGAGTGATAAACATTAATCATTTTTTTTTTTTTCACAAGAGAAAAAACGTTGTTTTGAATATATTATATGAAGTAAAACAGTCCATGAAGTCATTACATTTTCACATCTGAAGATTGGAACCCAAATATCCATCCAGAAAAGTGAAGTCCCACCCCAGACAATGATAGAAAAATACCCCATGTCACATACAGGGACTTGATATAAAACCCAGTAACGGTCCACATGGAGATTATCGACAAATCTAAGAAAGCATCCAAATATGCCCGAGGCATCTATAAGAAAGTGAAATAGCAGTATGTAGAATAGTAAAACAACAGATAGAGTACCGACGTCCATTGTTCCAAATACAAATTAAAGTACCCAAATCCTTGAACAGAGAAAAACGCTAATCATGTGAGGAGTGTGATATGTCCAAAATATAAAAAGACCATCAGACCATATCAATAAACCAGCAACATAGACCAGCATCGCTAGTTTTGAAGGCAGAGTGACAAACATTAATCATTTTTTTTTCACAAGAGAAAAAACGTTGTTTTGAATATATTATATGAAGTAAAACAGTCCATGAAGTCATTACATTTTCACATCTGAAGATTGGAACCCAAATATCCATCCAGAAAAGGGGAAGTCCCACCCCAGACAATGATAGAAAAATACCCCATGTCACATACAGGGACATGATATAAAACCCAGTAACGGTCCACATGGAGATTATCTACAAATCCGAGAAAGCATCCAAATATGCCCGAGGCATCTATAAGAAAGTGAAATAGCAGTATGTAGAATAGTAAAGCAACAGATAGAGTACCGACGTCCATTGTTCCAAATACAAATTAAAGTACTCAAAACCCTGCAACAGAGAAAAACGCTAATCATGTGAGGAGTGTGATATGTCCAAAATATAAAAAGACCATCAGACCATATCAATAAACCAGCAACATAGACCAGCATCGCTAGTTTTGAAGGCAGAGTGATAAACATTAATCATTTTTTTTTTCACAAGAGAAAAACGTTGTTTTGAATATATTATATGAAGTAAAACAGTCCATGAAGTCATTACATTTTCACATCTGAATATTGGAACCCAAATATCCATCCAGAAAAGTGGAAGTCCCACCCCAGACAATGATAGAAAAATACCCCATGTCACATACAGGGACATGATATAAAACCCAGTAACAGTCCACATGAAGATTATCGACAATCTGAGAAAGCATCCAAATATGCCTGAGGCATCTATAAGAAAGTGAAATAGCAGTATGTAGAATAGTAAAGCAACAGACAGAGTACCGACGTCCATTGTTCCAAATACAAATTAAAGTACCCAAAATCCTTGAACAGAGAAAAACGCTAATCATGTGAAGAGTGTGATATGTCCAAAATATAAAAAGACCATCAGACCATATCAATAAACCAGCAACATAGACCAGCATCGCTAGTTTTGGAGGCAGAGTGATAAACATTAATCATTTTTTTCACAAGAGAAAAAACATTGTTTTGAATATATTATATGAAGTAAAACAGTCCATGAAGTCATTACATTTTCACATCTGAAGATTGGAACCCAAATATCCATCCAGAAAAGTGGAAGTCCCACCCCAGACAATGATAGAAAAATACCCCATGTCACATACAATGACTTGATATAAAACCCAGTAACGGTCCACATGGAGATTATCGACAATCTGAGAAAGCATCCAAATATGCCCAAGGCATCTATAAGAAAGTGAAATAGCAGTATGTAGAATAGTAAAGCAACAGATAGAGTACGTACTGACGTCCATTGTTCCAAATACAAATTAAAGTACCCAAAATCCTCGAACAGAGAAAAACGCTAATCATGTGAGGAGTGTGATATGTCCAAAATATAAAAAGACCATCAGACCATATCAATAAACCAGCAACATAGACAAGCATCGCTAGTTTTGAAGGCAGAATGATAAACATTAATCATTTTTTTTCAGAAGAGAAAAACGCTATTTTGAATATATTATATGAAGTAAAACAGTCCATGAAGTCATTACATTTTCACATCTGAAGATTGGAACCCAAATATCCATCCAGAAAAGTGGAAGTCCCACCCCAGACAATGATAGAAAAACACCCCATGTCACATACAGGGACATGATATAAAATCCAGTAACGGTCCACATGGAGATTATCGACAATCTGAGAAAGCATTCAAATATGCTCGAGGCATCTATAAGAAAGTGAAATAGTAGTATGTAGAACAGTAAAGCAACAGATAGAGTACCGACGTCCATTGTTCCAAATACAAATTAAAGTACCCAAAATCCTTGAACAGATCAAGAAAAACGTTAATCATGTGAGAATTCTAAGTAAATTTAATCTATTAACATTGCGAATAAAATTACACCGAAGTCAAAAACATTGCCTGGCCATACTCATGGCAAATTTGTCATCAAAAAATCAAAAAATTAAGAAGACTGCCCTCATACGGGGAAACCAGTCTTGAACATTTAATTTACAGAATTCAAAAATATTACAAAGGTCTAGCACAGTAAAATAAACTAAAAGAAGCCCAATTAAGTGGGCCTGCTAAGCAAGAAAAACAAATTAACCAAACTACTCCTCCGGTGGTTCCTCCACGATTCGGCACCATCCTTCGGAAGGTCCAGGATCGCTAGGTGCTACCTCCACATGCATGCCACGGCTCCCCTCCCGAAGGCCCGAATGCTGGCCGGCTTTTTCCGAGCTCAGACCCGCCGGACGGGTGCATTCTTCCTCCGTTTGGGCCTCCTCGCGGAAGACCACAGTGACTAAAGCCGTGATTCTTGGGCGGTTGAGAGAGCAATTAAAGGAAAATTGTGCAGTGCGCATCGTGGGAGAAGGTGAACTAACGGTGGGGAAGCCAGGAGCAGGGGAATCCATACGGTGGCCAGATGCTACAAGCCGACCCCGCCCACTCCTAGTATTTGGATATCGACCTAAGTAATAATCACTGGACTGGCCGCAAGTCAACTCTGTTGAGGGGCTGGAGGGAGCGCGCCGGGGTTGACGTCTAGTGCTCCCCCTACGACAACGCATCCTATGACGCACGCGAGGCATGGGTGCAATCTCAGGCGTAGTGGGCACAAGAGGAGACGAAGAAGTAGAATTCCAATTAACAGAGGAAGACAGACAGAGACAGAACCGAGAGAAATGCAAATATGCAGCAACGTCTAGGCAGAAGTTCAGCTGGCCACTTCTCCTTATCGTCACAGTTAGCAGGCAGTGTAATCCAGCAACCGGCTTGTCTGAAAAACCATGGCTAAATGCCATTTTGTCGACCCGTCTGCAATGCAATCAAAGGACGCCCGTCATAATTAATCTCTGATCATTAATAATGAGAGCCGAAGGCCGGATCAAATTGGAGCGTGTGGAATCGCTAAGAGGAGTGGAGGTCCGATCTTGAACAGTGTTAAAAATTAATTAATGCAGATTTGATGTGAAAATTTAATTGAACAGTGTTAAATGTTAATGCGATTGATATGAAATCGCCATATCCATGTCCCATCACCTTAAACGCCATCGAATGCACCCGCAGCCGGGAGCAGGGAAAGTTTTTATTGAGGACACGTGGCAGAAATTGATTGGAGCAGATCTTTGTTTGGGCCACTCGCGCAGTGGAAATCCGGACCCGTAAAATATTAGGGCGAATTTGATAAGAAATTCGCGTCACAAAATTGGCCGACGTCAGCAGGCTATTTTGGAACGCGAGTTTGGTTTGAATTATGGTTTATCGCTGTTTGAAGTCCGGCGGGCTCGACTCAGGAACAATTTTGTTTGATCCCATCTTATAAAATTTGTGTTGGTTTTCTTTGATAATACACATATTTATAATAAATCATGGGAATACCACACTAAACATGTGGAAAATTTATATAAATAATTATTGAGAACAATCATTTTTATGTAAACATATCCAAGGCGAGGTCTATGTCGAGAACCGGGGTCGTGAAAACTATTCAAATATAAAAATCCCGCTTAATAAAGAGACAAAATTGTTGTGCTTTTGGAACCTGACCCGAGGATTGGACATGAGTTAACAAACAAAAGGATAGCAGAACCAGACTTGCACCCGTGGTCAAGCCCTCTACCAAAACCACGAGCGGAATCACAAAAGCAGGTTGCACCGCTTTTACGGAGTAGGCGGTATTTCCTATTCGCGAGCGATTCCATAGGGAATGAGACACGTGGCGAAGTGACCCCCAGAAAACCACCGTTTAACCCGCGCCATCGCAGGTTAAAGCCCGACGTTGGAAGCCGAGTGAAATTGCCAAGAGTCGTTGATTTGGAGAAGGGCCATCGGACGGTGGTCGCACGTTGAACTTGCCCGGAGGTTAACTAAGGTGTGCGGAGGATAGCCAGGTACGATACGAGTGTTTGATTGGTTATTGATATATATAAGTGGGGCCGGAGTATAATGAAATTGTTTAATTAAACGATTGGCGGATAATTAGCATAAGTCTGGAGCGTGATTGTTGTAAGGCCGGGTGGTGAAATATAGAGCCGAAAGTTCATTACAAGTTATTTATTTAAAAAGAAACGTGGAGTATAAATACAAAGTGTTGAAAGTTAAACATTGGTTATAAGGCTTGGAGATAATATAAAGTCGGAAATATAAATTAAAGTCCAACCATTGTGGATAGTATTTATTTATCAAATTCTACGAATTTGATAAATAAACCCGAAGAAAGAAGAAGTCAATTAAGACTCAGGCTGGAGGAAAAGAACGGGGTAAACCAAGGGAAAATGCTGACAGAGAGATTTTAGACACACCAGCTCTCCTTGGGGGTCCAATTTCAGTTTTTTTGCGTCACACGATGATCTCTCTTCTCCGGCATTTACTTGTATTGAAGATCACTATTCTAGGAATAAGGAGTTATTTTCTCCAAAAATAACCCTAGCCAAACATTGACAATGCATCAAGGATATCTTTCTATGCTTCATAAGCACATTTGTTCTACTTCTAAATCATGTCTTGGAAGTCGTTGTTGTGCTGGAAATTATTCACCAGTTGGTTTCATACCAAAGTCTTTTTCACATTTTCAGCATCCAATACATGAAAAAGATAATGGTTTAAAACAACATAAATATTTGAAATTTTGCAAGAATTGTCTGGCACACTTTGAATATGAATTTTGAAGTCAAGTGCATGATGCCGTATAGGATCAAGTGTCATTTTGAATACCAAATGTTTCACAAGAAACTTCTCAACATGCTACCCTGCAGTAAGGATTAAATGACAATATTGCATCAACTATTTCCATAATAAAAGTGCACCTCGGCCATAAGACTAAAAAACTACAAATGTTGTAGATATAACAAGACCACACAATCAAATGTATTCCACAAGGCCAATACCGTATGAAAAATGAAAAGGAGTTTGCAACCAAAAATACCTTAGGCAACTAATTCAATTACATACACCAAACCATCAGCAAAAAGGAAAACCAGCCTACCCAAAAGGCAAGCGTTTACCTCCTTTGACAAAATTTTGAGTTCCGAAACAAGGGCCTTTATTGTCTTGTCAATGCCCCTAGTAATTTGAATGGGGTTTGCACCTGCTGCAACAACCTAAACAAAAAGGTTTCATTTCAAATTACTTTCCACAAATTTAAGATACAACCATTGTCAGTTTTGTATTTCCTAACAAGCTCATAAATTTTGACAAAAGAACCAAAATTTTTTAATACCTGATAGCAATTTTTTCACTCAAAAACTATCTTAGACTCAATAAGCCCAACCCAAAACTAAAAAACCAAACACCATAAGACCCTACAAAATGAATAGATGATCTTAATCCAGTACTATCGACAAAAATTTACCTTTACACCCTCACTTATTAAACCCTGTGCTGTTGAATTTTAACTTCAACTGCTGCAGCAGAAGGACGGATGCAGCAGCAACATTTTTTTTTGGAGGTTGCTTGCATGCCATCCAGAAATTTAATTCAGCATTTAAAATTCCCGCAAGTTTTTTTTGTAGACGGCCACAGCCATATTTCTGTACAGAATTGTATTTAAACACAACAGCCAGCATTAACGCAATTCACCAACCAGAAATTAAACAAACAGAAATTTACCCGACAGTTTTGTAAATTCAAAAGGAGGACACGTGGAGCATTAATATTGGATCGCATGAAATTGAAGGGAATTTGAAAACCTGAAAACCGGACCCGAATTTTTTATAGGGCACATTGGATTGAAAATTCGAGTTAAAATTAGGCAGACGTCAGCATCCCATTTTGGAACGCGAATTTGGTTTGAAATTCAATCTATTCAGACTTTTGAAGTCCGACGGAAAGTGTTCTTTAATGTTTTGATAGTTTAATATATACATATGTTTTAAACATATGTTATATATATATATCATATGCGAAATGAAAGGTGGGCCATAGAATTTAGTTTTAATTTTATATTTTTTAAAAGAGGGTTTATTATAATATGTTTTATATATTACGACATATAAAAATAAAAAGGTCGAAAAAGCTTGGTAGTTTTTTTTATAGACAGTACGTAAATTTTTTATTACATGGCAGTGTGTAAAAAGTGAAAGACTGAGTGTAACTTTTTAAGTGTGTATGCACAACAGTGCGAAAGGGAAAAACACAACAGAGTGTTTTAGAGACAGAGTATGTTTTTTTTGAACAGACAGTGAGTTGGTTTTATGCACTGCGTTTTGTAGCAGTCATAATTTTGTAATCCCTCTCAGTGAGGAAGTAGTGTAATATATTTTTTTTTAGTTATTGAAGGGAATAGAAGTTTGTTTTCAAAGTATTGAAACTCTGTCTCCTGTCAAAGAAATTTTTATTTTCTGTGTGTTAGAGGAAGGGAGATTTATTCTCCATTCATTGTTCTGGAATTTTTCAATATTCCAACATGTGCAAGAACAACATATGTTGTGGTTCCATCCCCAGCTAAATCATTTGTCTTTTCCGCAGCTTGCCTTACCAACTTGGCCCCAATATTTTCAACTGGGTCCTCTAATTCAACCAATAAAAGGCCAAAACCATAGCATTGAGATACATTTCATTACACTGTCAATAAAAATAAAATTTGACTCAGCCATAACCCTTTCCTTTTATTGTTGTGAAAAGCTTTATGCATTACTCTAATGTGGCTAGTCCATAGGCCAAGTAGACTACTGGGTAACAAATATGTTTCCTTTCACCTTTGAGTTTTCAAATTATGCCTACCAAATCTAAGACATTTAAGAGGGGGAACTAATACAATGTTAAAAAGAAAACCAGAGCACACATCTACAAATTACCTCCTTAGCTACCGTCACACCATCATTAACTATTTTCGAAGAACCATGCTTGCTCTCCAAGACAACATTTTTCCCTTCGCCCCAAGGGTGACTCCAACAAGATCAGCAAGTTTGTTCACACCGCCCGCAAGACAAATTGACAATGCTTTCAGTAAGTGTGCAATTGAATGCCAGACCATATGCCAAAACAACCCTCCATGAAAAATTAAAATAACACATTAAAATCGAATATAAGTGGACAAGGAAAGATCCACCGCAGCGAAGTTTCACGTGCAGGTGACCTTCCTTTAAACATAATTTTTTCTCTGACCTGCAATTTTTTTGTCACTGAGCCATCCTTGTTGAAGTACAACTCCTTTTCCATAGCTCTTTTATTAACTACCTTCTCTCTGTCACGTAATCTCAGAGTCCCTCTTCTGCTTGAGCGATTAAAGGAAATGGGTGAAAAAACTGAAAGAGAAGACAATTGTCTGCCATAATTATCAAACATTGTACCCAACTTCTTCCCCTTTCCATTGTTACCCAATGAGGTAGATGTGGAAATTGTTGTCATACTGCCCAAAGCAGAGGCCATCTTCTCTTATGTTGAATATAGAATTACAAGATCTTCATATTAGTATGAACCTTAAAAAACATGACTCCCATTGCTAAAAACCACTTTTAATTTGTAACAGGCAAACTAAACAACTATCGCAACTTTTGGCAACTTCTGGAGCATTAAGAGAGAAACAACCAAAGAGAAATACAACCACAATCCTCATTTTAATGAGACCGGACTATATATTTGCATTAAGACAATAGAAAGAAATCACGACTATATTAAGGCCAGCACAAAACAATCTTTAACCAGTGTCTCTTGCGGCCTTCAGGTTGCCATGCTAGAGGTTGCATATTTTTAATTTAAATTCTTGAACTCTCGTTCCCATCTATGAATGCATCCAATGGGATATCTACATCAAATGCTCCTTTATATCCCCAAAAACAAATTCCCTACTACAAGAGCACCAGTATTGATGGATCACCCCACACCATCCCACCCACTAGAAACGGTGAAAAAGGAAACCCGAGAAACTTTATGAAATATCTCAAGATGACTATATGGGTGGTTCTTATGAATCAACCAACCATTCAAAACATGCTCATCAATCCAAACCATGAGTATTATGTGACAATATTCAAGCAGGCACTGAATCGGATTTCTGAAGCCATGTTAGAGAAACCCTAAACTCTCACTGAAAATAGGTGAAATGTGGCACCACTCAGAGATTGACATGTGCCAATTGGTACAAGTGGTAGACAATTGGCATGCTCAAACAACGAGGTGATGCAGGAATGACATGAGGGAGAAAATATCAGAAAAGCCCCAAATCTGGAGAACTAAATCTCATCACCAACCTGAGATTGACAAATTTACATGATGTAACCTATGAAATCGTAAATGGAGAAATCATAGTAACAATAAAGTAACCTATGTAAAAATAAAGTCAGATTCATCCTGGGAGTGGTAATGGGAGAAATCATAGTGAACAACAAGAAACATGCAGAGTTGCTTACAATCAAATAGATGAAAAAACACATACAAAAAACCTAGATAATAATCATGAACAAGCTTAATATTGAATTATGAACCGTAAAGGAACTTACAAAATGTGACATTACGAACCTGGTCAAGCGCACAAGCAAAAATATCCTAGACATGACCCTGGTTGACAAGTTGTATTGCTCATGATGCAAGAGGATTTGTACCTGCACTACCAAGTCAATCAAAATCCATCATTATCTATACAATAAATACAAGTAATTGATGTAGTATTTTTTACCCTAAGATGCATTCTTATGATAATGTTAGAACATATGTTGAAAATGTCAAAACATACCTGAATAAGCTCCTCTTCGTTTCAAGAACAATTTATTGGAGTCGCATGAACTTGGAACAAGCCTCCCACGATCCGAAAGAGTAGCAACTAAGTCAACAGTGACTTTTTTGTTGCTACACTGGATCGAGGGAGGTTTGCTCCAAGATTAAATCGCTCCAATAAATTATTCTCTACTAAACAGGGCCAACCACGTGAAGGTGGAAGCTCTTATGGCCCCTCCCTCCCCCCTCACATCACTCTCAATTCCCAATACCCAATCTATATTTCATTTTTTACTTTCATGAGCATAAAAAAAAATATTCAATAACTAATAAAAAAACAATTCAACAAAAAGTACGCAAGGAAACATTGCAATTAATCCTTGACATAAAAATAGTATGATAAATGAGTTTTTTATATAACGCAAAAAACGTTCCAAGTATGGTAACGTTTGTCTTATAATAATACAATATTTTGCATTATCAAATTTTCTTTTTCTTCTTCCTATTTCTAAAGCTCCTAATTACATCATCAATATCATCGTGCTCTGCTCCTGTTTCGTGCCTTTCGACCCGCACTGCTGACCTAGTTGTGTATTCACGATGTCTGGGCTCATCCAGTGACGGGGCATCACCTACAAAAACAGATAATATTAAATTTTAATTGTCAGTTTTTAAATATCATTGAACTAGTTCGGTAATATTAATAAAAAAAATTGCAATGAGATTATTTACCTGGTGCACCAGTTGTCGCCGCTAACCTAGTTGCATTGTCACGATAAAACCGGGTCTCATCCAAGGATTTTGCGATCATTTCCAAAAATGTATAATACAATTTTAATTATCAAGCGAATATCATTGAACTAGTTCGGTAATATTAATAAAAAAAATTGCAATGAGATTATTTACCTGGTGCACCAATTGTCGCCGTTGGGACTGTTGCCCTGTCTTCCTCTCTGGTGTAAAGATCCTCAAGGGAAACATTCTCTGTCATTGAAACAAAAAACGTTATAAGGACAACCATCAAGGTATAATTAGAAAAAATTATAAGTGGAAATTAATTACCGTCACGGCCCTCACTGATAGCAGCATTGTCGGCCTGGTCCCCACTACAATGATCAGGTTGCACAAGAGGATCATCTACATCTGGCTCTAAAACTGGGTTATTTACCTCGTCGATAGTGTTGCTCCCCTGATTTAAACAAAGTTGTTATACATTAAATTTATGGACGAAAACAAAAATATTGAAAGGTTAATGTTTTACCTTATCAGGCATTGTAGATCTTGGGACCTGCCCCAAGCTTCTGCGACGTTCAACTACATCTTGATAGCCAAAACGGAAAGCGATATTTTTATCTTCCTCTGTAGTTATTGTTTTGAATTCATCACCCTACATTATATATGATTTTGTATTTTTAATCATATCTGATAGGATTACAAAAACGTTGGAAGGCGATACAATTAATTATAAGATGTTTAGCTACTTAATTACAATTCTTGTAGCTAATTTCAAGTAGCCACCCTGGTCGAGCTTGTGATGGCCCTTTTTCTCAATCCTAGCTTTGGTTGCCTTTGAGGTGTCAGGAAACATAGCATCAAAAGATTGAAGTCAGATATGACGTAGCACACTTTTATTTTAGACATAAAGAAAATTAAAGCTATTGAATTAAAGTTGTAATTTACCTTGCGGGTCCAGTTGGCATTTTTCCTTCTTTCTTTGCTCTTTTCTCTTTTCCGTCATGGATGAGTGCTCTCCACTCACTCTCTGAAACTGCGAGAGGATGCTCATATCTAGGGTTAAATTGCAATTGCGTCCTATAGGTGTCCCTGGTATATTTCAAATATTTTCCGGCTACCTGAGCCACCGCTTTTCTGTCAAATGTGCCGACCCTAAAAAGGGCTTCTAGATAATCTAGAAGTTCTTTTTTCAGGTTGGAATTCTGGGAATTCCACCCTGTACGTATGGTTGGGCCAAAAATTACCAACGCATGGCTCTCCAGAATCCTGTAGAACTCATTGTTTCCTACACAGAATAAAACCAAAAGAAAAATAAGATATTATCATTAATTTAATAATAAAAATCATGATAAATATGTTTTAGATAAAGTACATGAAATAGTTAAAATATTAAAATTTACCTGGGAGTTGTACATGCTTTATAGGGACACCCTCATCGTTCACCAACAACGTGCCATTAATGGTCCTTGTGGAGCTGACATGTGTAGCTCCAGGAAACGCAATAATGTAGTTGGCCATATCAGCCTCATCATTGCCAACACGTTCAACGGTTGGCTGGGTGTCTGCTTGGGCAGGGTGTGTTTCTTGGCTGGCACCTAAAGGAGTAGAAGGTGTACGAGAGGGTTGTTGGGAAATATCTTGCCCTTGTGTCCCACTACCACCAACACCGGGTTCAGCAAGTGCCAGAAAACGCTACATACAAAAGAACTTTTTGTTAGTTTAGTCAATGTAAAAATTAAAAATCAAACTATCACAATTCATCTCATGCAGAACAAAAAAAATATCCTTTTGACTTTTTATTATTACCTCATATCTATTTAGCTGCCTCATAAGATGTTGTATCCTCTCTTCTGTTTCAGGTGTTTGAGGCGCATCTATCAAAGCATTAAATTCCGACGTTGCATCTCGTGTCTTTTTTTGCAACAACAACACTGGAGATAGGGATGAAAAAAGCTCTTCCTCAAAGAGGGAATCATCAGGCGTACCATGGCTAGGTGTCTGCATATTTGAACAAAATTAATATTGTTTCAATTATGTAAATAACTAAAATACCTAAAGATAGAGCAATGCTGGCACTTTACATGTTCTTCCGCTGGCCTCTTTCCACGATCATCCCGTCTCGGGGTTGTTCCTGCACTGCTCTGATCAGTCTGCCACATTGCAATAAAATTATAAATGTAAAAACTTGAAAACAATATCTAACTTGAAAACACAAAATGAAAACTGAAATAATTTCTAATAAGACACCGGAAGACAGAGTTAGAGTTTCAAATATGCCTTGCATTGAATTCAGTCCTGGAAACATGTCATTGCACATTAAGGCACCGAAACATTCACTCCAGGAATGATATATTTAAGTAGGCTTCTCCTATTCTGGGAAAACACCATACCTATAATGCATTCACTTGCATGTATAAAGGGAAAGGAAAACATGTTTTCATACAACCGTGACAAAGGCATCTTGGGGAAAGGTATCTTCACTTTTTATTTATGTTGTTCACCCACACCACTCTCGTGTTTTCACTAATCCTGTTTTGTCATTTTTGGATTCAAATTAAGTTAAGGCCTTAAGTATTTTTGACCTTTCGGTGTAGTTTTTATAAGTGGCATGTATGGATTTTCCATTAATTCTGCACTTTTTCTCTTCATGCGCATGTTTCCCTGGAAATCAAATGAATGATTTAGTCCCATACATTTAACAAGTTGTTGGATCAACTCCATAGGAAATATCATGTTTCCTATTCAATCAAAATTTATCTCAGTTAGGGTAGGTAGGAATGTTTTCCCTTTGTATTAATAGGGCACTTCTAGCTTGCATTTTTATTATATCTTTCAAATTTAGTGTCGTTTAAATTAGGGCATGATTTTTTGCAACTTTCAAGGTGAGAATGAAAAAAGACAAATTTTTGTGATGGATGACTGTATATGACTCCATGGCCAGAGGAAAAGGCACTAATATACTTCTTCAAATATCTATAGTTCTCATTCACCTCATACGAAGATGGTCCCTGATTTTGAGCCAAATGTTGCAGCAAAAAGTTCCCCCCCTCCATAATTTGATAGTCAATGGAAATTTCTTAAATCGATGATGGGGCAAGATTATGGAACATTGGCACATACATATGTAATGGATTCCAAGATCATGATATATGTTTGCATATGTTTATGGCAATGTTCCACCAAGTCCCCTGGAGGTGGGAGCGAGGGGACGAGGGAGCGCGGGAGCGGCCTATGCAAAAGCTCTCTACCAATTTTCAGGAAACGTGGGGGGACGTCGGGGTCATAAAAATTATAAAATTTAATATTTAAAATGTAACTATATTTTTGCAAGGAATGTATATACAGTCATCATACACTTGCATCATGAAATATAAATCATAAATGATAAAATTACAAATCGATGAATGATGAATGATATAATTGAAACAAATTTAAAAGTTAAAAGTTAAAACATACATCATACAATCATGCATGTAAGTTTGTAAGTTTGTAACTATATAATCATTAATGTAACTACTAACAATGTACAATGAAAATAAAGTTTAAGATATCATATGACATATTATATCAAGATTCAAAATAGAGTTTAAACTGAAGTTTACAACTCAAGTCCGAAACATAAAACTTAAAAGCAAATAAGTTATGTCTGAAACATAAAACATAAAACATAACATATGAATATCAAATGATATCATCATAATGATAAATGAGCATAAATTCTCAAGTTAATGCCCCACTAGTCTCTGCATCCAACTTCTGCACGAATATATCAAGATCAACCATGTCACCATCTGAATCAGAATCACTTGGATTCTCAAATATTCTAAGTGGCACATCAACTTTTAACACGAAACCATAAACTAAAAGGGGCGGTGAGGGGACGTGAGGGGGCGTGAGGGAAACATCCCCTAGAAGTCCCCAAGACCCCGGAGCACGAGGGGGCGAGGAATCTAGACCCCTAGGTGGGGGGGCGACACCCCGTGTAACACTGGTTTATGGAGGTGGTGGAGCAAAAAAGAGCTCAAATAGAGCCGAAATTTTTCACATAAAAAGGACTGTGGGCTTGACTAATGGTTCCATTTAAAAAATGATATCTAGACAGAGAATAAGTGTAGCATGCAAACATGCATTGAAAATCCATCTGAGTTTGCATTGTATTACTTATGATGGATTCAAATTTGGGTTTCAAAATGCCAGGTTATGGCATGATGTTGTCGAGAAACCCTTAGTTGGATTCTCATGTTGGTTTAATTTATATTTTAAGTTTGTTTTGCAATCTTTGGGTGATAGTAACTCATGAACTAGGTTACCAATGTGTAACAATCATATTTCAAGAATAAAGTTGTGATTTTTTTATGTTATTATTATTATCTATTAGCTACGAGTATTGACACCTAATGCCTGGAATTTTGACATCTTGATAACATGGATAATTTCGAAAATGTTTCTAGTAATGTTAACATAATAACTATCATTACGTGTCTTCAATTTTTTCACCATAATAGACCTGTGATATGGACTCATCACACAACTTCATATGCTATGTCCCAACAAGTTCAAACTGGTTGAACCTACCTCATAGTGTGGTTATTAAGGACAAGTTGCTTGATATATAACTCGACAGCATAGACCACGTTGCAGTTCTAAAAAGAATCCTCAAGTGTCAAAAAAACTTCACAATATGTTCTACTATAAAGCCTTTTGGGATACCTGAAATAATATATGTATCATTGATGACTTTTAAAGTATGACAAGATCCAGGGGGAAAGGAAATCAATGGAAGAGTGATCCACCAATGAGAACCTAGAATTTAGCATCAGATGAGTTAGAGTCTAGGAAATTGAAACCCTATAATTTTAATTAGTGATGAAGGACATCACATAGGTAACTATATTTTCATGTAGAATAATCTGTTAATTCAAATTTAAACTACATAATATGAAAGGCATACCATAAATTTTTCCACGTAAGTCCAAACAACCTATAAAAAGGGAAAACCTTCTTTTCCCATGGGAAATAATTTACCTTTCCTTTTTCAAGACAATCTAAATCACAAAAAAATATGAACTATACTTCACACATTCTTGGATAATGTGAAAGTGGAAAAGGAATACCCTACACAAGTGATGCACACATGTACATTTGAACACTAATAGATTTTTGTAGTTGAAATGCAATTTTTGTTTTCATTTAAATGTAGGGTTTTTAAAGCAGGGAGAAATAATGGCTACCAAATTAATAAGCGTTTCTTTGGGAAAAATTTAAATCTTGTATTGGGTGATGAAGATAATAGAGGGTATTGAATCTTGATTCTTGACATCTAGAGAGAACCATACAACCTAACACAATCCAATAGAATTGACCAAAAAAACCCAAATAGAGTCAACCCTACTATAGGAGGAAGGGCCTGCAGTAAGAACTTACCATTTTGCAAGAGCTGAGGGCGAATGTTGTTCTGCAAGAGCCGAGGGCGAACGCTGAGGGCATTTTAAATCTTGTATTGGGTGATGAAGATAATAGAGGGTATTGAATCTTGATTCTTGACATCTAGAGAGAACCCTACAGCCTAACACAATCCAATGGAATTGACCAAAAAAACCCAAATAGAGTCAACCCTACTATAGGAGGAAGGGCCTGCAGTAAGAACTTACCATTTTGCAAGAGCCGAGGGCGAACGCTGAGGGCGCATGTTGTTCTGCAAGAGCTGAGGGCGAACGCTGAAGGGTCAAGCCCGCAAGAGCCGAGGGCGAATTCGTGCTAATGTTGCTCTGAAAGAGTCGAGGGCGAATCCAGGGCGAACGTCGTTCGCAAGAGCTCGGTGGCGACCGGCCGAGGCGACCGGCCGTTCGCAAGAGCTCGTGGCGCTAACGTCGTTTTGCAAGAGCCTGGTGGGCGACCGGCCGAGGGCGAATGGTGTTCGCAAGAGCGGAGGGCGAATGCGCGTGATACTCCATCGTTAATGTAGCACACATGTACATTTGAACACTAATTGATTTTTGTAGTTGAAATGCAATGCTTGTTTTCATTTAAATGTAGGGTTTTTAAAGCAGGGAAAAATAATGGCTTCCAAATTAATAAGCGTTTCTTTGGGAAAAATTTAAATCTTGTATTGGGTGATGAAGATAATAGAGGGTATTGAATCTTGATTCTTGACATCTAGAGAGAACCCTACAGCCTAACACAATCCAATGGAATTGACCAAAAACCCAAATAGAGTCAACCCTACTATAGGAGAAAGGGCCTGCAGTAAGAACTTACCATTTTGCAAGAGCTGAGGGCGAATGCTGTTCTGCAAGAGCTGAGGGCGAACGCTGAGGGCGAATGCTGAGGGCAAATGCTGTTCTGCAAGAGCTGAGCGCGAATGCTGAGGGCAAATGTTGTTCTGCAAGAGCAGAGCGCGAATGCGCGCGTGATATCAAACGTAGCTATTGCGACAAATACGAAACATTTTTATGTAGCGCGCATATAAGTTTCGAATTTTTATGTAGGGCCCATATAAGTTTGGTATTTTTATGTAGCGCGAAAATAACTGTCGCTATACTGACGGCGGAAAAGGCGTCGCTATTAGGACGGTGCCTCCAAACATCGCAACGGCGACACCTAGACATTGTGTCGCAGTTGCGACGTTTAGAGTCGTCTCAATAGCGACGCTTTGGGCCATGGTGTCGCAATTGCGACGTCTTCCTTTAAACGTCGCAATTGCGACACTTGTTTAAGTGTCGGTATTGCGACACTTTTCTATAGACGTCGGTATAGCGACGGTTTCGGGCGGGATGGAAAAAATTTGGGAAAATTTCCGACATTTGGTCAAAAGCGTCGGAAACAGGTGTCGGAATTTCCGCCAAATGTAGTAGTGTAATAATATTCGACATATCTATTTTTAGACTGGCAATCTAAAAATATATTTTGCCCAATATGTCTAAAAAATAGAAGTCCATCTATTTTTTCCTTCTTGACCAACCATCCACAAATAGCATCTTGCAACTCATAGAGTATGATCCATATGTCTAAAAATAGACATAGTCTAAAAATATACTTTGCGCCAAAAATAGCTTGCGGGCCCACTTAGTGAAGGCAACTTCTTTCCACTAAGCTCATCATCTTGTTGCAATCTCAACACTCCCTCTAAACAAGATAAGGATTATCTGCCACCCCTATCCTGCCTCTGTGGTATTCAAATTTTCTCCTGGTGAACGCCTTCGTCAAGATATCAGCATCTTGATCCTCCGTGGGAATATATGAAAGTAACATGATCTTCTGCTGCACACAATATCTGATATGATGATACTGATCTGTGAAGCCATGTTTCCTCAACTCATCCTCCTATCTGTACCATGATCCATATCCCAATGTGCCTCTGAGATATCTCAATACATGCTTTCCTGCCTTCCAAAAGAGCTTGGTAGGCTTAACCATAGCTTGTGAAAGCTGGTTAATAGCATAGCATATGTTGGGTCGTGTATTGACCAGATACATAAGCAACCCCACCAACTTTTGATAAAAAGTGGCATCCATTACCTCTGCCGAAGTAGCATCCTCCTTCCTCCATCCACCAGGAAGAGGAGTATCAACAGGCTTGCAGCCATGCATGTTGAACTTCTCCAGTATCTCCCGGGCATACTTGCCTTGAGAAACAAACAGTCCATCACTGCGCTACCAAATTTCCAATCCCAGAAAATAATGAAGGAGGCCTAAGTCCTTCATCTCAAACTCCTTTGCAAGATCATCCTTGCATGAGAGTATCAACAGCTCATCACCTGTCAAAATCAAATCATCTACATAAAGTACAATGATCAGCAACTTACCCTCCACCACAATTTGGTATAGGTTCTGATCCGCCTCACTCTTGGAGAATCCAAGTCCGGTGAAATAAGTGTCTATCCATGTGTACCAAGCACGAGGTGCTTGTTTCAACCCATACAATGCTCTCTTGAGGCTGCAAACATGCGACTCGCTGTTGAAGATCTCAAAACCTTTGGGCTACTCTATGTACACCTCCTCCTCAATCACCCCATTGAGGAATGTAGTCTTCACATCCATATGATGAATGTGCCACCTCATCTGCACTGAGAGAGCAAGAATCGTCCGTATGGAAGAATACCTTGCGAAAGGTGCAAAGGTTTCCTCATAATCGATCCCCTCAATCTGTGAGAAGCCTCGGGCAACAAATATTGCCTTGTACTTGTCCACACTCCCGTCAGCTGCTTGATTCACTTTGTAGATCCATCTCGAACCCACCATTGATTTCCCTTTCGGCCTTGGGACAATCTCCCATGCACTGTTTCTGACAATCGAATCATACTCTTCCACCATGGCATCTACCCATGCGAGATCCTCCACAGCTTCCTTGAAAGAGGATGGCTCTGTCACGATACACTTGCTCATAAGAGCCATGTATCCAGTATACCGATCAGGTGATTGTCTCTGTCTGCGCTGTGATGTAGGTGATCCTACAACCTTCTCTGCATCTTGAGCCAGTCACTCAGCTTCTGTAGTGCACTTCCACCCTCTGATGGTTGGCGCTGCATGAGTGGTATCTTCCACTCCATGAACCTCCTCTTGTGGCTGATCCACATCCTGAGGCTCATCCTTAGGAACTAATAGCTCCTCATCTGCATGCAAGTGTGGCTCCCTCTCAAGCGAACGCTTCATGGTTTTCTCCTCATGAAATTTGATATCCCGTCACACAACAGTCTTGCGACTGTCTGGAAAATACACACGATAGTTATGGGGTGTATCAGTGTACCCCACAAATATCCCAACCTCTGCAGTCGGCTCCAGCTTCTTCCTGGCATCCTTTGTCACATGAATGTAAACAGGTGAACCAAAAATCCTCAAATGGGAAATATCAGGCTGCTTACCAGAAAACGCCTCCTCGGGTGTAGTCATTCCAAGTATTCTGTGAGGACAACGGTTCTGCACATATATTGCAGTATTGCATGCCTCAGCCCACAAGTGTATGGGAAGGCCTTGATCATGCAACATCGCCCGTGCAGCACCCACGATCGTTCTGTTCTTCCGCTCAACAACCCCATTCTACTGTGGGTTATGAGGTGCTATGAGCTCTCTTCGAATTCCTTCTGCGCTGCAAAATTCCTTGAATTCGCCAGAGATGAATTCACCACCATTGTCGCTCCTAAGAGCCTTCACTTGCTTCCCCGGTTCTTTCTCAACCAGTGCCTTGAACTCACAAAACTTTGAGTATGTCTCGCTCTTCTTCTGCATGAAGAAGATCCAGCACTTACAAGAAAAATCATCAAGAAATATCACATAGTACCTGTGCTTTGCCGTCGAAGCTACTGAGAAAGGTCCACACACGTCTGTGTGAATTCTCTCAAGGATCGTCGTGGCACGACTATCCTTCTCGCGAAAGGTGGCTTTCACAAATTTTCCTAAGGTACATCCCTTGCACTGATCTAACTGTGCAAGAGTACCCTTAGGAAGCATAGTAGATATCTGCTGCAGTATCTTCAAAGCTCCATGGTGAAGGTGGCCCAATCTCCGGTGCCACAGCTCACCACCACTCCTTCTGCCTTGCCTGCCATTACTGCGCAGCCATCTACCTGCAATTGATAAAGGTTCTTAACTCGAACCCCTATCCTCTGGGTCTCACCAGTTTCCTTATTACGTAGGAAAGCCTTTCCCTCGCTAAAGACAACATCATATCCCTTGTCTTCTAACATCGCCACAGAGATCAGATTCTTCTTCAATCCTGGAACATGCATCACTTCCTTCAATACGAAGGGTTTACCAGACTCCCTCTCAAAGGAAATGGTACCGATACCGGTCGCACTGTATCTACCGTCATCACCCATCTCGATGTGCACTCCAAGATCTTTCTCATCCAGATCAGTAAACAAATCTCGATCTCCTGTCATGTGAAAAGATGCACCACTGTCAAGAAACCACACTGAACCCATCACACTTGAGACCAAGCATGTGATAAACGAAAAATCCAGCTCAAACTGCGAGGCTAAGGCCTCTCCAGTTGCAGATCCAGTAGCCTGCTTATTTTTCTTCTTCTGTGGACAACTAGTGGCGTAATTTCCGTGTTGGTGACAGTGAAAGCACTTCACCTTGGACATGTCCTACTTCTTGCCTTTCGCACCAGATTGAGAAGCATGCTTCTTTCTCTTCCCCTTCTTTACTTTGGAAGCCAAAGCGCAATTTTCTTCATCATAGTTCTTTGATGAAGATCTATCCCTGGTACTTCGCCTTATCTCCTCTTGCACAAGATCCGACCAAAGTCGCTCCCATCCTGGCAATTTCTCCCGACCATTGAAAGAGTCCTGATAGGAATGCCAACTCTTCAGAAGCCCAAGGAGAGCCAAGATCACCAAGTCCTCATCATCAACAGTCACCCCCACACTTTCCAGCTCATCCCTGCAATGGATGAACTTCATGAGGTACTTGGGCATACTGTCGCCTTCCTCCATTTTTTTGTTTCTGACTTTATCCTTGAGTGCCAACTTCCTATGGTCGCTCTTGCTTTGGAATAAGTCTGTCAATGCTTTCCACATCAAGAATGGAGAAGCCTTACCATGAAGGCTGGACACTATGTGATCCTTCACACCTTCCAACATAATTCTTCGACACTTTGCTGTCTTCTTTTCCCATGCGTCAAGTACGGCAGCATCGCTAGAAGTAGGTTTTGGAACTTCTGCATCTATGAACTCCTTCAATCCATTATCATCTAGCACCATCTCCATCCTGTCCTTCCATGAAATATAATTTGAGCTGCCCTCAAGGGCATACTCCAATCGCAATCCGTTGAAAGACATCTCAACTTCGACACCAAGAAAACACGACTGCAAATTCGAATTCCACCAGTACAAAACTCAACCGCTTCAATGTTTTGAAATTGCTCCAATGATCAATATCGCTTTGATACCATGTAGAAATTTGAATAACTGATATATTATTCATCGAAATTCTCCTAATCACACACTATTTTAGCTTCATGCACAATACAAAATATCTTTTACCATTGATCATTACATGCTGAAATAAAATCAATTGCATGCGCACATTAAAACCATAAACAATCACACATATGAACACAGTATTTCATGGGAAATATTAAAGCTGAAAACCCCAACTATCTGTATATTATATGTCATAGAGATCATGTAACAATAATTGTACAAAGCTCCTCACAAGCTCTCAGCACAATCTCCAATTGCTACACACTAATCAAGCTAGATCTAGCAAAACACATGCTCCAATCTCTGCCACTTGATAGCCAGCCTCTATTGTGTAATCAATGCCGTAGAATGGCTCATAAATAACTTCGAACCACCTGGCTTGTACTACACAATCCTCATTGGCTCCTCCAATCACTGGTTGTTGCAAACATGCAACTGTATAGTCACAACTGATAGTCACACTGCTCTTTCACCTATCTCTTCACTGGTCTCCACTGAAATTGTCCATGCACTGAAGTTAACTGATGTATTATTTAGTTGATTAATGAGTTTATAATTAGTGAATTAATTAATAAATAATTCACACCACTCATCACTAGTGTATTAATCAGTTAGACTAAATACAACTAGCTCAACTATGTTTAGATTAGTTAAAATGAACACAACTCCATTAACTCCTCAATCAAGTCCACCAAACTTTGTCACATGAGTTCTAACTAAAGTATCCATGCAATAGCTCCACTTAACCCTCAGGAATAACGTAATTCCTTCTGTCAGCTCATGTGCCACATCTTTGCACTTAACTAAAGTGCTCCAAGAGAATAAGATAATGTTTATAGTCCAAATATTATTAAGAGCTAATAATATTCGACATATCTATTTTTAGATTGGAAATCTAAAAATAGATTCCGCCCAATATGTCTAAAAAATATAATTCCATCTATTTTTTCCGTCTTGACCAACCATCCACAAATAGCATCTTGCAACTCATAGAATATGATCCATATGTCTAAAAATAGACTTTGCGCCAAAAATAGCCTGCGGGCCCACTTAGTGAAGGCGACTTCTTTCCACTAAGCTCATCATCTTGCTGCAATCTCAACATATGATATAATCCATCCGTGTTTCTCTATACAACCTCCTAAATTATCCTCCAAAAACCAGGATAGTGGCATATGTCATGTCCATTTGAAGGGTGCCTCCCATATTTTTGGACCAAGATATGGAAAGAAGCATTCCAAATATTGATGGTATATCAGCAACTACTATGTCCATCACCAAACTCTTCATAGGAAGTTGGGTAAGAGAAATTACCAAGTCTTTGATTACCCCTAAAAATTTGACCCTTTTGGAGTCAAAAGTATAAAGGTCATGATATTATTTAGTAATTTCCAGTCCTAATCCATCCATCACTTTCTTAGGCATCCGATTATGAGAAACCCCATAATCTAATAAGAAATTATGCAGCAATTTGTTATGAATGTTGAGAGAAAGATAAAAAGGTGGAGAGTTATCATCATTTTGATCTTGGACATGGCTGCCTAAAATGATAGTAGGATGTTCATCTTCAAGATTGAAAGAGTCAGAAGAAAGGGATGGCTGAAGTAGACTTTTGAATGATTCTCTGTAAGTTGGATTTTTCAGTAATTCTAGGAGTGGGACTGGAATCTTGATCTTATTCAATTTAAATTTAAAACTAAAATTGAGCGAAATTGAATCTTTATTTTCAGTAGCTATTTTGATGACTGGAGCAATGTTAGGTGGTGAAGGAACATCATTAACCTTTGATTTTTTCTTGGCAACAAATTTTTCAACATCTTGTTTTTGTTGAGGCTGTTGGACAAACCCTTTTGACCTCAAAAGATAAATTCTCCTCTGAATTCAGGATGCTTTTTCTCATTTGGAGCATGAATATGAGATTCCTGATCATATAAAAATAGATTTATCCTAGATTGATCTTCATATTCCTGTAAAGTCAAACAAGTTGACTATGATGTCTCTCCAACAAGATTTATTTCTTCATCTTGCTGATTTTCTTCAGCAAAATTTTTCAATGGAGGCTGAAAATTTTTGATCATCAGGATTTCTCCTTGGGCTTTGTAAAATTTTTTGGGGATGAAAAGGTCTCCTAAAAGGAGCCTGATTTCTGTTTCCTTCATTTTGGATGGGCCTAGCAACGGGCCTATTTTTCAACTCCAGTTTTGTCATTTTAAAAGCAAGATCTTTAATCAAGTTAGACATTTGATCTATATTCTCTTCAGCTGTGAAAGTTTTAAAGGAGGAAGATGGTTTCTCCTCTTTCATTTTCTTTTTATCTTTTTCCCCCTTCCCTTCTTCAATTTTCAGCTTGTTTGAGGCCATAATATTGGACTTCACTCCAATATCAGCCTCCTACATACCCACCAATGTTTGTGGCTTTTAGCTCTCAACCATAGTGAAAAATTGGAATCTAAGGCATTGGAAAAGGTAATCATGGCTGTGGTTTCAGGGGGTTTAACCTCTATAGGAATCGTTTGATATAATTTATTTAATTTCTTTGTGAAATCTACCAATGACTCATCAGCTTGTTTCTTTAAAGGCCCAAATCGTGAGATAATACAAGTAATCTTTCCTGTCACCCCATTGTTTTATAAACACTTGTTCCAAGTCATATATTCCTATTATTGATTTGGGTGGCAAGTTTCTGAAGCACTTCCTAGCTTCACCATCTAAGCTTTGCACAAAAATTCTATACAAACATCTTCATGTTCAACATTTTGGTTATCAACATAACTATAGAAGGAAAATAGGTGTTCTTCAGCAGATACTCCTTCTCCCTCTCCTGTGTATTTGGGAAAATATTTCAGATAATCCCCTTGAGGAAGAGGATGCAAAGGTTAAGGAAGGACGAGTGGCGTATATATTGCAGCAACAATTTGTTTCATCCTTGTAGGAACAGGATGAGCCATGACTTGCTAAGGTACGAATGGTAAGTTTGCTGACACAGAGGTTTGACTATTGGAAATTTCAATTTGTGGAGTTGAAAATATAGGATTTTCAAAGAGATGGAAAATGGGAGGTTTTATTTCAACTTCTCCAAGAGAATCAGTTTAAGATGTTGATTCTTGAAGGATTGGGGCATCTTCAAGTCTGTTTTGCTGGGCTAAAAAGTCATAAAGGCTAAAAGTCAAATTTTCAGGAGGGTTATCTCTTTTTTATGAGAAGAAGATGAGACAACATCTAGGTTTTGAGACAGAGGAAAATACTCCTGTTGTGGACTAAAAGAAGACTGATATTCAGGATGAGTTTGGAGAAAACTCAAATTTGTTTTTATGTCTTGGTTAAAATATCTCTATCTATAAAGGGCGCAATTTCCAACACTTGTTCTAATTCCCATTCTGTTAGTACAAAGGTTTCCGATTTCTGATTTTCTTCACTGATACCTAAAAAATTTTCTTTCACTAGAATGATATTTGTTTCTAATTTACTAAGTGATGACTGAGAGATATTTTCAACTGAACCTAAGCTAATATCATCTACTTTTCCTTTAATGGAAGCACTTTCAACTTGAAATATTTCAGGAGATTGCTTTGAAACTAAAATTTCTTTAAGTTGTAAAGTAGACGATGGTACCTTTTCTTTTGGAATGTATTTTTCATGCAGCTTTTTCACTGAATTTGGTGCAAATTTAGTTGATTTCTGTTCCCCTCTAGCATCCTTTATTATCTTCTCCGGCTCAGAAACTGGAATCACAGGAGGTGATCTCTGACTTCTTCTTCTGGTAGGCGATCTTGAAACCCCTCGTCCTCTTTGTGGAGTCACCAGGTGAACTAATTACAATCAGAAGTAGTGACTTGTTTTTTATTCACCTTCAAAAACCAGTACTAGGCATTCATGGAACAATTTTGGGAGAATACAAAATTCAGAATCTTCGACTCTCGAAAGATGCACCGAAAGATGTTAGCGTTGGAATCAAAACTTGGATTGTGATAAGTGCTTGACCAGATACATCTTAAGCTCAAGGCTATTTATGATTTGGATTGGATTGTGGAAAGTGATTGAATGTTACATCAGCTGAAAAGGTTTCAAATAGATAATTATCTTTTACACATATGAGGGTACTAAGGCTTGATGTGGTAACAAGAGTAAATTGGTAATCTGTGGGCTAGGAGCATATGCAAAAGGATAGTGGGTCTATAAGATAGAATTACACTGTTTGGATAAAAAAATAACACAAAATTCATATTGATAATGCATCAATGAAAGAAAGCTTCTAGAAGTCTTACAAGAATTTCATTGTACACTTAAACATATTTGTTTAAAGGAATGCTCATAAATAATTTACCACGCATGTACTATCAAGAAACATTGCCAAGAAAGACTGACAAAATTAGATAATCATGTATAGATAAAACATGAGACTAACAAAAACATGGAACAGAGTTAACATCACAATTTGAAACTAAAGAATTTAGATATGAAAACACATGAGGTAAGTAAAAAATATAGACAACAAGCTATCATAAGTCCTCAAGAGTACTACTAATATATTATATATTCAAAAATGTGTAACACAATATGCTCTGTAAGATACAATCATTGAACCCTTCTGTCTTTGCATTACACAATGTTTATACAAAATAGGAGCTCTGTACAGAGGCCTCCAATAAAAGTGGAAATATGTTTTAGGAATTTATTACAACTCTCTACGTATGTAAGGGTTCATCTAAAACATTAAATAAAAACTGAAAATAGAAATAAGATAAGGTGTGGAATCATGTACTTGAAGTTGGCTGAGTAAATGTGGCTGAGTTCCCCGTAGTTCATCAAAATTGTCTCCAAAAAAGGTGGAATCCAGCAACTTAAAGGAGTATCTGTGAACACCTGTCTGCATATCTGCTAAAACATAGGAGTGACTAACCAACTGGAAGTTTATCTGACACCTGGAAAAAACTCATCATAACAGAAATCAAATCTACTTCATCCACTTTGGTGTCATCATTGTGATAATAAAACCAAAAAAGTAGCTTTTCCTTTCCATATACTAATATCTGAAAATAATAGCTACCTCCTATGAAAAAGGGTAGCTATATCTAAAAATATTGTAAACAAAAAAATGGAAGACTACTTTAGATTTTCAAGGCTCTGCATGTTCATTCTTCAGAGGTATAATTTGGAGGAAAATATTTTGATAGCCTCACATTTTGTCACCCTTTTGTTTGACCTCCTTTTCCATATTTGATTTTTTAGTTGAGTCTTTTTCTTCTTGGTTTTATCTTCTGGGTTGTCATCAACATTTATGATCTCATCCTGAGAGCAGGGTTAGAAGTAAAATTGCTGGTTAATCTGAGTTTGTTTTTAGGCCTGGTGTGAGGTCTCTAGATGTAGGGATTTGGAATATACTTAGGCCTTTTTCCTCCATGTATAAATATTCTAGATTCTCCCTCCTCAAACTCTGACTTAGTATATTTTGTATCATTTCTATCTTCATAAGATGAGTATGAATGTATTACATTCGTCTTCCTCTTCTTGGATGAAGAGCCAATAGATGAGAAGAGATGAGCCAAAGTAGGCTCTTCCTTTGAGATAGTCTCAGACACTTTGTTTTTCCCTTTCTTAAGTGATGAAAAGACTTGCGAAAGAGTAGGCTCTTTGAATGAAATATCGTTGTTTTGTTGAGTCCCTTGAGTAGTTTCTAAAACAAGGTTTGACCTCATGGCTTCAGGGTTGGCTTCCTCTGAAGGTAGAATAGGGTTGGAAGTTAGAACTTCAGGGGTGACTTCCTCTGGAAGTTCTTCTATCATGATGAGCCTTTTCCTGTGTTTACCCCTTGAATAGGAATTTGTCTCCTCTATGATTTTAAACACCGTATTTTTATGCAAGAGGGTATCTCTTTTCTTAAACTTCTTTCTACACTTCTCCATGAATGACCTTAAGGTATGTGGTTCCTTGGGTGAATTTCTTGTTGGTGAATTGTTGATGTGGACTTCATTTGTTGTTTGTGTTGTTGGTATATATGTAGGGCCTCTAGTATTATTATTTAAGCTCCTAGTCTGCCTTCTGGATGATATGGAGGAAGGGCCAACTTGCGAGGAAGTTTATGAATGAATAGGGTTTGGCTGCTTTTTTTTTGAGTCTCTTAGTTTTCTCGGTCTCCCTACTTTTATTCTAGAATAAGCAGTGTTAAATCCCTCCTCTGTTATAAATTTCTCCCAAGTAGTTGTTGGAAATATTGAGAGGGGGGGTGAATCATTATTCCTTTCAATTAGTATTATTATTAATATTTTAAAGCATTAGTTAATCTTCAATTATTATCAGTGTTTGTACAATCATAGCAATAAACAAAAGGAACACAAATGCACACAATTTTTAAGGTGGAAACCCCCTCCGAGAAAAAAACCACCTGAATGCTTTTCTAATAATTCTTTAATATTCCACTCCAATTGAAAAGAAAGCTCCAACTTCGTAGAATCTATAAAAGCATTCTTCTCCAGCTCCCACTGCATGGACGCTCCAATGCCCGAGATTCTTCAGTAGTCAACTAAACGGATGCCCCAACACCCAATAAGCTACAACTCACCCTAGCACCACCCTACCATCTTGAAGTTTTCACAGGCTTGAACTTGTTGGTGACTTCATGCACCACCCTACCACCCTATAGAAGAATAAAAGAGAATGGACTCCCGTACCAGGGAAAATGACCCACTTTACAATGATATAGAATGATGTAGAAAAAGAAGACACACTAGACTATAACCCAAACTATGACAAAAATACCTAATGATGATCCTAGACCTCCCGACACTTCCTCTTCAATTCTTGGAAGATAGACACTTGTACAAATTTTACAATGATTCTTTTACAATGACTTAGTACAATGATACCTTTACAATGATTGTGTGCAGTGCTGCCCACGTGAAGACTTCATGTGGTGAACTTCTTATTGTTGTTGTTATGCACCTTGATTGTTTCTCTTGTCATGCTACCCTTTCTCACTCTTCAGAGCATTATATCATGCATTGAGTATTATCTTGATGAATATATAATACCTGCAAAAAGTCTTCAAGGAAATACCCATGACATCATAATAGAAAAACTTACCTCATCCTGGAGAGCATATGTCAGTGCTAAAAAAAACAAAAAAAACAAATTAGAATATAAAGAACCTAATGAAATTAAGAGATGAACATGCATAGACAGAATATACTTACATGGATCTTACCTTTATTGCACCTTGATTTGCTTTGCTGCCCTAAAAAGTCCGGTCCTTTGCAGCCCTTGACAACACATGATCTAGCTTTTTCTTGCCTTCTAGGAGCTCGATATTGAATTTGGTGTATCTATGTTATTTTAGATCCCCAATATGCGATTTCCGGTCCTTTAGAATTCCTCTGAGTCTTATTTCCAATGCCACAGTTATGACCCAATTTGGATTCTTTAAGACAAATTTATGCCCAATCTCTCGCAATAACTTAATTATGGACTTGTTCAGTAGAGCGAAATTGTACGGCATGCCACGTGTCACTATTTCCTTATTCGGCTCTGAAATTGATACTCAAAAACCGAAATCCATGACCTATTCTCCAATTTTTATATAATTCCAATCTGATACTCAGAGAGAGAGTTATGACAATTTTCCCAAGGTCACCTCTTTGAGATGAAGTTCAGGATCCTGTAAAAACCCTAACTTCCATAGATCATATCTCCGAAAATATTGCAAACCATGCTCCAAAAATTTTACATGTGCTTCCTTAGGATTTCGACTTCACCTCATAAAAATTTCAGCTTCTTAACTTTCATGGAAAAAAATATATAGCAAAAATTCCACGATGACATGTTTCAAGTAGCGAAATCCCTACATGAGGAGGATATGAGGATCACAATTTATATAATTGCTTAGGTTGAGAGGGACTTAAACAAGTGAATGTAGGAGGGATTTTAGGAGATTAAAAATTATTAATTATTGACTGTTCAGTGACCACAACCAATTATTAATGTCATGCCACAACCCCATGGGGTTTTATCCCACTAACTGGGATTACTAACTTCAAACATGAATATCTCTCAAAATGTGAAGAATTACATGGGGCGCCATATATCAACGGAAACATATAAAAAAGTAGAAACCATCAAAAATATCCTTGATTCGGAATATCATAATTTGGTAGGTCAAAATTCCCATGCAAGATCGGGGTAGCCTCTGGTGCTGCTTGGGTTGACATCAATGACAAACATTGATAAAAAATCTCCCTTTTTGGCATTAATGGCAATACAAATACTCCCTCTGCGATCATGACACCTCTTCCTACAACATTCTCTCCCCCTTTGACATCAATGGCAAATGGTAAGTCCCCCTAACACACAACCATCCTGCTTCCAATCCCCCTTTATATTCTGAATAAGGAAAATCTAATGAGAACTTGGGAGAATCCCAAGCTTCTAGAAAAGATATTCAAATGCTTCACGAGGTAAAGGCTTAGTGAAGATATCAACGATTTGTTCTTTTGTACCAACATATTGAAGTTTGATATTATTTTCAGCGACTTGTTCTCTAACAAAATGATATTTGATCGGAATGTGTTTTGTTATTGAATGCATGACAGGATTCTTGGAGATGCTGATGGCACTAGTGTTATCACAGAAGATGGGAATAGGCTCACTAAATTGTACTTGAAGATCTTGCAAATTTTGTTTCATCCAAAGAACTTGAGTACAACAAGCTACCATTGCAATGTATTTTGCTTCCGCTATAGATAACGAGATTGAGGTTTTCTTTTTTCTCAACCATGATACGAGACAACCAACTAGATAGAATGTTGCTCCACTAGTACTCTTACAATCATCAATGCTTTCTGTCAAATCTGCATCTGTAAAGGCTTGAATAATGAGATTGTTACCCTTGGGGTACCACAAGACATATTCTATTGTACCCTTTAGATATCGAAGAATTCTTTTGACGACAATAATATGTGATTCTTTTGGTGCTTCTTGGAATATTTCTACTTGTCCAACTGCTTGCATAACATCTGGCGGGGAGGCTGTTACATATAGAAGACTACCAATCATAGATATTTACAACCTCTGATCCACATTGTTAGATGAGTCGTCTATGCTCAATTTGCAACCTGTTACCATAAGAGTAAAGACGGGTTTGCAATCTTCCATTTTGAATTTCTTGAGCATTTCCTTGATGTACTTGGCCTGCCATATAAATATTCCTTTCTCTTGCTGAGATATTTGAAGCCCTAAGAAGTATGTCAGCTCACCAAGTAAAGACATCTCGAACTCACTTTGCATATTTGTAGCAAAGTTCTTACTTAGTCGATCATCATTTCTACCAAATATTATATCATCCACATATACCTCAACGATTGTTAAAATATATTTATCTATTTGTACATAAAGATTGCTATCAGAATTACCTTTCTTGAACCCTTGTTGACGTAGATATCCATCAAGACAAGCATACCATGCTCTAGGAGCTTTCTTGAGACCATATAGAGCCTTCTTTAACCTGAAAACATAGCATTTTTTTTCTGATAGTAGAAAACCTTCAGGTTGTTCAATGTAAAATTATTCTTCTAATTCACCATTCAGAAATGCTGACTTAACATCCATTTGGTAGAATTTTATTTTTCTTGAACATGTATAGGCAAGAAACATTCGAATGGCTTCCATTATGGAAACTAGTGCAAATGTTTCGTCGAAATCAATTCCTTCCACTTCTGCATAGCCTTTGCAAACCAACATTGTTTTTTTTTTGGTAACCTTTCCATCTTCATTAAATTTTTTCCCGAACACCCATTTATTCCAAATAAATTTTTTATCTTTTGGTCGTGGAACTAATTCCCAGGTGTTATTCTTCTCAATTTGATCCAATTCTTCATTCATAGCTGCTACCCAATGTTCATTGTGGCTAGCTTCCTCAAAACTACTAGGCTCAAATGTTGCTAGAAAAACAATGAGAGCTTGTTGTGATGAACGAAGCTGTCGACCTTCATTTATGTCACCAATGATTTGATCTGATGGATGGTTCTTTTGAATCCATTCTTTTGTTCTCTTTGGAGGAGCTTCTTGTTGTTGTTCTGATATATCTTGATGATCATTATTTACTTCTTCCTGGTTGATAGTTGCTTCTTGTTCTAGAATTTTCTTTGTGTCTTTTTAAGCCTCTATCTCAAGTTTCAAATATTCTAGATCCTCATCATTATTCATTAGAATACCATCTTCGTCAAATGTAAAATGTATGCTCTCCACTATCTGTTTTCGTCTAATATTATAACATTTATAGGCCTTTATTTTTCGTGAGTAACCAACAAAGATACTTTCGTCAACACGTGATTCAAACTTACCCAAAATTTGATATTCTCTTTTAATATAAAATTTGCTTTCGAAGATTCTGAAATATTTTACATTAGCCAGTTTTCCTTTCCATAATTCATATGGGGTCTTGTTGCAATTATTTCTAAGAAGACTTTGGTTGATAATGAAGATTGTCGTATCAATTACTTGAACCCACAAATTTTCATCCAATTTTGAGTCCTTCAACATTGTTCAACCCATTTCCTGTAAGATTTTGTTATTTGTTTCAACAACTCCATTTTGTTGAGGTGCTCGTTTTGTGGAAAATTGTCTTTTTATTCCATTTTCATCACAATATTGCTGAAATAATTTGGAAGTGAATTCTCTGCCATTATCTTATCTTAGACACTTTATTTTCAAATCAGTTTCATTTTTGACGAACTCCTTGTAGATCTTAAAGCACTCAAATGCTTCAGATTTTTTCTTTAGGAAACTGACGGTTGTCATCCTGGTATAGTCATATATCATTAACATAAAATATAATTCTCCATCTAAGCCTTTTGTTCTCATAGGACCTCATAGACCAGTGTGTATCAATTCCAATGGATGTGATGCAAAGTGTTCTTTTGTTTTAAATTCAACTTTTGTCTGGTTGTCGTGCCAACAGGCCTCACATAGTGTGTTGGAAGGTTTTGAGATTTTCGGCATTTCTCATACTGCTTCCTTTTTGCTTATCCTGTCAAGATTGTTAAAGTTTATGTGACCCATTCGTTTGTGCCATAACCAACTTTCATCTTCTTTAGTTAGTAGACATGCTTTAGTTGCTTCATCCAGAACATATATGTCGTTTGGAGCTCGACTTGTTGTAGCCACAATTTTTCCATACCTGCCTTTCCTGATTTCACATTTTGTGGAGTTGAATAGCATTGTGTGTCCTTGATCACACATTTTTCCAACACTAAGCAGATTGTGATTCATGTTTTCAACCAATAGAACATTTTGGTTAGAACATCTTTGCTTCTGAGAGTGACGGTACCTGATCCTATAACATTTGAAGATCCATCATTTCCAAAGGATACGGTTCCATCATTCTTCTCTTTCAGAGATAGAAATTTCTTTCTATCTCTAGACATATGCGTTGAGAAACCACTATAAATATACCACACATCTTTGTTGTTTTGAGCCTTGAGAGTGAGAGCACAATTATCAATCTTCTTCTTCTTCCATGTTTGTTCATTCTGTGGCTTCGAATATTCTTCTGGAGGATTTTCAAGTCTGCAGTCTCTGGCTATGTGTCCAAATTTTTGACATTTGTAACATTCCATATTATTTCTTAAATGTTCAAATATATTGATGTTTCGTTGAGCCCTGGGAGGTTCATATTTGAAATATCTACTGGAATTGTATTGGTTCCTAGGGTACGTGCGACATTCTACAGCTTTATGACCAAATTTTCCACATAAATAACAATAGCCATGAAAAATATGTTGGTACCTAGATGGAAATATTCGTCGAGGAATTGTGTTCTAAGGTTATTCTTGTGAATCCTGTCCAATGAAGTCTACATGCATGTCAGATATCATAGGTTCATTGTATTTTGTTGTAGAAGGTCCCACTTCTTCTTCTTTGTAATCGGGGCCAGTTCTGTCATTGTTCGTTGATTGTTGATGAGTTATTCCAATGCCCTTGAGCTGTTGGCATAGTTTTGGACAATTTTTCCCTTCTTCACTTCCTTACACAGCGAGATTCATTTTGCTTCTAATGCTTCCCTTTCTTGGTTGCTTTCTTCCAACTTCTTTTAAAGTGAGACTTCAATACATTTGTGTTCTTCAACTTCAATTTTGAGACCTTGAACTTGTTTTTCAAGAGTATTGGAATGGATCTTCTTAGCCTTGAGATCTTTTATAAGCCTGATTGCCTCCTTAAAAAATTCTTCTATGATCAACCCTTCTTCTTCGTTGTTTGATACCTCTTGTTTATTGTGCTTGGCCATAAAAAATATTCTCTCATTGGCTTCTTCTTCGCTGTCACTGTCTTCATCAGATGATGAACTATCTTCTTTAGAGAGAAATTTCCTTTTGAATCCTTTATTTTTGCGTTGCTTGTTGAATTTATTAATGCCTTTCTTTCCTTTTGAGTTACCATCACTTATGTTCAAACATTTTGCTGCGAAATGCCCAACCTCACCACAACTGAAACATATCAATGGAAGTTTACCTTTGAGTTTTCCATTACCAATTTTTAGTTTTCTCATAAAGTAAGCATATTCTCCATTTGAAAGACCTTCTTCATCATCTTCCTTTTCTTCACACTTGCAGATGAAAGTCTTTTACTTTGAAGGTTGTTTGTCCCTATTGGTTTTCTTAGATGCAACGAACACAATTTCTATATGCGAAGTACCCTCTTCTTCATCAAGTCTCATTTCATATGCTATGAGAAATCCATGTAATTCCTCTTTACTGATTTTGTCCAGATTTGCACTGTATTCTAAGACCAATAACTTTGGGTTGAATCTCCCTGGTAACATTTTAAGAATATTTCATATAATAGTCTTCTCATCAACAAGCTCTCCCAATCCTTCAAGTGTGTTGTTTATTTCATCAACGTGTTGGAAGTATGCATCAATGTTTCCATCTTCTTTCATTCTAAGTTGCTCAATTTTTTCTATGTATATTTGAAGCTTTTCTTCTTTGACATTTAAGTCACCTGCATATATATTCTCAAGCTTGTCCCATACATTTTTGGTGGTTTTACAACCCAACACCTTATGATAAGAAGATTCAATAAGTCCATTGATAGTAATATTCTTTTCTTTTGCATCATTTACCAAATTCTTTTTACCATTTTCATCCACGGTTGGTGTAAAGCCATTTTGAACAATGTCCCATGCTTTGTAACCTTGCGCCAGGAGATAGACCTCCATTCTTCCTTTCCAGAGTGCATATTTATTTTCATTGAACAGAGGTACATAATTCTTGTTATGCTCCATGACCTCCTTCCAGCTATTAAACTACTTTTGAAGGAACTAAGCTCTGATACCAATTGTTGGAAATAATAAATGGGGGTGTGAATCAATATTCCTTTCGATTAGTATTATTATTAATATTTTAGAGAATTATTTAATATTCAATTATTATCAGTGTTTGTACAATGATGGAAGTAAACAAAAGGAACACAAATGCACACAGTTTTTAAGGTGGAAACCCCCTCCGGGACAAAAACCACCTGAATGTTTTTATAATAATTCTTTAATATTCAACTCCAATTGAAAAGAAAGCTCCAACTTCCTATAATATAGAAAATCATTCTTCTCCAGCTCCCACTGGATGAATGCTCCAACGCCCGATATTATTTAGTAGTCAACTGAACAGATGCCCCAACACCCAATGAGCTACAACTCACCCTAGCACCACCCTACCACCCTTAAGTTTTCACATGCTTGAACCTGTTGGTGACTTCATGCACTAGCCTAGCACCACCCTACCACCCTATATAAGAATAAAAGAAGAATGGACTCCCATACCAGGGAAAATGGTCCACTTTACAATGATATATAATGATGTAGAAGAAGAAGACACACTATACCACAACCCCAAGTATGACACAAATACCTAATGATGATCCTAGACCTCTCGACACTGCCTCTTCAATTCTTGGTAGATAGACACTTGTACAAATTTTACAATGACTTAGTACAATGATACCTTTACAATGATTGTATGCAGATCTGCCCATGTGAAGACTTCATGTGGTGATATTCTTGCTGCTGTTATGCACCTTGATCACTGCTCTTGTCATGCTACCCTTTCTCACTCTTCAGAACATTATATCATGCATTGAGTCTTACCTTGATGAATATATAATACCTGCAAAAAGTCTTCAAGGAAATACCCATGACATGATAGTAGAAAATCTTACCTCATCCGGCAAAGCATATGTCAGTGCTAAAAAAAAAATTAGAATACAAAGAACCTAATGCAATTAAGAGATGAAAATGCATATACAAAATATACTTACCTAGAGCTTACCTCTACTGCACCTTGCTTTTCTTTGCTGCCCTAGAAAGTCTGGTCCTTTGCAACCATTGACAACACATGATCTAGATTTTTCTTGCCTTCTAGGAGCTCGATATTGAATCTAGTGTATCTATGTTATTTCAGATCCCCAATATGTGATTTTCGGTCCTATAGTATTCCTCTGAGTCTTATTTCCAATGCCACAGGTCTGACCCAATTTTAACTTCAAGAAAAAGTTATGCCCAATCTCTCACAATGACCTAATTATGGACTGGTTCAGTAGAGCAAACTTGTATGGCGTGCGACATGTCATTGTTTCCTCATTTGGCTCTTAAATTGATATACATAAAACTAAAGTCCGTTCACTATCCATCACTTTTTACATAATTCCAATCCAATATTCAGAGAGAGATTTATGATGATTTTCCCAAGGTCACCTCTTTGAGATGAAGTTCAAGAGCCTGCAAAAATCCTAACTTCCACAAATCATATCTCCAAAAATATTGCGAAGCATGATCAGAAATTTTTACATGACCTTCCTTAGGATTTCGGCTTCGCCTCATACAAATTTCAGCTTCTGAACCTTCTATTGTGCTATAAAACACCCCCCATTTATTTCAATAAATAGGGACCCTTTATAAATAATTAGGAAATTCATTTTCATTTATTTCTAGCTTTAAAACAAAAAACTTAGGAAATAAAGTTTTTCTTTGAGTTTTTCTGCTTTATCCTTAGTGCGCATCACAAACCGCATAGCTTACAACCAAAAATACTTAAAATCCATTAAGTCACGAGAGCTGCGAAACATGCTAAGACTTTTTCCGAAGTTATGTTTAAACTTGCAAACACTCCAATCACTGTTATAATTTTATATCACATCGCACCTCATTTAAACAATCAAACTTATAAAGAAATTCATCATAAGTTGTGAATACGCGGGCCCGTTGAGCCAACAAAGAAATAAATATAAAGCTCTAACGTCCCCTAAAGCGCAGCCGCTTGACTTCTTGAAAACGCAATTCGCGTTTCGCACAACTTAACCAAAAGCAAATTCATTTACCACATAAGACTTGCGATGTGCGATTTGCGCAGATTGCATTTCGTAGAGGTTATGGGTAAACATCATAACGGTAAAAGTTATAAGTTGCGATATGCGAACTAATGGGATTTAATTTCTCAATCATGCAAAATGACTTATGTCGAATAAAAAATAAATCCAATATCTATCGACTTAAGTTGATTGATAGATATTTCATGTGAAGGTGTAAGAGATTTGATTTTGAAATGATTATCGATGATTAATATCATATTTAATAGATTCCTATCTATTCATTCATGCTTGATTTAAATGAAGGATGTGTCTTTCTATTCTCTATAATTTTAATATTTCTCTGTTTACTTGAAATCAGGAAACCAACTAACGGAGTAAGAAAGGTTGAAATGAGAAAAAAAGGCAAAGAGATTTCTCAAATGCTGTCTACCAAAGACTCAGACATGTATCCCTTATTTTTAGACACCACCTGCAACAAAGATTGTGGTAGTTCATCATGGGAAGCAATGTATAAACTGTTCGAAGACAAAAATCCAAGGGTAATAACCAAAGTCGCTACAACAGGCACAACATCTACTTTAGATGTGACTTACTTTGAAGCTACATGTTCAGTCATCCACATGGTAGCTGCAAGGCCAAAAATTCTCCCTTACACAGACATGGTTAAGTGGGTAATTGAACACTTAAGCATAGAAGACAGAAAATTCAAATACTCAAAGGGAGAAAACATAGGGTCTTTCAGGGCAGAAGATTTAAGAGCAATGTACCATCTACCCTCCCCGCAATATAAATACGACAATGCTTTTCTACAAAGCTTTAGAGCAGAACATCTAGATCTCATGAAAGTCATAAAAGAATGGAAGGAAGACTAGGGAAAGCTGAAGCGAGATAAACTTGGTACATACCCAATTGCCCAAATTCCTTCCCCTTATTGTTATGCTGCCGGTATGTTGTGTAGATTGTTTTCAAAACCTGATACCACTAGGTTTTCAGTAGATTGGGTTCCATTGATTGACGCAATGGTCAATTCCTTAATTCTGAATTGGGAAAATATCCTATCTAACATTTTAGCCAAACACATCACAGAATATAGGAATAAAAGGAGTGTTTCATCTAGAGAAATACCTCCCTTTTATAAACTTGCTTATGTCATGGACGCAATTTTCTTTTCTTCTATTTTTCCTAACATGGGATGGAAATGGAATACCCAAGAACCTACCCTAATCCACATTTACCACAGAGCCCTTTGGGATTCAGAATTCCATCTGAATTTTTATAAAATTTGTCATGGAGTCATATTTCCTATGCACTAGATGATATTCATTAAGAAAGCCCCTAGGGTTTCCGAAGAAGCTAGTGCAGATATTCTTTCTACGGCAAGATGGTTTGCAAAGGAGAATTTTACATGTTTCAGAGTATTTTGGAGTTATGCTTCTCCCCGCGTCATACCATATTATGTTCCTGATAATTTATTGGCAAGAGAGATAGCATACCAGCTTGTTAATGGTATTACTAAACAACTGAAAAAGATGCTAAGAAGGTCGTTTGGCATAATTTCCCTTTACAGTGCGGTACTTTTGCACTTTTTGATATTGGCCATACCTACAGGGAGGTTTCAAAGATTAATATATTGAATTTGGAAGTAATGCCAAAGAGGCTATATGATCCAAATGATGTAATTAAAAACTACATCACATAGCTCAAAATGAAGCCTTTTGTAAAGGAAATAGACGAATTTGATGATCTCTTCCAAGGCATGGACAAGTTTTAAGATATAATTAAGTTTGCAGCTAATCAACTTAGCAAAGATGATTTGGAAGCTTTCCAAACATACAGAAATAAGATATTGGAGAGAGTTCCTCTCAATTTGTTAACTATTGAAGATTTCAATAGACCTACTCCAAGTGTCATCTTGGATAATGAAACAAAAGACATGTATGAGGATGAATCGAGTCAATCAGAGCATCAATATCACAATTCATATCATTCTGAAACTGAATCCGAATCCAGAAAGGATAGCCCAAAGAATATAATTGATCAGGTAATCCAAGAGATAGAGATGCAAGGAAAAAGAGAAAGTAATGGAACAAAGTCAACTTCTCAAGAAGTTCAGCATAGTCATGACACACTTGATTAGTCAGAAAAGTCCCAGACGACTAATTTGAGTAGTGAATGGGATCAATTTTCTGAAGCAATTAAAACTCCTAAAGCAAATCCCAATGCTGATCAAGTAACTAGTTTTCAGACACTTGAACATTCCCAGAAGAGAGTGGAAACTGTTAATACACTACGACAAGTTCCAAAAACTCATGTTCGAGAGATCATACCGGCCTACCCTACAGAACAATAGTTTTACAAGTTGAGTAAATTCCTTCGCTAGATATCTTATACGTTCCTAGATATAAGGTTGTATTCAATAGAAATAAAAGGAGAAGAACTAATGAAACAATCTCAAACCTCATAATTGAATCTATTGACATTTTTTGGAAGGATTCCTTAGCTGATCCTACTGAACATTTAACTAAATTATCACAGTATGCAGGGGCTTATGCTACTTCTACTATTGATAAATATACTGAAGTTAAAATGTTGTTAAAGCAGAAGGAAGACAAAATACAAGAACTAGAGAGACTGTTAGAACAAGAAAAATATAATTCCAGGGAGCAAATGAAATCAAAGATGGCCCAATTTCAAAAGGATTTTGAAAAGCTTAAATTCCAGCATCAAGCAAAAATCACTGAGAAACAAGCACAACTGGAAGCAACAATGACCATATTACAAAGCCAAATGAAATTAGAGCAATTCACCAAAGAAGCATTTGATGTAAATGATAAGTTAAAGTAACAATAGAAAGTATTTTTCCAACAAGATTCTATTATTAACTCTTATTGTGACTCAAAATAAATATTGATCCAACAAGTAGCTATCCAAAAACTTGAATGTGATAAGCTTGAGAAGAAAATCAATGAACACATTCAATGACAAGCATGAGACTCAGGAAAGGAAGCGAATCTACCCCAGGTGGATAAGTTTCACAAGGAGATCCTATTCAAAGATTGGGAAGCACAAATAAAGCAGGCAGAGAAAGCAGTAGCGAAAGCATCAATATTATCAAAAGAAATTATTGAATATGTATGTGAACAGCTGGTGAAAGTAGAACTTATCAAAGAGTACGCGTCTAAAGTGTTCTCAGAAGTAAGAAAACTAGAATCACAGTGGCAGCAAAAGGCAGACACAAAGGATGAAATAATTAAAAAGGTAAATAAGTTTGATCAAGAAAATTATTGGAATTTTCTGATCAAACCTTATCATCAATATCATATCCTGCAGTGTTTAATAGATTCAACAAGAAGATCGCAACCAGTAATTTCAAACGCAGTATTCAAGGGACATGTCAGATTGAGGATTTCGCAGCTAGCTCAGCTCAAGCCCATGCTAGATATTTGTCAACTTCGAGAGGAAATAAAAAAGAAATGATGGAATTCATGAATCATATTGTTACTTTATTTCCATAGATTGTAGTTTAAATTAGTCTTACGAGGATGGATTTTTGAAACCTCCTCTATATTTTTGTGATAATCTATTTTAGAACATAGTTATTTTAGTATTTAAACCTCTCTCATGCATTTAGAGAAGGGTCCAGAAAATTTTCAAAAACATTTGCAAAGAATGCACTATTGTAAGTTTGTGAATGCTTTGATGATTTAATGGAACACATTTGTTATTTTTGGCAATTAAAGCTGTTTAAATTATGTTGCACTATTGTACTCTTTAAATTTCTTGAAAGTGAAGAGGAGCAGGTCAATTACTGTCAGTTTACATGAGTAGAACTTCATACATATGGTAATTTTATTCACTTGTATTAAGTCTTGCTTTATAGATTGACAATCATCTTTTTATTCATTATATATTTGAAATGTTATTATAGATGAATGTTACATGCACTTATGTTCTAATATTTGTCTGTGATTTCTTATTGAATATATAATCACACATATGAATGTGATATATTTTTCACAATTCTTCTAGTCAAACTATTTTGTTAGAAGAATCATCTTATGTAATTTTCATCTCTTTCAATTGTTAAATGATCTATATTACTAACAATTGAAGGATATCTCTTTAGATTGCATAAAGGAAGAAACACCCCGGGTATATAATAGAATAAATAGTTTAGATAGATGCATATGATAGATTAAAATCATTCTCCATTTGCATGTCATATAATCACACACCCTCAAAATCATCCTTATTGGGAAACTAGTCCCATTATCCCCAGTTGGAGCTACTACACCAAATGGAAAAGGAGTTGCTTTAAGGGTCGGATTGGGTGGTTTTCCCCCATGTTTCAGCAGCGGAATTCTGAGGCCTCAACATTATAGCACTAGAAGGAGGGCATTGTGAATGAAAAAAATATTTGATAAATCTAAAGGTCAATATAAGAGTCTCTCTCCCTCTAGATCCCCATCAACTTCCAGAAAATAATCTTGATCCTCATCTTTAAAATCTGAATTTGATCATCCTTCTCCTAAATCTCCTAGTGATACTCAACCCATACTATCTCCTGATTCTCATCAATTAACTTCCCTAGAATTTTAGTCTTTGATAGAAAATTTAGAGAGAGTATCTATTTCTACTGAAAATATTGAACCTTCTCAGATATCAGATATTAGTATTTCATCTTCTTTACTACCTCGACCAGAAAGTCAAAAGATAGGAATTCTTCCTTTTGAATTTCCCATCGATAGTACTCAAAAGATACTAAATAGGACTCAATCAGAGTCAATCACCAGCGAGATCTTATCCCATTCACCTCCATTACCTCCGCTCACTTCCACAACTTCCATTCCAACAATCAATGTTACTTTAACTAGTTCCAGTACTCTAACTACTATCCCTTCAACTAGTCCTAGCACTCAGGCTGCCTCTTCTTCAACTCAAACTCCACTCATCCAACCTATTCAAAATCCAATGGCAAGCCAAGTGCCCCCACCAAATGTAAATCCATGGAGCAATCCAGGGGCTGTAAATATACCCGCTCCTTTTCATGATCCACCAAAATCACTTGAAATATGGTTACCTAAATTTAATCCTAATGATGGTCTTCCGGTAAAAGAACACATTCACAATTTTATGTTAGCCATCAATCTGAATGGAGTAGTTGATGAGGATTGCGTTGTAAGATTATTTCTGTATACTCTAAATAGATCCGCAGGATCCTGGTATTTTTCACTACCTGCCCACTCTATAAATACCTGGAATATGTTCGAAGAACAATTTCTAGCCAAGTTTGGGGATGAAAGGACCACTGCTGCGCTCATCAATGATTTTTCAAATCTAAAAGCTAAAAAAGGTGAGAAGATAAAAGATTTAACCTCAAGATTTAATAAATTACACAATAAAATTCCTACTACAATAGTTCCTGGTACAAAAGTTAAAATTGAGTGGTATATTTTATCTCTTCCATCTAATATAGCTATTTTTGTTGATAGAGAAAAAATGCCAACACTTGCAGAAAACATGAAAGAATCTCTATCTATAGAGAAATGCATAACAACTCTTGAGAAAAATAATTCTCAAGAGGATCGAAAATCAAAGAAGGTATCTTTCAAATATGATTCTAAAAAGAAGATGCCAAAATACCCTTTTGACGTAGAAGTTCTTCAAATTTTTTTGAAGACTATGACAAACGAAATGGCAGATATCAAGAAAAAAGTTGCTAAAAATTCGAGCTCAAAAAATACTTTCAAAAACTTCAAGAAAGGTTAGTCCTCCAATACTCAACCTCAAAATACCATATCTAATGTTGAATCTGATAAGATACAGAGGAAGAGAAAAAAGAGGAGGAAGAAGAAGATGACGAAGAAGAAGAAGTTGAACTTAATGGAATGCAGATTTTATCGACCAAATGAAGAACAACTTGAAGCATTACCTGTGAGTAAAAGGAGTACAAAGACTACTGAAGCAACACAGCCAAATCAACAGCAAAATATTTCAACTCCTGCTAAAGATAAATTTGTAAGAAAAATGTCTACTTCAAAAGCTACAGAAACAAGTCCCGTTACTTCAGATACTCCACCTACATCCAAGACAGTGGTAGTCTCAGACACTATCGAGTATAATGTAGTTGAAGATATGAAGAAAAACAGGGCCAACATTTCAATTCATGAGCTTACTAAATTAAAGCAGCAACACAAAATCTTACTTAGAGACTTAAATGTGGTTCCTGCTTCAACCTTACCTACTCCAATAATAGTACAAGCTGCTAATAAAAATGGGTAAGCCACCTTCCCCTTCAACTAAAATAGATGATACAGACTTGATTATGATAGGTGATCGATCCATCTCTCATACTCCTCCATTTCTCTTAACCTATGATATCTATAACAAAAACGTTCATAATTGTTTAATAGACTTAGGGGCTTCCTCTAATATAATGCAAAAATCAGTTTGTGCTAAGTTGAACATAACTCCTCAGAGTTCCTCTGTTCATAGAGTACAACTTGATAGAACCAGAGTAGAGGTGGTAGGAGAAATAAATTCTATTTCCATCATATTTTCAACAAACCCAAAGGTAGCTCAAATAATTGATATACCGGTGGCTGATATTCCTGAATTTTATGGCTTAGTTTTAAGCCGAGGTTGGTCTGAAAAAATTCATGGTTATTTCGCAACAAACTAGTCACATATGTGGTTACCATATAATGGAAAGCCAAATCAAATTCAGGTAGATCGTCAGAAGTTCATAAAGCATACAATCACCTATATTGAAGGAATAAATGAGCCAGTAGCATTCAATAATAACATTATTGGAAACTACTCAACAGGGTCGTTTTTGGGAAATTTCAATGCTCAACCATCGCCTTTCTTTGATAATGCAGTTGTTTCTCAGATTGAGATTTTTTCCCAGCCAGATAATTCCAAATGTATAAATTTTGTAGATAGAACAATAGTTAATTATTTATTTTGGACTCTTTATTTTGATGGTTCTAAATCTGAAGATGGTGCAGGCGCAACATGTACTTTAGTAAACCCAGAAGGAGAAAAAACCATGCTAGCATGCAGATTAGAATTCAATTGTACAAAAAATGTGGTTGAATACGAAGCATTAGTTCAAGGTTTGTACAAAGCCATTTATCTTAATATAAAATATCTAAAGGTCCTAGGAGATTCAAAAATCATTGTTAGAAAGGTAAGAGATACCATTCATTGTAATTCTGGACATTTAAATAATTACCAATCATTAGTCAAGGAATTAACCATTCATTTCTTAGCCTTCAACATTTCTTCTATACCTAGAATGCAGAATGCTAGTGCAGATCTACTGGCTAAGGTAGCATCAAAGTTAATCCCATCCCAAGAGTTTAGTCCCGATAGATTTTCTATTGAATTAATGTTTAGGCCATCTATTCTTGATAATGTTACCAATTGGAGAGTATTCAATAATGATTCAGATATCATATATTTCTTGACATTTAAAGGATCTTATGATAGTCAAATTTTGGATGAAAATGAACATGACATTCAGATTAAGAAATAACAAGGTGAAAATCCCATTCCTAAGTCTGTTGTCAAGTTAGAAGACTTATATGATCTAAAATATAGGTTTAAAAGAGTCACTAACTCAAAAACATAAAGCTCTACCTTAAGGTTTGAGTTAGTAAATATAGGAACTGACGAAAAACCTCAAAATGAAAATCTAGGTCTTGGTCTATATTCCAAAGAAAGATTATCATTTATCAGATACTTTAGAATGTACCAAAGTGTCTTTTCTTGGGATTACACTGATCTTAAAACATATAACACTTATGTGATTCAACACACAATTCATATGATCTTAGAATAAAAACCTCTACAACATAAATTGAGGAAGATTCATCCAAATCTGGAAAATCAAATCAAAACAGAACTGAACAAACTCCTTAAGGGAAAAATATTTTTTCCAGTCAGGCATTCTAAATGGGTATCAAATTTGGTACCTGTCAGGAAGAAGAATAGCGATATTAGAATTTGCATTGATTTTAGGAATTTAAACAAAGCTTGTCAGAAGGACAACTTTCCATTACCAACCATGGAACAAGTACTATAGACAATAGCTGGTTTTGAACTCATGTCCTTTCTAGATGGATTCTTGGGATATAACCAAATTTTTGTACATCCAGATGATAGATTAAAGACTACGTTCAGGACTAAGTGGGGAACTTACACATATCAAACGATGCCATTTGGATTAATTAATGCAGGCACCACTTTTCAGATAGCTATGGACACATATTTTAGGGGGCTCATAAATAAAACAATGGTTATTTATCTAGATGACATTACAGTATTTTATAAACAAGTAACCAATCATGTGAATGACCTAAAACAAGTATTTGAGTGATGTAAAAGGTATGCCATCTCATTAAACCCAAAGAAATCATTTTTTGCATTAGATGAAGGAAAACTTTTAGGATTCATTGTGTCAAAAAGAGGTATCTATATTGATCCTGAAAGAATTGATGAAATTAAAAGAATTCCTTTCCCTCATAACAAGAAAGCTACATAGTCGTTTCTTGGGAAAATTAATTTTGTTAAAAATTTTGTCCCTGACTTTTCACAAATAGTTTTACCATTACAGAACATGATTAAGAAAAATTCAGTATTTAAATGGGGACATAATGAAAGAGAGGCATTTGATTTGATTAAAAAATCCATTGTCAATGCTCCATTCTTGACTACCCCCAATTTTCTTAATCCTTTTACTTTATACACTTTTTCATTAGATAAATCATACGATGTTGTTTTAACACAACTTAATGACCAACAAATTGAAGCACCAATATCATTTTTTAGTTCCAATTTACAAGGTGCAGAAATAAATTATACATCTGTCGAAAAGCAAGCATTTTCTGTCTTTAAGGCTATAAATCATTTCAGGCCATTTCTCCTAAAAAGTCACACCAAAGTCATAGTTCCATTCTCTGCAGTGAGACAACTAATGATGCAAAGAGAATTAGGAGAGAAAAGGGCTAACTGGGTTACAAATTTACAAGAATATGATGTAGAAATTAGACTCTCTAAAATTGTTAGAGGTCAAGGTTTTTGCAAAATTCTTACAGGAGCATCCCATCTATCATGAGAAGAATATTTGGGTAACAATGTGAAAATATCATAGGTAAGCCTCAACGATGCACAGTCTCAATACACTGATCTCATATTTTATTTGAAGAATGGATATGCTCCGAATCAACTTAGTTAGAAAACAAAACAGGCTTTGAGATTAAAGGCTAAGCAATATGAATTAATAAAGGATGTATTATTTAGGAGAAAATTTGATTCTATACTACTAAGATGCTTAGAAAAATCTGAAGAGAAAATTTTGCAGGAACTCCATGATGGACCAGTTAGAGGAAATTTTGGAGGAAATATGACATCACACAAAATCCTGCATGCAGGATACTATTTTCCTGCAATTTTCAAAGATGCTCATGACTATGCAAGGAAATGAAAAGTGTGTCAAAGTGCATCTGGAAGACAAAGGAAGCCGACATTCCCATTGCAGCCAGTCAATATCAAACAACCATTTGAACAATGGGGATTAGATATAATTGGTGAGATTGTTCCTAACTCTTCCAAACAACATATATATATTCTCACAGCTACAGATTACTTTACTAAATGGGTGGAAGCAATTCTATTAAAGGTATCCAACTCTGAGAATATAACTGATTTCATCGACAAAAATATCATAATCAGGTTTGGCTTACCTACTTCTTTAATGTTTGATAATGCATCTTACTTCTCAGGAACTACTATGATGGAATTTGCAATCAAAAGAGGTTTTAAAATTAAGTATTATGTGAATTATTACCCTCAAGGAAATGGTTTAGGAGAATATACAAACAAGAACTTGATTAGAATAATCAAAAGAACTGTTGATCAAAACCAATGAAATTGGCACAAGTCATTAATCCTTGATCTTTGGGAGGAGCGAATAACTCAGAAAGCTTCTATTAGCACTTCTCCATTTAATATTGTTTATGGAAAAGAAGCTTTACTTCCTACCAACGTAGTTATTCCCTCTCTTTCCTTATTTCAATTTATTGATGAAACACCTTATTCTTATTTACAACTTAGAAAATGTCAAATTCTTAAGTTAGAGGAAGAAAGAGAAAAAGATAAACACATTCATGCAAATCATGAACATATAGTAAAAACCTCATTTGATTCAGCTTCTATTACTCCAAAAAAATTTAAAATTGGTGATCTGGTATTGAAATGGGACAAAGCGCACGAGGAAAAAAGTAAACACATGAAGTTTCAAAAACTCTGGCTAGGTCGATCATCCTGCGCGCGCTCTCATGCTCGATCTGCATTCTAGTTAAAAAAAAAAAAAACTCTGGCTAGGTCCATTTCAAATAATTAAAGAAATAGGCCCATCAACATTCTTATTGCAAGCTCTATCAGGCAAAAGATATTCTTTGTCTGTTAATGGGCATATTTTGAAAAAATGCTTTTCATAGGAGGTAACCCCTTATATTCTCTATATACTAGTGTCTTTTTATTTTCTTTAGAAAAATAAAAGTTGCTTAGTATAAATTTTTGGCTTTTCAAAATAAAATATCAGATGATCCTTTTTTATTTATCGCTTATATAAATAAGAAGTGTTAAGGAAACAATCGAAAGATTTGAAAAACAAATAGATTTTATTTTCACCGAAAGATGCAATTTCGCTGAAATTATTTATTCTCTGATGAATTCTCATCCTTATATAGCATGATTATTTTTTCATTAGTCAAGAAAAAAAATCTTTAACATAGTAAAGACTCTTTTACAGAAAATAAATTTAAAACTCAACCTTATCATCCAGAATCCTTAAAAGGACCAATGATTCACCCCATCCGGGAAAACGTATTTTTTGAAAGAAAAACAAAAATTATAACTAGAAAAAGATAAAAGATAATATGTCTAATCACAAGCTTGTTTACCATGTTCATACGGAAATAGTTGAACTGACATTACCAATACTTCCTACCAAAACAGGGTAATGACTTAAGATTATATCAAGAGGACAAGGGGTCTCATCAAGAGCCAACTTGATCAGTTTAATTACAACTAGTGAATGGAATTGTCATCATTTGGTTACCAAGCCAAGACAATGGCTTTTAAGTAAATAATAAAAATATATATGATACAAAAGGAAAAGTTTCAAAAAATTAGAATTTATTTTTGGAAATTGTAAGAAGCATTTGATGGGAAAATGAATCATTGCTCGGTAAAAGATAACCCTGCCAAAAGCTTAAATTGCTTATTGAAACAGAGGCTCTACCAGTGATAAAAGAGTAAATATCTATAAAGCTGATCTGTAAGAGCCGCCTACTTTATATTTTTGAACTAAGTAAAGACTGATATAGATTCTCATACTTATATCTTTAAAAGAGGAATTCTTATTAATTATAATCAAGAGATATTTCACTGCTTAGTAAGATATTATTTGTTTCAAATTAATTCCTCCAACTATTTTATTTCAAAAAAGTTTTAGAAATTTCAAAAAGTTAGTCAGAGATAGTTGGTTCTCCCAAGTGAATCGCCAATTGACGTGCTATACAACACCCCCCATTTATTTTAATAAGTGGGGACCCTTTAGAAATAATTAGGAAATTCATTTTAATTTATTTCTAGCTTAAAAAAAAACTTAGGAAATACATTTTTTCTTTGAGTTTTTCCGCTTTATCCCTTAGTGCGCATCATAAACCGCATAGCTTACAGCAAAAAAGACTTAAAATCCGTTAAGTCACGCGAGCTGCGAAACGCGCTAAGGCTTTTTTCGAAGTTATGTTTAAACTTGCAAACACTCTAATCACCGTTATAATTTGATATCACATCACACCTCATTTAAAAAATCAAACTTATAAAGTAATCCGTCATAAGTTACGATTACGCGGACCCGACGAGCCAAAAAAGCAATAACTATAAAGCTCTAAATCCCCTAAAGCGCAACTGCTTAACTTCTTGAAAACACAATTCACGTTTCACACAACTTAACCAAAAGAAAATTCATTTACCACATAAGACTTGCGATGTGTGATTTGTGCAGATCACATTTCGTAGAGGTTATGGGTAAACATCATAAACGGTAAAAGTTATAAGTTTCAATATGCGAACTAATGGAATTTGATTACTCAATCATGAAAAATGACTTATTTCAAATCAAAATTAAATCAGAGATCTAACGACTTAAGTTGATTGATAGTTATTTCATGTGAAGGTGTAAGAGATTTGATTTTGAAATGATTATCGATGATTAATATCATATTTAATAGATTCATATCTATTCGTGCATGTTTGATTTAAACAATGGATTTGTCTTTCTGTTATCTATACTTTTAATATTTCTCTATTTAATTGAAATCGGGAAACCAACTAACAGAGTAAGAAAGGTTGAAATGAGAAAAAAAGGCAAAGAGATTTCTCAAACGCTGTCTACCGAAGACTTAGACACGTCTCCCTTATTTTCAGACACCACCTGCAAGAAAGATTGTGGTAGTTCATCATGGGAAGCAATGTATAAACTGTTCGAAGAAAAAAATCCAAGGGTAGTAACCAAAGTCGCTACAACAGGAACAACATCTACTTTAGACGCGACTTACTTCGATGCTGCATGTTCATTCATCCACAAGGTAGCTGCAAGGCCAAAAATTATCCCTTACACAAACATGGTTAAGTGAGTAATTCACCACTTAAGCATAGAAGATAGAACATTCAAAGATTCGAATGGAGAAAACATAGGGTATTTAAGGGAAGAATATTTACAAGCAATGTACCATCTACCCTCCACGCAACAGAAGTATGAAAAAGATTTTATGCAAAGTTTTAGAGTAGAAAATCCAGACCTCATGAAAGTCATAAAAGAATGGAAGGAAGACTAGGGAAAGCAAAAGCGAGATAAACTCGGTACGTACCCAATTTCCCAAATTCCTTTCCCTTATTTCTATGCTGTCGGTATGTTGTGTAGATTGTTTTCAAAACCTGATACCACAAGGTTTTTAGTAGATTGGTTTCCGTTGATTGACGTAATCGTCAATTCCTTAATTTTGAATTGGGAAAATATCCTATCTGACACAGTTTAGCCAAAAACATCACAAAATATAGGAATAAAATGAGTGTTTCATCTGGAGAAATACCTCCCTTTTATATGTCTTCCTATGCCATGGACGCAATTTGATTTTCTTCTAGTTTTCCTATCATGGGATGGAAATGGACTACCCCAGAACCTACCCCGATCCACATTTACCATAGAGCCCTTTGGGATTCAGACTTCCATCTGCATTTTTATAAAATGTTTCATGGATTCATATTTCCTATGCACTAGATGATATTCATTAAGAAAGACCCTAGGGTTTCTGAAGAAGCTAGTGCAGATACTATTTCTGTGGCAAGATGGTTTGCAGAGGAGAATTTTACATATGTCAGAGTATTTGGGAGTTATGCTTCTCCCCACGTCCTACCATATTATGTTCCCGATAAGTTACTTGCAAGAGAGATAGCATACTAGCTTGTTAATGGTATTACTAAATAACTGAAAGATGCTAAGAAGGTCATTTGGCCTAATTTCCCTTTACAGTGCGGTACTTTTGCACTTTTTGATACTGGCCATACCTACAAAGAGGTTTCAAAGATTAATATATTGAATTTGGCAGTAATGCAAAAGAGGTTGTATGATCCAAATGATGTAATTAAAAACTACATCATAGAGCTCAAAATGAAGCCTTTTGTAAAGGAAATAGACGAATTTGATGATATCTTCCATCATAATGGAATTTTTTATAGATATAATTAAGTTTTCAGCCAGTCAACTTAGCCAAGATGATTTGGAAGCCTTCCAAATGTATAGAAATAAGAGACTAAAGAGAGTTCCTCCCAATTTTTTAACTATTGACTATGTCAATAGACCTACTCCAAGTATAAGTTTGGATAATGAAACAAAAGACATGTTTGAGGATGAATCAGGTCAATCAGAGTATCAATCTCACAATTTGGATCATTCTAAAAATGAATCCAAATCAAAAAAGGATAGCCAAAAGAAGGTAATTGATTAGGTAATCCAAGATATAGAGATGCAAGGAAAAAGAGAAATTAATGGAACAGATTCAACTTCTCAAGAAGTTCAGTACAGTCATGACACACTTGATAAGTCAGAAAAGTCCCAGATGAATAATTTGAGTAGTGAATGGGATCAGTTTTCTGAAGCATTTAAAAATCCTAAAGCTAATCCTAATGCTGATCAAGTAACTAAATTTCAGACACTTGAACATTCCCAGAATATAGTGGAAACTGTTAATCCACTACGACAAGTTACAGAAATTCATAATCGAGAGATCATACTGACCTACCCTATAGAAAAAATAGTTTTACAAGTTGAGGAAATTCCTTTGATGGATATCTTCTACAGTCCTAACTATAAGGCTGTAGTCAAGAGAAATAAAAGGAGAAGAACTGATGAAATAGTCTCAAGCCTCACAGATGAATCCGTTGATGTTTTGTGGAAGGATTCCTTTGTTGTTCCTATTGAACATTTAACTAAATTATCACAGTATGCATGGGCTTATGCTACTGCTACTATTGATAAAGCTACTGAAGTTAAAATTTTGTTAAAGCAAAAGGAAGACAAAATACAAGAACTAGAGAGACTGTTAGAACAAGAAAAATATAATTCCATCAGGAAAATGAAATCAAATATTGCCCAATTTCAAAAAGATTTTGAAAAGCTTAAATTGTAGTATCAAGCAGAAATCACTGAGAAATAAGCACAATTAGAAGCAGCAATGACCAAATTACAAAGCCAACCGCAATTAGAGAAATTCAGCAAAGAAACATTGGATGTAAATGCTAAGTTAAAGCAACAACAGAAAGTATTTTTCCAACAAGCTTCTATTATTGAATCTTATTGTGACTCAAAAGAAATACTGATCCAGCAAGTAGCTATCTAGAAACTTGAATGTGATAAGCTCGAGAAGAAAATCAACGAACACATTCAATGGAAAGCATTAGACTCAAGAAAGAAATATAATCTACCCCGGGTAGATAAGTTTCACAAGGAGATCCTATTCAAATATTGTGAAGCACAAATAAAGTATGCAGATAAAGCAGCATCGAAAGCATTAAGATTATCAAAAGAAATTATGTGAACGTCTGGTGAAAGCAGAACCTATCAAAGAGTACACATCTGAAGTTTTCTTAGAAGTAAAATAGCTAGAATCATAGTGGAAAAAAAGGCAGAAACACAGGATGAAATAATTAAAAAGGTAAATAAGTTTGATCAAGAAAATTATTGGAATTTTCTGATCAAACCTTATCAACAATATCCGATCCTGCAGTCTTTAACAGATTCAACAAGAAGATCGTAGCCAATAATTTAAAACGTAGTATTTAAGGGACAGGCCAGATTGAGGATTTCACAGCCAGCTCAGCTCAAGACCATGCTAGATATTTTTCAACTTCGGGAGGAAATCCAAAAGAAATGATGGAATTCATGAATCATATTGTTACTTTATTTCCCTAGATTGTATTTTAAGTTAGTCTTACAAGGATGGTTGTTTGAAACCTCCTCTATATTTTTGTAATAAACTATTTTAGAAAATAGTTAGTTTAGTATTTAAACCTCTCTCATGCATTTAGAGAAGGGTCCAGAAATTTGTCAAAAACATTTGCAAAGAATGCACTATTGTAAATTTGTGAATGCTTTGATGAATTAATGGAACACATCTGTTATATTTTGACAATTAAAGCTGTTTAACTAATGTTGCACTACTGTACTCTTTAAATTGCTTGAAAGTGAAGAGGATCAGATCAATTATTGTCAATTTACATGAGTAGAACTTCGTACATATGGTACTTTTATTCACTTGTATTAAGTTTTGCTTTATAGATTGACAATCATCTTTTTATTGCATTATATATTTGAAACATTATTATAGATGAATGTTACATGCAGTTCTATTCTAATATTTGTCTATGATTTCTTATTGAATATATAATCACACATATGAATGCAATATATTTTTCACAATTCTTCTAGTAAAACAATTTTCTTAGAAAAATCATCTTACATAATTTTCATCTCTTTCAATTGCTAAATGATCTATTTTACTAACAGTTGAAGGATATCTCTTTAGATCACATAAAGGAAGAAACACCCAGGGTATATAATAGAATAAATAGTTTATATAGATGCATATGATATATTAAAATCATTCTCCATTTGCATGTCATACAATCACACACCCTCAAAATCATCCTTATTGGGAAACTGGTCCCATTATCCCTAGTCGGAGCCACTACACCAAACGGAAAATGAGCTGATTTAAGGTCCAGATTGGGCGATTTTCCTCCATGTTTCGGCAACTGAATTCTGAGGCCTCAACACCTTCATAAAAAAAAATTTATAGCGAAAATTCCATGATGACCTATTTCAATTAGCGAAATCCCTACATGAGGAATGATATGAGGATCAAAATTTATATGAATGCTTAGTTTGAGAGGGAATTCAACAAATGAATGTGGAAGGGATTTTAGGAGCTCAAAAATGATTAATTATTGATTTTTCAATGACCACAACTAATTTTTAGTGTCATGCCACAACCCCATGGGGTTTTAGCCCACTAACTAGGGTTACTAACTTCAAACATGAATATCTCTCAAACCGTGAAGAATTACGTGGCGCGCCATATATCAACGGAAACATATCAAAAATTATAAACCATAAAAAATATCCTTGACTCGGAATATAGTAATTTGGTAGGTAAAAATTCCCATGCAAGATTGGGGTAGCCCCTGGTGCTGCTTCGGTTGACATCAATGACAACCACTGATCAACAACAGTCCTTTTCCTTCTCAAGTGATAAGAGATCAATATATTAATCAGGCCTCTATGATATAGGTTATGTAATGAGTAACCTGGGTTCTTCTGAATACTCCAAGACATTGATAGCAAGTATCTATGTAGAACAAAGGGTAAGTTCATGGGTCTGGCACCTGAAATATGGACTAAAAACCTCATTTGATATTTGTGAACAATATAAAATCTTCCTTCACAAGTTATGTAGCATTGCACAGTAGTAATTACTAATAAAGTGATGCCATTCAGGTCTAAAGTATGAAAGGTGTATGGTTGGAGTCCATCCAATGTGTTCATGCTTAGGCTTCAAATAAAAATTTGCATCAGCTTTAACAAGAGTTTTATTATTCTTGTGCCAAGACTCACCTGTTGCAGAAGTATGAGTTGCCTGTGCAATTATGGTTTCTGTAATTTTGAAGGTTTGAGACCCAATCTTAACCTTATCACTATTAAAGGTTTCAGCAAATGCTTGAGCGACAGTCACTTTCTCACCAGATAATTTCTTAAGAACCGGTACCAACCAGCTTCCTTGAAATATTCTTTAGCACGACTATCCACAAAGAGAGTGTTAGCTGGCTCAGAGCGGTTTACATTACCCCCTTTTCCCATTTTTTACTTGTTAACCTTAACCCCCAACACAGTTGTAAAACAACGACTAATCCTCCAAGAAAACCTACCTTTTGGCACCTGTTAACCCTAACCTCCAACACAGTCGTAAAATAAGACTAACCTCCAAGAAACAAATGATTTAAAATGGAGAATAAAACTGTTAATTGAAGTTGTCAAAGGAATGGATGGAAGTAGGTTATACATGCCCTAAGACTCGGTAAATAAGGATGATAGGAATCACAGGAATGATTTAAAACCACTATTGCTACTTATTGCTACTTGTACTGCGCTTGTGACACCTATACCATTCTAGTAAGTAGCAATACATTGGCATAACCTTAGCATAAAAATATTCACCCTTTTAATTCATCTATCAATGAAAAATCAATGTTCTTTGGATATGAAACACCTTTTACTTCAACATCTTCTCAATCCTCAAATAGAAATGCTGACTTTCATTTGCTCCTTTATATAAATTTGTAGGAAATTACTACCTTTTTGAAAGAGACTGCTTTTCTGTAAAACGATAACTTTTTAACAGGATAGTTGCCTTTCATGGAAATAACAACTAATAATTTTGTTATTCTTTACAGAACTCATGATTCTAACACTCTGTCTTTGACCATGGAAATGAAATGATGGTGAAAGAATAAGACTCTTTTTCAAATGGAAACCTATGAATTCAACCACTAAAAGTAGTTAAAAGACCTATTTATAAGAGACTTTACCATATCGACCTTGTAACATAAACAGAGTATTAGACTCCGAACTCCTTTTGAATTTTTTTTTAAAGTGACAAAGGCTCATACAATTTAATCCTCCAAGGTTCTTCACCATGAGTTAGGAGATAGAATAGGATCAAAGACACGACTTTACAATGACAACCATAATTCGATTTTTTTTGAAAAAAATGCAATGCTAACAATCGTTGAATAGTTAAAGCATTTGTTCCTGGTCAACTTTTAACTGAGTGGTTTATTATGTCCTTTTTTCCATCTATCACCGAGGATGTGGAAAAAGGCGGTGTTGTCATTGAAGAGAAAGTCATTTCTCGTGCCTAGTATTTGGATTTGATTTACACTCAGTCTGGCACGCTCTATGAAAAGATTCCAAACGCGTTGCAACCAAATTTTATTGTTCCTCCTGTTCCATCTGGTCAGGAAATTCATGCAGGCGATGGTGTGATTGGTTCTTCTAGTGCTCCAGGAGCAAGTCGACTATCTGGTCCTACACTTGCTTATTCAAATCAAAACCCTACTGCATCTGATCCTACATCTTCTTCTAAAATCCATGTTGTGTCATTTGACAAAGGAAAAAGTGATAAACAACCTAGAAATAGGAAGAAGGGGGAAGACAAGAAGAAATAAAATTCACCCCTGCAGGAAAAATCATCTGATTCATCCAGTTCTTTTCTAAAACCTCATTACGCTTGCTTGATATGTAATGAGGAGAATTTTACGCGATATTTTCCTCACCACTTGGAAGTCCCAAAGTTTATTAAGACTTCTGCCACATCTGCAATGTTCCTTTTCTGAACTCAGAAACACATATGGTTGCTACAAATCATGCTTCTAGCTTGCAAGTGCCTATGTTATCTGCCACAAAGCCCAAAACAGATGTTTTTGTGTTGAATCGAAGTAAATATTACATTAATCCATTTTCGTCGTTGAATGGTCAGGCAATAAATCAACCTACCACTTTGACTTCAGTGTCATCTAAATCGAAAAATCAACCTACCACTTTGACTTCAGTGTCATCTGAATCGGCTCTACCGCCTATCCTTCCCGAGTTAACAATAAAGCCTCCGAAGGGAGTAGTTCACAAATCAACATTCAACACTCGAGCTCGTGTAGCTAAAAATTATAATGTAGTAGAAGACTTGGCTCAGTCATCTTCTGCTATGTGAACGCTTGAGGTTCTTCAGAATTGTCCCTTCCAAAAGTAGGCTTTGTTGTCTGCAATTAGTGGAATTGATTTGACGGATTCAAATCTTGTAGTCTTTAATCATGCGGGCTATGTGCCAAAATTACCAGCACGGTTAGCATTCTTGATTCAAGTACATGTCCTGAATTGCCTCATTCATCGCACTATCATTGATGAAGGCACATCTACTTGTATCATGCCAATTAGTTGTTGGAAGTCAATTTGCTTGCCAACTTTGTCACAATCAGCTACGACGTTGAAATATTTTGACGGTCATACATATAAGTCTTGTGGAATTCTTAGTAACCTGCAAGTAGAACTAGGGGGGAAATCAATTACTGTTGAATTTGAGGTCATTGACAGACACCTAAACTACAATATATTACTTGGAATATCGTGGGTTTACGCCATGGTTGCAATATTATCTACCTACTTTCATATGATCATCTTCCCCCATAAAAGAAGTATCACATCCATCGATCAACTCTCGTTCTTTGCCTCTGGTTCCTAGGAAACTGGAAGCATTCCATTTGTTCATAGACCCCCACCTTCTCTTCAGAAAATTGGTGTAGGACTCTTTAAGGATCCTTCCCTAATGGGCACCTTTTCATTATCGTCGGCTACGACATCGGTGGAAATCACACATATAGAGACCTGCAACATGATATCTTCCACTTCATCTGACTTAAGGAAGATACCCAATGATTCTGAAGTATTTAGGTTGGGCGACATCATGCCGCTAAGTTCTATTGATGTAGCATCGAAATCAATTTTCTTGGATTATGCAACCAATCCAAATTAATTGTCGCGATTGTTTGGGTTGATCGTTCTTCGGATTTTGGTACTTCTTCTGATCCATTTTCACCCATATTCTCGACTGGTGAGAGCATTATGGATTCCATGATGCCAGAAAAAGAACTTTGGGAATAATCATATCAATGATCCCATCTTCCAGATTATAGTGAATATAATCCATCTGAACTATATCACCCTACTGTCGTTGATTTATTGACGAATTATATTCCTATCCACGCCGTCAATTTTTAGCGAAACCCATCTAATATTGAAGAAACTATTTCTATCAATATTTTGACCAAACCAGGTATTGTAGAAAACATTCATGTTAGTGCATATTGTTCTCCATTTGAACTTGACACTTACCGTGCTCTTTTTTGTGAATTTTGAGATGTATTCGCTTGGTTATATGAGGAGATGCCAGGTATCGACTCCAACATTGTTGAACATGAGATTAAAATGTATCCAGATGTTAAGCCAGTGTGATAGCACCTTCGTCCTGTTCACCCAAATAAGTTTGTTTCCCTTAAAACAAAGTTTGACAAACTTTTGCGTGCTGGATTCATATACCCTGTTTCACTTATTAATTGGGTATATAAAATTGTTCATCTCATGAAGAAACAAGGGACAATTAGAGTGTGTGTCAACTATCGAGATGTTAATCATGCTTGTTCGAAAGACAACTATCCAAATCCCTTTATTGACCAAATTATTGATGAATGTGCCAGATGTGAAATATTTTCTTTCATGGATGGATTATTTGGTTACAATCAGATTAATATTCGCCCAGAGGACCAATATAAAAGTGCTTTTATTTTTCCCTGGGGCACATTTTCTTATTGCAAGCTCCCTTTTGGTTTAAAGAAAATTGGGGCCAAATTCTAGAGGGAAATGAATTATTATTTTCATGACATCAAGCATATATTTCAACCGTATCTGAATGACTTACCTGCACATTCACGGAAACGGGTTGACCACCCGCTACATTTGAGAGCGATATTTTCACGATGTCGTCACTATAAAATATGCCTCAATCCACACAAATGTGTGTTTGGTGTTGGTTCTTGTCATTTTCTTGGATTCGTCTCGTTGAAAGATGAAATTCGACTTGATCCATTGAAGGTCCAGGCTATTCTTGATTTTCCTTCTCCTTCCAATCTGCTTCAGTTACAAAGACTCCAAGGGAAGGCTACTTTTCTAAGGAGGTTAATTCCTAAGTAGCCGAAATGGCTAAAGGATTTACTCAACTCTTGAAAAAGGGGGTATCATTCCATTGGGATGAGGTTGCGCAAGCTTCCTTTGGTGTTCTTAAAGATTCCCTGATCTAAGCATCATTAATCTATCCCCCGAATTATTAGAGTCACTGTTTCATCTATCTCGCCGCTGCAGATACAACTATCGCTATGGTTTTAGTCCAAGAAGAATATGGGATTGAAAATCCGATATATTATTAGAGTCATAATCTCAATGATACATAAGTTAATTACACATACATTTAGAAGCTCACTTTGGCAGTCGTTCAAGTTGTACAAAGATTTCGCCACTATATCCTGATCTGAAAGACCATTTTCGTTTCAGATTGCAACCCTATGACATACATTCTGTCACGTCAATTTTTGGGGGGGAAGTATTCAAAATGGATCGTCATTTTTCATGATTTTGATTTGGAATTCATCAAATCCAAGTCAAAGAAGTATTTGGTGTTTGCTGGGTTTATTTGTGACCTTCCTTCGAGTAGTACCGATCCTACTACGAAACCATCAATTCTAGACAAGTCTTTGTTTATGATTGAGTCATCTGAACCATGGTCTAGAGATTTTATCATCTATCTCCAAACCCAAACTTTTCAGCTCATTAAATCTCTCTTGCAACAACGACGTATTCGATACCAAGACAAAGATTATCTGATCGTCGATGATACACTTTATCATCGTGGTGTTGATACGACTTTACGTAGGTGCCTCACGCATGAGGAAGCTGAAAAAGTTCTAAATGATTTCCATTCTAGTGCATGTGATGGAAATTTGTATGGCTATGATATCGCATAGAGTATTCTTCGTGCTGGTTACTTCTGGTCTACCATATTTCGTGACTGCATTATCGCAGTTAGAAGTTGACATGCTTGCCATATATTTGACCGTAAAACATGCTTGCCACCAGCACCATCACATCCTTTCATCATTGTTGGACCATTTGAATAATGGGGCATTGACTTCATGACATGTAAACACCGCTCGATAGGGAGAATGGGTATATTATTATCGTCGTTGACTATTTGACCAAGTGGGTTGAGGCGATGTCTACATTCAACAACATGGGACAGACAACTGCATTGTTATTTTTTAACCATGCTGTTTAAATATTTGGTGTAATACAAGCCATTAGGGGAATTTTGAGGTCTAAAATGGGCCTCCTAAGGAAATTATAAAATAATAGTGGAAATAATAAAATAATATTTGATTACATCATCAAATTTTAGAGGGAAAAAAGAAAAAATTACTTTTTCAACTTGTATTTTCAACTTATTTCCCAAAGTTTTTACTTAAATTTCGTTTGGGAGTACTCATTGGAAGAAAAATTTAATTCATAATCCAGAGAGTACCCATTTTTCATACTTTTGATGGATCTCGCTACACGAAAAATGAGAAATACATGAAAAACATTATTGTAATCACGTTTTTTCATGTATTTCTCATTTTTCATGTAGCAGGGTTCATCAAAAGTATGCAACATGGGTACTCCTTGGATGAGGAATTAGATTTTTCATCCAAAGAGTAATCCCGCTCGAAATTTGTGTAAAAACTTTGGGAGATAAGTTGAAAATACAAGTTGAAAAAATAGTTTTATTATTTTATTATTTTTTAATATTTTTACCCCTTTACTTAAAAAATGGTGAATCATCGAACCATGGTTGACATCATCATCTTGAATCCTATTGGTTCTTATAAAGTTTATTTAGGTTGTACATTTTTATTATGAGGCCCATTTTAGTCCTCAAAATTCCCCTAATGCATAGTCATAGATCATGGAAAACATTTTCGCAATCACATGATGGATGAGTTGACTGCCAAGTTAGGACTGTCACATGATAGTTCTACCCCTTACTATTCGAAGCTAATGGACAAATTGAAGCTATCAACAATATTCTTAATTATATGCTTCAACGCATGATTGGAGTTCATAAAAGAAACTGGCATTTGATCTTGTACCTGGATTTGTGGGAATATTGAACTTCGGTGAGAAACGCGACCAAATTCACTCCCTTTCATCTGGTTTATGGTATGGAATCTATCTTACCAATACAATGTGAAATACCATCATTGAAACTCATGATTGAACTGCTACCTGACACTTATAAAGAAGATAAATGTCTTTTAGATCTTATCCATCTAGATGAAACGTGTCTTGAAGCTGTATTGGCCAATGAGGCGCATAAGAGACGAATCAAGGAAAAATACAACTGCAATTTCAAGCCTCGCACCTTCTCGGAAGGAGACCTAGTCTTGCTTTATGATCTGGAATATGATAAGATAGGAATAGGGGAATTTGAACCATTATGGCATGGACCCTACATTTTCAAGCACATTCGGGCTAAGGGTGCCTACGAGTTGGTAGATTATGATGGGATTCCATTGTCGCAGCCATGAAATGGGTTGTATCTTAAATGTTACTATGCATGATTTTACGTAGTAAGCACTATATTATATGCTTTGATTGCGTGTGTAGTAGTGTGTATTTTATAGTTTTTCATGTGGTTATTAATCCTCTTTTCATTTTTTGAAGATGGCATAATCTTCGAAACCATTTGTTGGATATGCTGATAGTTTTAGTCGTGGTACTCAAAATTTATCCTCTACAACATGGGCCATATTTTTTCCAAGTGGCGAGTTAGTGAGTTTCCAAGGGATTTGTATTAGTTGATAGACCAACAATATCAGTGAGTATCGCGAGTTGATTGAAGTACTCTCTTATGCCATTTCACTTGGCATTCACTACATCATCATCAGGCTAGACTCAAAACTTGTTGTACTACAACTTACTGGCTTCTATATTGTCTGAAATCCAAAAATTCATCACATGTTCCTTAGAGTTCGTATTTTGGAAATACATTTTGATTACATTCAATATCAACATATTTCTATAAACTTTAACACTTTGGTTGATTCATTGGCGGATTATGTGTTAAATAGACATTTGCAACATATGTAAAGATATATTTTCAATTCACATCATACAATTGAATACAATTGCACATAATCATAGAAAAACACTAAAAGTAAAATAGATTTATATCTAGCTTTAAAAAAAATTGTGTCCAAGACACGTTGATCGTCTAACCTCAAAATGTATACATACATAGAATATTCCAAGTAAACCTAGTGATACTCATAATAGTAGGTCACTTCTTGGGCTATCATGCGTAATAGCCTCATCCAATGGTTAGCCACACCAATGGTATGGTGTTGCACCCTCATAGGTAACTCCTTGATCTGAATATCCGATATCCCAAGAGTCAATCCCTCCACATGCTGCTGCAACTCAGCAAGAGTCTTAGCTAAATCCAAATCCTGTAGGATGGCTCTTCCAATAGTCCTGTCTCCTGGTTCTCTTTCCTGTTGTGCATGAACCACTAGTTGAATGGTACCTACATTTGCATAGATAAAACATTTTTAGTTTAGTCTTGGAAACATCAAAAACACGAAAATATGTAAAAAACCCAAAAAATAAAAAACATGGTCAACATTTTACCTATAGCACCCCATTGAGCGTCGGCTGGTAAAATAAAATTTGGATCTCCACAGAAATCGATCCTGCATATGGATGCTCCTCTATGAATATATTTTGTCTTCGGAGCCAACTAAAGAATGCAGTGGAAAATGAGATTGATGACTGACCAACATGTCTAGCCATTAACTCAACCCACCGTTGCATCCATGGATCTCTAGGACTATCTAATCTGAGCGTCACATGATGTGGCTACATCAATGGAACCTGCTCCAAAACAAAAGTGATCAAGATCGACCCATAGCTGAAATTTTTGGTCTTTCCACTTTTTACCTTGGTAAACTGTTCTTTCATCTGAAGGAGTAGTGCTTCAGCCCAGTTGAACATGGTTGGCTCGATACACTTAAGCACATACTGCATGTATGATCTATTCGCGACATGTAGTTTCACGTTGCCAGCCAGCTTTGCGATAGTGAATAGGAGCGTTCGCAAAGGCATATCACGCATATATTTGATATTTATCTTTCCATCTTTGCTAGGCTTAGTTCCTCGTCGACAAAACTGTCGGATGTAGTCCTTCACTATTTCACCTCCACGGATGGAGCCCACAAGGGAAATGGGGGCACCATGTCTCGACAAACCTGTTAGAAATTAAATGTCATCAAATCATATTAGGAGCACTATGTCCCCAATGTGAAATTACTATAGTGTCGGGTCCCATGAATGGATCAAGAATGACAATAGTTCCATGTGTTGCCTCATCCCTGACAATCGGAAGTACTTGAGCAACCCAGAGTCTCTGAGGGCTCTCACAGTGCCAGGATAATTTAGGGAAACCATATCCTATTATTCATTTTCTCTTTCTCACTATTTAATCAACATTATGACTCGATCAAAGTATGAAATCACACCATAGGCTTAGTTAGGATCCATTCCATGCAAAAAATTGGGGAAATTTTGGGCATAAATCAAGATGCAACTTTTTGAATTGCGCCCAATGCACCCTTGAGTGAAATACAAATAATTCCAAAGGAACTAGGCCTCTTTCCTGCCTCTCTACAACACACTTTTAGACATTCAAGGGTACGTTGGCCCTAGGGCGTTGTATATTTACCCTAGGATCCCTAAAAACCTAAAAAATGTGCATGAAAATGAACAAGAATGCATCCAATAGAAAGAGGAGGGTAAGATATTCTACCTGGTATGGATGACAAAAGAAATGATCCACATAATTTGTCACAATCAGTTGTTGAATTTCGAGGGTAAAACAGGCTCAGAGCACTAAAATTCAAATGGTAAAGGTGAAATGGCAAAATTGACTTGGTAATTTCTTAATTTAATAGTCTTTTTTATTAATTTATGCATATTTAATGAAATGAATATGGTTTTTACCCATTTTTACTATTTTAAACAGGTATTGTTAATCCATTTGATGTTTCTTTGAGAAGGTTTGTAGCTGATTACAGTGAGTTAGTCATGCATGATCGTGAAATGCAATTTTTCCCACAAAGCATAGTTTTATCTCTTTTTCGAGCTTTGCTAAACATGAAAAAGGAATTCAAAGCACGCTTTTATCTCTTTTTTTGAGCTTTGTTAAACATGGAAAAGGAATTTAAAGTGCACTTTTATCTCTTTTTCGAGCTTTGTTAAATGAGAAAAAGGAACCCTCATGGAGTTCTCTTTCAACTCTTTTCAAACTCTCAAAATATGAAAAGATTGTTGAGTGCTTATCCTTTCGAGCTTGTTAAAGGAATTGAAATGAAATCTACTCACTATAAGTTTAAACCTTTTCCAGACTGAGATAGATTATGATTACGAAAAAGGAAAACCCTAGTCGAACATTGTTAGAAGGTTCTCTCAGGTATTATTTTACGCTTTTCGGATCGAGGGACTATTTTATGAAAAAGAACTTGTGGAGTTTTCTTTTAGTCCTTTTTTCAAACTCTCTAAACATGAAAAAGGATTGATTTCTCATTGTTGTTAGACTCGTTAAAGCATCAAATAGTGACAGACTTGTCCATCATGACAAGATCGATTTTTACCTTCGCTAGACTCATTAAAGCATAAACTAGCGATGAATTCACCTGAAGGGTGGAATTATACATCAAGCATATGTTATCGTCCTCAAGCTTGTGAAAAAATAAAGAGGTACTAGTCAACAATGACTGGGGAAAATTGGAAAGGGATAAAACACTTTATGGTAGCAAGTCACTCTTGAACATGACACTTATTCACTTCATCTCTGTGATTTTTGGGTGGGGTAATATATGTGATGGTCTATCATACCTATGACCTTTCATACCATCAATCACTTCTTTTTTGGGTCAAATGCTTCCAATTCATTCAGTGTCACCGATATGTTCAAGAGAAGTCACTTAGTTATTCCTCACCCTTTGCAATACTCTTAAACCTTCATTTCATGACTGCCATCCCTGACATTGCTTCATCAGTCACATTTTGTGAAGCGAAAAAAGTTCCTTCTCAGGTTAAAATACTACAAAAAACTTGGAATACAAAGATATCCATGAGTATACAAATATTATATTATAAAATATATGAGATAGATGATTGAATGTTACAAATGAGGCCTGCTTATATACCTACGCAGGTGCCTCTTCACGAAAGGTCATGTCCTATCAGACATGGCCTTTCAACCTAATTACTAATTTAACTAATTAATCATTATTTACATTAATTTATTCATTACATTGCCTTCCCCTCAAAAATCTTTGTCCTCAAAGCTTGTCGATGAAAGGCCTCGATTTATTTTCCTGCTACGAACATCTTCTCATCTCGGGGCAGTTATCCTTGTCGATACAAGTTGATATGATCCTCTAAGTGACAAACAAAAATGTCGCACTGAGAATGGATCCGACCATCCTAAATCAATCTTATGTGGAATCTTACAATGACTGGAAACTTGTGATGATTCGTTAGTATTCTTCAGAATATCAGCTTGTTTTTGTTCTGAATACATAGCTTGGTTGAGTTGTCTTCTCCCATGATTTGGATGTCGATAGGGAACTTTTTTGGTTTGAATTTGATTTTCTTTTAGCAAGGATGTTATTGAGTAGGTTACGGAACCTTCACTTAGAATGTTCCTCGTTCATCTCGCATTTAATTTTGTTTCTTCTGCAACTTGCTTGTCGTCTTCTTCAGTTGAGACATTTACTGGATCAACATTCGATTTTTCCTCAACTTGAAATTCTACATTTGTTGGTTTCAACGACTCTTTTTCGAAAAGTTGTTGCACTTTGTTTTCCAATGACTTCTTATCCTTTTTCAATTTCTTAATTTGCGTTAGCAATTTTTCATTGTGGTCCTTGAGGAGAGAAATTTCTTCATTCTTGTTAGTTGTGATTTTGTTAATTTCCTTTTGCATATTTTGGATCGCCTTTTTACTTTCTTGAGAAATTACTTTTGAAATTTCTGGAATGTCTTCAGGTGTCACTGAATTTGGCTTTAAGTTGACATCTTGTAGCATTATTTTCTTCTTTTTGTAGTAGAATGTTAAAAACTTCTTTTTCATATTAAGGATGAATGACCCTAGTGATTCCATCTAGGGCGAACCCAGAATTATATCACTATCGTTACAAAATAAGGTTTTAACGGTAAATTGGGAGACAAGGGAATAGCCCCCAATACTTAGGTGTAAATTCCCTATCTCGTATTGTTTTTCATTTTCGCGAAATGAATTTGTTTCAGTTATATTTGATTCAGGGATCACTAATTGGTTAGCGCATTCAGTACTAACATAATTATTCTCTTGATTAAGATCGATAGATATGAGAAATTCCTTTCCCACAAGTGACCTTTTGATTCTAATTAGCACACGTACAAACATACTATAATTTTCAGAAAATCTTCCCTCTTTCCTTTCCAAATTAGACTCAATTTCCTTTTCATCAATGATTGGTTCCATTTTGTCTGTTGAATTGAGTTTTTAGGGTTTTTAAGGTAACCCTTCCTAACTTTCTCTTCTTCTTTTTAATGAAGTTATTATTCCTTCAAATTATTATTATTATTATTTTTTAATAATTTAATTAATTAAATTAATATATATATATATATATATATATATATATATATATATATATATATATATATATATATATATATATATATATATATATATATATATATATATAATTAATTAATATATTCTCTACACCTTTTGGATCCTTTATTAAAATAAACTTTACGACTTCTTTATCACTTCAGTTACATAAACTTGACTTTAACTTGAACTTTATATATATATTCTGAATATATATATCTATAATTAAAGAAATTTTTATTTTTATTTTTTATTGTTCCACTTCACCTCTTAAATCCTTTTGGTAGAATGAATAGATTTAATTCCATTGACTATGGAATAATTTATCAAACATCACACTGTTTTGAAATTGGGTTGCATCCTCAAGTCCTTTTTATATGAGACTGACAGGAAGAAACCCCTCAGCAATTTTGCGGCGATAGTTGGTATGATTTAGTTTGATTGAGAAACGATGGCGTCAACGCATGAGGAGGGAATGATTTTATATGGATGGCATAATTTTTTTAGTTTAATTCAATTCTCACTGCGGTATATAAAATTTAAGAACTTCCAACATGCCTGTGATTCGGCTCTCGGCCTTTGACAGTAATCGGATCTCGGTGACCACAACAACAATTATAAAATGATTAACCAGCAAATGGTGATCTCACTCTCTCAGAATTCTATAATGGTGCGGTATAGAAAATGGCGGTTGATTCGATGGTGGTCAACAGTTCAACGAGTTGGAAGCAAGAAGAGTTGAGGCATTGTCAAAGGGAGAGGCGGTTGTGTGGGGAGCGGAACTGTGCGATGGTTGTAATGGTTCCGAGCAGCAGCCTCTAGATCGGCTTTCATGATTGCCCTTTATCGTGGTTGTTCCTTTACGTCGGGGTTGCAGATCCAATAATATGGATTTGAAATGGTGGTAATATTTAAGCATCTATTCAAAAATTCTTCCCTGCGGCTTAACAATTATTTCTAGCCAAATATTGTGATCCTTCAAATCACGGTCAATGCATCAGCCTTAGTCCAGAAAAGCCAGTTGTGGTGGTTTTCGATGGCCTTTTGGCTAATGTCTTTCACTCGTTACGACTTTGTGTGATGTGCAACGAGCCAGCAAATAGCTAGGTTGCATTGGCTGTCCTCCCTCCCTTTTATATATATATATATATCTATTATTTTTTTGTTTCGAATTTTTCGGTATATATATGTTTATTTATTTATTTTATATGTATTTTTTTCTTTTTTTAATTATTTTACTTTTATTTTTTTCCAATATGAATATTGATTTTTTTTTTTCTAACTCTTTTTTTGTTTATAAATATATTAGACTTTTTGTTTTTTCCTTTAAAAAAAAAATTGGCCAAGGGCCTCTGATGAACTCATCAGCAGCGGAGAAACTCCAAAATTTTAGCGGATGCTTCAGTCACAACGATAGCAAGGTTGAAGATTTTTATGGTCAAGGACTTGGATTGGGGAGCGTGGCTCTGTGCAGCAATGAGCGACCAGAAGATTGATCTCCTCTGATACCAAATGAAGCGAACAAAGTTCCTTATCAGGTTAAAATACTCCAAAACACTTGGAATACAAAGATATCCATGAGGATACAATATTATATTATAAAAGATATGAGATAGATGATTGAATGTTACAAATGAGGCCTGCTTATATACCTGCGCAGGTGCGTCTTCATGAAAGGTCATGTGTTATCAGACATGGCCTTTCAACCTAATTACTAATTTAACTAATTAATCATTATTTACATTAATTTATTCATTACATTTTGTCTCCAAAATAATTACTCCCATTTATTGTCACTGATGAGGGAAGCATCAATGCCCTCCTGCGATGATTTTCTTCTTGTCGACATCAGCTCATCATCCAAGAAGTTGAATTAGAAACAACCTTTCAGTGTCTTGGAGCTTGCTTACATTAAAGACAATTTTATTGCTTTCGGCGACAGGTTGACATCATAGACCTTCGATCGAAAGACTTTGTATGGTGTTCAACATCAAATCATCTATTCACACCATGCAGAATGTACTATTGTACCTTGAGAGCCATTATCATCAATGATGGATTCTCTCGCATCTGTTAGCGGCTCACATCATTGGCTGGTAATCAGACGGTCTCTTCCCATGTTTGACTTCATATCACATATTTGCATGGTTAGACTCGTACTTTAAGCAATCAATGAGATAGAAGACCCTGAATCTAGTTTCATCCATCCGGGCTGCGATTTCAGGAGTAGTACCAAATCATCTGTACGATGGTCATTATTCAGATGGTCATCCTATAATGTGTCCATATATGTAGACAAATTTCTGATTTTATGTTAGTTTATGTGTTGAGTATGGGATATTCCTCCCTCAGTAATTCATGTACAAGATAAACAAATATCATAATGTAATGTATTGTAATTGATGGAGGTCACCATCCGCTTCAGTTCCTCCTCATCACATCGTAAAGAAAATCACTCAACATTATCATTTTTGACTTCATTCTTTAGGGGGCAGCTATTACAGGTCGATTTGAGCATCATCTCAAATCACAAATCAATATTAATTAGGGTCTATCATACTCTAAATTGGTTGTTACATGCCCTAAACAAGTCCTTACATTGATGGTCTTCCTTCATGAAAGTTTCACTGCTTAAATTCCAGTTGAAGTGCCCCATTGAGCCATCAACGAACCCCTAGATAGATGTAACTAATTTTCAGAGCATCTACTCCCATGCAAGGCTGCATTGAAAAGGATCTAGGCCCACTTTAGAGTGCGTTGGCCGACTGGGAGCGAATTGTTCTTTGGATTTCGAGAATATTCCCAACCTATAGTGACTTCTAGAAGTTGTTCCAGCTTTCACCTCATCTGATAGCCTCGAATTTGGAGCCTATGAAGTCATTAAACCTCTTATCCTCCTATTCCCATGAAGAAGGAAACATCTTCATCCATTTTTAGGAAATCGATTGAATGATTCATTTATGTCAAAATAACTTTGTCTACTTATAAATAGAGCATTGAACATAGTGCAGAAAAGAGAAAGAATTTGTGTTAAGTAGATTTATGCTGGTGAGATATCAACTCTTGAAGGTATTGTGCATGTACTGTGATGCTGCTGGATTGTTGATGCTGGATGTGATGAGGATGGGACTCAATTTGGATGGGTGACAATGAATCAATCAAATATTTGTACTCTTCCTTCTACTTCGTAATAAAGACATTTGTTCCTTTCCTAAGGCACATGTCAATCATGTTATATGTGTGTTAATGAGTTTAATCGATTCAATTTTCTTAACTTGAATAGATCGTATTTCCTTTATGTTGTTTTCTATCTTCTGTTTTCCATGGCAGGTATAAATCAAGCTATTTAAGTTGGATTGAGAGTGAAGAAAGCGATGGAGAGAGGCGAGGGAAATCGAATATATTACAAGTAGGTTTCTCTCCCTTTATCTATTCATTTTAAGGAAAAGGTCAGATATCTTCTTTCTATTGTTCTAAGTAAACCACCACACTTAGCGAAATCATACTTATCCGTAGGTTTGTATTTCTGTAAAACATGTCTTGTTCACATAAACACTTGGAATTCCTTGAGTAAAGTGTCTCAATGTGGGGATATCTCAATCTCTTTGATGTGGATCTTCCTCAAACTACAAATTTTGTTTATGCCGAGCATATTCAATTTCTTCGCCTTGTATGAGTAAATGGGAGGACTCCCCAGAGAAAGAAGGTTTCTATATATTTTCTTTCAATGTTTTCCCAAGGGATGATTTTGTTTCAATGTCATACAAATGAACTCTCATTAGTTTCCCATCACCATTGTTAAATAAGTTTTTTTGTGAAATTGCATTTTTCCTCAAAATTCAATTTATAATATATGTTTTTTCAATGTTTACTCGATAATTCTTTTGCAAAGTACAATTATATTTTCTATGAAAAAGTGAATTTATATGAAGCATATCTCACTGAAGAAATTTGGTTACAAATGGGTACACATAATGGTGAAAGGAAAATGTAAATATTTTGCTCTAAAATATATGAAACAGTAAAAATGTGTTGTACCCTGTCCCTAAGTGAGTTCAAGAGAAAAAAAGAAAATGGGGCATAAAATGTATATTGACTCTTTAATTGATGTTTATTATTATGAGGTATGATGAAATCATTTTTGATTCATATGTACTTTTGAACTAGGCCATATAGTATACTTTTAATACTACCCACAAAACTAGTAATTCTTAACTCTTGGAAACTATTAATGCAAGTTTCTAGATCGATTTGAAATTTTACTTGTGGAATATTCAATGAGATGTCAAAATCTAATAATGGGAAGAAACCATCAAGGAAAATGGATGTATTATCTTACTTCCAAAATTCTCCATCCAAGAATTCACATCCTCTTCATGCTTCAAGCTCCTTTGAAGAATTTTTTACTGAGAGAGATGCTAACTCTTGTGAAAATGCATCTGATATCCATATGATGGATGAAATAATAGGTTCCTAAAGTGATTAGGGTGAGATAAATGTAGTTTCAACAGAAATTGGTGATGAAAATGTCGAATGGTGAAACAATCCTTTCAAGGAAAAGAAAAAAAAGGCTAGTGGACCAAAGGGAGACAATTCCAAGAAGATTGGGTCTCAAGTTTTCCATTTATTGAAGTAATACCTCTTACAAATGAGGATGAAGTTTTCTGAGAAGTTAGAAGTAATGCATGTAGTTGGAAAAATGGCAAGGTAGTGAAATTCCAAATGAAGATAGATACAATATAGAAGCATGCAGGAAATGTGTATGAAAAGAAAATTGTAAATGGTGAAGAGAAATCTATTCTTAGATGGAAATATTCTGAGGAATGTCAACATATCCAATATGTAGAAGAATACAAGATATATTTAATAAGAGGGAGGAAAATTGAGGCAAGTGGAGGAACCATCATATATCTATTTGGAAATATGATGGAAAAAAGTTTTTTATCCAAGACGATACAATTAAGCATTGTATTTCACATTTTAACTAGAGGTCGTCTTATGATAGATTATCCAAATTACATGAAATATCTACTTTTCTTCAAGTGTCAAACTTTCCATCCTCTCATTGGTCTGTAACTAGTGGTTGGGAATGGGAAATATATCTAGCTCAAGTATAAAAGGATGATTTGAAATAGAAGTTTTCAAATGGTAGGTTTTTGGCATTGCCTTTGGATGAGGTTACGGCTATAGATATACTTCATGGATCTGCATGAGAATTTATATGGTTAATGACCATATTAGGAATTCATATCTACTTGGGATTAAACATATGAGAGGGACTTCTACAACTCAAAATATTTATGAACTTATTCTTACTAGTTTGAAGGAAAGTGGTATGGATCATTTAATGATTGCAAAAAATTGGTATGTGTTGGAGCATATGGAGCATTAGTAATGCAAGGAAAAAGGTGTGGCCTTTGTGTTAGACTACAACTATTAGCCTCACCATATATGCTTAGTATTCATTGTATGGCTCATAGGATGAATTTTTCATTAAAATACTAAGTGTGTTTCCATCAATTTCAAAAGTTTAAGATCTTGTACGTGAGACGCATGCATACTTTTCTCATAGTCCCAAATGATTTTTCGAGTTTCAACATTTTGCAATGGTGTTACGGATGGAAAAAAAATATTGAAAGATGTTGATACAAGATGGATCTCACTGAATGGACCATCTCAAAGACTATTTAGTGAGTTCAAATATTTGGTAGGGTTGATGTATGAAAATCACTACAATGTAGACAAAGCTCAAGATCTTCTTGTTTTGACTAACATATATAGAGACATTATTGGCATTGGTTTGAATTCTTCCTATGCTACATGAAATGAATGTCCTCGTGAAAATGTCTCAGAATCGCGCAATGTGTATTTCAGAATACACAGATTTGAAAGGAAACGTGCCTTGCATTGGATAATTTGTATATGATGTCAGACTCTTTTACTGGTCCAGAGTTTACAAGTTGAACTAAGTTCATCAATATAGAAAATACTGAAAAAAGGCAATAAAATGTATCATAAAGGGGAAGGTTGTATCTTCCAAGCTAAAAGTCCCATTCACACCCAGTTCGAAGACTTGACCAGCTCTCTAAAGCAGAAGGAATTCCCCCATCAAATAATGTATACGTTTTTTTCAAAACACCACATGCACATATATAAAGCATTATGCTTTAAACCCCACCCACACATCTCTCCCTATATTTTACCAGTGGTACCAACATTCTTGCTACAACTATCTATTAACCTGCCCAAATAGGCTATGTTCTCTAAGCAACTTGCACAGAAAAACTTAGTTACTGCTCATGCATGATGGTTTTTTAGATAATCACCCTGGTATCAGCACACCCAATAGAGATTCATGCTTCTACTTATGGCCAACGTGGAATTTTATGTTTGACGAAAAATGGATACTATGTATTTCAGTACGTGGGTATATGGTTCCCTGTCATTATATTAGTAACACAGAATGAATTACCAAAGATTTCCCGTTGTCAAGAGACCAATTTGATAATATTGTGATTTTAGTGAGACAAAATTTGATAGAAATTGCAAGGTCACTATCATCATAGATAAGATAATAATTTCCTTGAGATGAATTGTTGGAGGCCATGTGTGTGGGACACCCTCAATATTGGAACAATTTTCAATGTCCAAGAACTTTAAAAGTTTATTTTCAAAAGAGATTAAAATTTTTAGTAGACCACTTTTGCACGAAAGTCTTGATACATGGATAACATATTGAAGGTATTTTAGATTCATCAAAATTGTATCAACAAGGTGGATTCTTTATTGAGACAATGTGGAAGAAATATCATTTTTTGGAGAATCGTAATGAAAATGGTGTTATAACAAGATTATGGACTACTTTAAGTGTTATCCAATAACTGTAAGAAAAAATATTAGAATATTTCAAATTAGCCGATTTGTGTCAAACCATGATTTTTGGATCAGTGGAGGATGAGAGAATGTTTAGTTCACTATCGTTCTTGAAGTAAAAGTTGAGGAACAAGCTTGATAAACATGTGGATACATGTTTAAAATTATATGTATCAAAATATGACATTAATAATTTTCTACGTAAAAGAGCACTAGCTCTTTAGCGATCAGATTGTGATAGAAGGGGAGAAAACAATATAAAAAATTTCTCTAATGAACTTGATACAAAACATAATGTTTTGGAGGCTCATAACAAAAATTTATTGATAATATCATGTTCACAATGTAGAAAATGAGGACCAAGATGAGAGCTGGGAAATTTATATACTCTAAGAGATAATCTAATTCGATATATGTGAGGGGACTCTTATTTTGGTATACATGTTACATTGATCATGTAAGATTACTATATGTCAATTTAAGGTAAAAATAGGTTCTATATTTTCTATTTTTCATTGTAACATTGGATCTACATTTCTTTTATGTGTGTTATTTTAAGATTGATTTTTCATATTTAATCAATACATTGTTTGTTTCTTATTTGTGATAGGAAATGAAGCTAGGACCTATTTCTTTTCATATAGATAGTGTCTGAATAGCATTAAATGATAAATAACTAATTTAACAATACTATCTCAAAACAACAATGGGCTCATTCAAGTACAAGAATCTACCTTGATGTCTAGCTATGATATCTTAGAAAATTTTAATGGTTTGTATGTTGCTTTTGTTTGGGTAATTTTGTTCAGTTTTGTTTTTTGGATTTGTTTTGGTCAAATAATATGTTAGTCCCTTGAATGCTTTTAGTTCTTATCTCATGCTTAGATTCATAGAACTTCATCTAGTTTTATAATTATCATTGTTTTCTTCATATATTTGGTGGTTTGAAGAAAGTTTTTTTTATTTCCTTTAACTTTGTGGCTTGACTTAACATCTTCACTTTCATAATATAGTAGAGTAATATGCTTATTTTATATTTTCTTGGTCAATAATTATTGATATTTGGAAAGGGAAATGAGCCATGGGTAGCTAAGTGAAGAAAAAAATAGTTTATGTACTAGGATTATGCGCATTCATCGTAGGAGACCTATTGGCATGAGACCGACATTCGTTTGTATAGAGTCTTGTCTCCACTTTCCCAAATATAAAACTAGACCAACCCTATAGCTTGAAGAATTGCCAAAGTGGAAGGAAATTACAAATTATCATAAGTGTTTTCAATTTATTTTTATTGAAGGAAGGTTTTGAATTTAATAAGCGTGTTTTGCATGAAATGTCACATACAAAATGATAAATAAAAATGAATTAAACTAAGTGTGAAACTTTTAAAGTGGAACAACAATAATCAAACATAAATCTTATATATATATATTTAGTAAACTAGGTGTATTTAGTAAACTAAGTGGAATTAAACAATTAAACTAAGTACATAAATGAATAATAGTACACAAATGAAATTTCATTACTTCTCTAAGAAAATCTTGTACATTGCACGACAAAAAAATTGTCTTTGGGCCAAAGTCGGAACCCCAAAACCGGTTACCTAGTATTCTTTTGAAGGGAATTTTACCTTCAAAACAATTATCAAAATTGTCAATTGTCACAACTACTTCTTAACCATTCGGTCCTCATGAAAATTAAAAGACTAAACTATTTGAAATTTATAACTCTTACAATTACAAAAATGAGACATTGTCCAAAAATTTGAAATATTTAAAAATAATCATTTGATAACTTGGGACTCTTGTGCAACTTCAGGCTCACTTGATTAAGCTCCAGGTTGCACAACTCGAACATTCATTGGTGAAATAAAGCCCTGACACTTCTTCCATAGGGTTAAGTCAAGAATTGGACATTGTAACATTAGGTTGAAGGTCAGTTTTAAGTTGGTTACCTTGGTGTATGTGGGCTTCTCAATGAATAAAGTTTTGAGTTACCATAACAACTAGAAGTCCCTCTGCAAGTACTTCACGATTATAGCTCCTTTGAAAATTGTTTTTTTCTCATGAGATGCAATGATCTTACTTTTTGCTTCCACAAGAAATATTTCATATTGTTCCTAAGAAACGAGGTTTCATTGTTGATCCTGACATGAAGGTAACCCTGCTTTGACTCTCTTGTAAAAAATGGAATTAAAAGTTGGCACAGATTCCCTGACTTCTAACAATCAAGTTTCTTCTTGTTTCCTACACATGTTCTTCTGCACCATCTTGGTTATTTATGACTCCACAATTGTTATTTCTACAATTTCTATTGCCCTTAATTCCTGAGAAGACTTAGCATTTAGATAATCAATGATTGTTTTAGCCAACTGTGCACTTTCTTTTGATTGATTTTTATTGGTGTAGATGATGGCTTCAGAGGCCCTAAGCATTTCCTTTTCTTCAGTTATAACTACCATATGATCCCATACTACTTTAATTTGTTGAATGCTATCATTCTATATGATCTCTCTCACTTGAATAAGAGACATGATCCCTTTTATATTTTATTTTAGTTCTTTGATTTCATCACATGCTGACTTGTATTTATTGTGATGCTTAGTTTCATTCTCTATGGCCATGTTCATTTTTCTCTCCTTATGCTTCAATTGTTCTTTTACATCATCCATATTTTTCTACAGTTTCTTCAATTACTCTTCTGAGATCTTTAGCTTTTTCATAATGCCAGTAATATTTTTAGTTGGGTCTTCATAATTAGGCTATACTACAATTGAGTAGACATTTTTGTCTATGTTTTGTTGCAGGTCCACATTGAGCTCCTTAAAAATTTATATTTCCTTATTTCGTTTGAGTAACTCACGAGTCGGGATTTATTTTTATTTTTTGATTTGGGCCACTTCTGGGGCTTGAACATGCTTTGTTGCAGGTAGCTTAAGCTTCCTCCTTAAAGGCTGGATTTCAAACTCTGCACTCTGGATCAAGGAATGAACTGTTGTTTTATCCTCTCGGTTTAACCGAAGCTTTATTATGAACTTCTTATATTCTTCATTCTGAGTATGAAGAGCTCTGAAATTGGCCCTTTCCAACTTTAATTGATCTATCACCTTTCCCAATAAAACCTCTATCTTGCTTGTATCCAGTGATGTTTTGTTGAGATCATTATATATAAACTCCCCTTTCTGCCTGTGCAGATTTATTTTATCTAGAAATGGAATTTATTTAGTGTTCATAAATAAATTAATTGTTCTAAAATCTACACTAGAGAAAATTGACTAGGCCACAAGGTGAATGGAAGACAATATCAACTAGTTTCTTTCCAAATCCATAGTTGAAAGAAGTTTGGTTTGATAACCAGAAATGGATTAGGCTTCGAGTTGATCCATAGAATTAGAATTTATCTTCATGTTCATGTCCTTAATTTGTTGATACGAATATTTTAAAACATTCAAGGAATTGTGCTTTTCATCATCTGGAATTTGAGATGATGGTGCACACTTCATCCCTCCCAGCTGCTGCGGAGAACCAACCTCTCTTGAAGGTCTTTCCATGAATTGTTCAAATTTTGTCTCACCTCCTGTCGTTATTGCTTTCTTACTACCTTGCAAACTTTCTCCATCAAGATACATGACATAAACAACACTTATTTTCATCCCCTTTCTAGTAGGAAGAGGGGTTTCTACCTCAACACTCTCTTGTGCCTCCACCAAGCCACAATTTGTAAGTTTCTCAAGTTATCGCTTTGGTTCATGGATATAAGGGGAACATGATATTTTCAACCTCCTCTTGAAATGACTTGGTGTGGAGCATAACGCCACTTCTCCCACTACTAAAATTTCATTACTTGCATCCTTTTATCAGTCTCCTCTGCAGTTTGTCTATTATTTACAATAAAGGGGACAACATTCCTGGGTAATTAAAAAAAAATCCTTTCTTAGTTGGGAAAAAGTGTACTTGATCTACATTCAAGCTTTGTCTAATATATTCCAAGGAAAATATTCTCATCGACACAAAATAAGGAAGATTATATCGTGGGATCTCTACTCAATATAATTTGATTTCTACATACTCTTCAAATAGAAACCAATCTCCAACTTTCAAATCTTAGCTCAATTGTAAAATAGATTGAGCCTTTGGTAAAATTTTTGGAGGAGCAGTATTATTGATGATTTTATAGACAATTGACATGAAAGAAGCCATGTAAAAAGAGAAGCCTTAATTTTTCTCTCTACACCTGATCATATTAGTCCAAATTATCATTGTCTTCTTATTTTTATTTATATCCATGACATTCAGACCCAAATCAATGAATTGGTGAACATGAACATTGATGAAGAGGTGTACCATTAAGGAAGGAAACCTAAATCACCCAGAAATACATAAGTTTAGAAGTTGTATATTAATGGAATGTTCCCAAAAAGTGGGAATATCCAACACAATTCCAGGTTGCATCACTAAATGGAAAATCCCTTAGGTTTGACAATCAATCATTGTGGTATTATCTCTTCCCAAAATTCCCATAATTACAGATAAAATTGGCCTAACACTTTTAGAAAAAAAAAACTATGGTAAATTTTGTAGACTCTGGTGGAAGAACTACATTTGGAGGAAAAACTAAGCTATACAATTTACTTCTATCCTCTGTTGATAGGCTCTGGTAGATAGACATAATGGTTTCATCAGAAAATGCAGTGTAATTATCAAATTGGGGAAAATCCAGGGTTTGTTGAATCAACAAGAAAGAAACATGAAAAAAAAAATTCACCAAGGGAATTCATTACATAGCATATTTGTGGGTATAAATATGAGGTTAACGAGTTGATGAATTATGGGGAAAATTAAGCTTGAGGGATAATTGCAACTAATAAGCCTAATTTAACTATTGTTGAGGAAACTTCCAACTCACACTGACTTGCTAGAATGTTTTGACAAAATTCTGTTAAATTTAATGGACAAACAAGTTCTAAAATATTGTGTTCCATGTCCATTATGGGTATATGGGTGGAATAATTGGACAAAGTTGGTATTTTTGTCATTTTCATAGTTACTTCAAAAACACGAGGTAGTTTAAGACTCTAAATAGTAAATACTTAGTAGTTTGAAAGTGGCTTGATGACAAATTCAGTTGTTGAAAGTCATCAAGAGTAGCAGCTGAATTCTTGAGAAAAAATGGAAGATAAAATAGAATAAATGAATGAAATCGGGGTTTTTAAATACAATTTGCGGAAATATTGTAATTAAGGTAATGGACTGGAAGAGTGATGCAGTGGTTGGCGTGGAAAGTGACATGGAAGTGTGGTGGGTGAGGTGGCGTGAGGTGGAGTGACATGGAAGTGATTTTGTGGAAACCATCCTCGGGGGAACCACTGGTAGTAAGTGGTTTCATCCCTTTGTGTCGTCAGGGTTGATCACAATTGTCGATCACCCCGATGTTGACTTTTCAAAACTACTTACTCGAGGGAACCATGTAGTATAAATGTCGAGCTAGTTGTGATGTAGGAGTCGGTGTAAGCACATGCTCGATGTATGGTACGACGATGCTTTTTTACAGTTTCACGCTTTTTAACAATTTTCTCTGCTTCGCACTTGTGGGGTTGACCCACTCTGTTTAAATATATTTTTATTTTATTATTAATTAACCCAAACTTTGGACTTGCACGATAGTCTCAGCGCAACTATAGTTGTACTTTATTTTTTAGTAAACATATATGTCTATTTTCTTTTATGCTTTTATACTCTTTCTTTTTTAACTAAAAATAAAGATGACTACAAATCATTCACCATGATTTTACAAGATAATATAATCTAGTGAGAGATTCACCCAAATATATATATACATATTATATTATTGATAAAATCACCTTCCATTTTTTATAAATATAAATTTATGGGTGTTTCTTAAAATTTTCCCTGACAGATCCCTCCCCTTACCATTTTTAGGATAGTTTGTTCTATTTAATGGTGAAAAAAAGAGATGAGAAGCATTCATTCATTCAACCATTCATTGAGGAAGGTAATGTTGTGAGACAAATGGATTTGAAGGTAGTAAGTTTATTGAGGGCTCGAGGGTGACAACTGCAAGAAATACTGGCTACAACTTGTCTTACAACTTGTCTAAGGTTGGGTGGAGAGTCATCCCCAACACTTTTTTGTGGTTAGCATGATCTAGATAGTGTGACAATTTCATAGTCACTAGTAAGGCCTATCATTGTTCCATGGGTATGTTGTTTTTTTCAAATCTTTTGAAAATCCTATGGTAATTAATTTAGTAGATATGTTAATTGATAATAACATGGCCGATGTATTTAATTGTGTATATTTTAATTATGGGTCGTTACATTTGGTATCAGAGCTTAGGCTCTGACCCTTGGACCTATGAGACTTATGATGATAATTAGATCCAAGTAGATCTAATTTAGATCTAATAATAAATTTTTGATCAATTCTTATTGTCTTAAAATTTGTTAACTTTCCAATATTGTCCTATGGAATTATAGACTAGATGTGCCAGATTACTGTGCACCAAAGGGCATGATAGAGGGTTTTGAAAAATTTATGAATGATGAAGTTGTTAATGTAATGCCTCCCCTACAAACAGAGGATATTACAGAGAATGTTGAAGAGGAATCAAAACCAATCTTTACAATTGGCACTGATGAAGCCAAGCTTAGGAGGACAAAGCGATGTAGAAGTAAAGTTTTGGTTCCAATATTTTTCCAATTTTGTATCCCTAGCTACCAGACTCTTTTAAAACAAAACAATAAATTAATTATGAAGAATCATAAACTTAGGGATAAGTTATGTCAAGAAAAACCAAAACTCAATAATTTAAGCACCCTAATTGATGTTATAGATAAGAGGACCTTGAATCCAGGGCTAAGGAATTTTCAAATGGATGCACATAGGGTGCTCAACAAGTTATTAGTATCATCTTAGGTAATATTCTCACTAACACCTATTCATTCCTTCAAATGAAACCACACGTGCCTCAATGGAAAACCAAGGATGAGTTTTTTGATCTAGGAATTATTAACAAAGAAATCCATTGACAAACCACTAGACCAATGTTATAGAGATGGTTCTCTATGTATATTTCACAAGAAGAAAAGTGGAAAGCTAGGACTACAAAATGTAAATATCTATATTTGAAGGAATACTAACTCAGGAGGGAAACATGTGAATTAGGGATGGAAGCTTCAACTTTTCGAGTGCCTTCTAGGGTATATCCCATTTATTTGCATGGCCAGTGGATATCTTTCCAACTTAGATAGCTCAGAGATGATCAACCTCATGAGATTTACCAACCTCATACTTTCATCTACGTTTACTATAATGCAAACACTACACAACAAAACTTGCTTTGTGAACTCTATTTGTTCAACATTGTTTTACAAGACAATTCACAGTGGAACCATAATCCTTTCATTGGAATCTGCAACTCAAAACTTTCATGTCTTACATAACTAATATAGTAAAGTGGAAGAAGGAATCATACTTCTATGCACACATAGATCAAGGCTAGACTCTTGGTTAGGGAAGAGTATGCACACATCAAACTTAAATACACAAACATATGTATACAAAGTCACGTAACACCTAGACTTGATACTTTCTCCAACATTCCTCAATTCTAAACTGAAACAAAGAAATCAAAAAAAAAAATAAGTATACTCTTCCCTATGCACATACTTAAGCATACTAATTAATTTGAAATTTATTCTAATTGTAACTTTCCTATAACTCAATTTAATATACAAACTTTACATAGATAATATAATTAAAATTTTAACATAACCAATAAATAATATAATTAAAATTTTAACATAACCATTCTTTCATTTTAAGCAACATTAAAATATTAATTATATCTTATAACTCTTCCATAAATATAAGGTAACATATCAATATAGTTAAAATTTCATAATTTCATTACTTAATATAAAGATTGTTAATTGTATTATTACATAACCATTATTTCATTATGAGCAAGATTAAAATATTTAGTATATCTTATAACTCTTCCATAAATATAAGGCAACGTATCAATATAGTTAAAATTTCATTACTTTCGGATAACTCATTACTAGATATCTCCATTAGCTCCCGGTAAAATCATCATGCTTCTCTTATCACCAATTATAATATAATAATATGATTGGTGAATAAATGAAACTCAAGAATTTAGTATTTAGGATGCACCTTTAGAGTAAGTTACACAAGTATATTGTTTTCCTCCGAGTGCCTGATGGAAGGATATCCGTGATCCCATTTTTTTTTGTGTAATGTTGATATTCAACAACAACAGCGGACACATTAAAAGAGGTTTTCACGAGACAAGTAGATTATTTATTTATTTTTTTTTAGAGACTTTTCATTTACTTATAAACTTTTATGTTACTAGTTTTATATGGGATAGGGTCCTACAATGTTTATTTTTGGTTGTTTTTGTTGGAATATATTTTGGTTGAATATTGCATTCAGGTATGGCCCATAATTTGCAAGGAGTATAGGACTTTTTTTTTTCTAGGGAATTTGGCATTGCAGAAATATTCTTATTTTTTATTTTTACATACGTGATTATTTTAAAGAATATGGTCCTATTCCGCTCCAAATTGCATGACAAGAAGTCTAAATTCATGAATTTTATGGACATACTCCCTGCATGCTTTTTAGATGGAGCTACGAAATTACATGAATGTGGTTGTGGAGCTCAGATTGTCCTTTCTGAAGATCTTAATATTCAAATCAGTTGGAACTGCGACACAAGCGCAAACATCTAGGCATGCACAAACATCTGGGTAGAAGATATTGCTCTTTGGGGTCTATTATTTTGTGCTAGATGGTTCCATATTGACACATTGTTTGTATTTGGTGACTCAAAAGTAACAATAAAGTGGGGCAATGAATGCTCAACATTATCTCCTCAATTAATTTGCAACTGGATGGCCCGGATAAAGGAGCTAAATACCTGCTTCAAAGAAATTACATTTTCTCATATTTACAAGGGACAAAATCTAGTAGTTGATGCACTATCGAAACAGGGTCATCAACATAAGATGGATGAAATAAATTTCAATTTTTACTTTCACGATGCTTTACAAAGCACGAGCTATATCACTATCTCTCGAATATTCATTAACATATACTTGTTATCTTTAACGTTGATATTATATGATGGGTAGAGACTTTATTTTAGTTTCTTTTTTAATATATCATATGGCACATCTTCTCTAGGAGTTTATCGGACCATATTTTTCATATAGCTAGTATTTGATGCAATGTGGATGATGACTGTAAAATGCAGAACTGTGTTCTTACAGCTCTTTGTTTTCATTTCAAGACATATCAGAACTATGTCAACAATTTTTTATCAATAGATTTTTTTAGATTTTTCTTTCGTGAAAAAAGAAAAGAAAAAGTCCACCGAGAGGAAAATTAATTGGGGGTTTTCTTATTATGAAAAATAATATGTAAATTGTGATATTCAAGGTTCAAATCCCTTTTGTTTACCAAAAAACAACAGTTAGCACATATGGATCGAGAGATTGTGCTTCTAAAGACTTTCTTTAATATTGAGACTAGAAGGTAATGTATGTACACAACAAATCAGTGGAGATTCAACAATTCATTACTGATAAAGACGATCAATGAGTCTTCACAGGATGGAGGACCCCAAATTGTAGAGAAGACTATTGTCTAAGGTTGAGTAGAACATTCTTCCCGGCGAGATGTTGCATCCATCCCTTCTTAGATAAAGATTCAACCTCTAGATTGTGTTCTCTGAAGAATTGATTGAAGGTTATGTTCTGAAAGGAGCTTGTCTGAGATTTGATGCATTGCAACTAGAAGGAAAAAGAGGGTTTTCTAAGAAGTGTTCGTTGTTGGATCCAGTCTTGAATCAATTTTAAGTCTCCAAAAACTACCAGGTCATCAATGGAAAACCAACTTGCACATGAAAGGCTCCCCGCAGAGCTATCAACGCAGCTCTGCTATTAGTGCCAGTGTCACTATTCAAAATAAAATGGAAGAAGGTGCCAAGCTTCATAGCTAGGAATAGACCACTTCCACGTGTCCTATTATTGGAAGCTCCACTAAAGAAACACAGGGTAGTGAGCCCAGACATCCTTATATGTTAAGGTTATTTTCATAGACATCCTTATATGAGAAGTTATTTTCACCGACTTCTCCCCATTGGTCTTAATTCTAAGAAATATGTTGGGATCTTGATGCAGGTGTCTCTCACTTCCAACACCAAATGTTCAAAAATGTTAGCGTTCCTACTTTTCCATACGCCTCGGAAACTGAAGAAAGGTGAAGTTTGATATGACTTGTATTTTTGGATCCACAGAGATAAGCATCCTTCAATTGAAATCAAGTTCCATTCCGCTTGGATGCTGAGTATGTGTAGAACTCATCTCCATACCGAGATTGAAAATGGGAAATTTAAAAAGAGATGTACAACATCAGCACACCTATTAGTTTTTTTTAGGAGGTTATCCCAGGTGAGGATTCTGTTATGAGCCACTAGCTATACAAAGCATTAAAGCACACCTATCAGCCATACAAAGCATTAAAGCACACCTATTAGTCCTTTTTTAGGAGGTTATCCTAGGTGAGGATTCTATTATGAGCCACAATCCATACAAAGAATTTCAACTCATTAGAGTGTTCCATTTCCATGATTTGTGCAGTCAAGGAGAACTCTCTGACAAGCAATGTCTCTAGTAAATATAATTATAAATCTCTTTAACCTCTATTCGTTTCTTTTTCCATGTTTTCCATGAAATTTTCTCTTCTTTATCTGAAAAAAAATACCAGGTTGACATAAATGTGAAATTTACTGGGTCCATTCTATCACTAAATTATCTTGCATTCCAAGTTCAGAGGATTCGAGCCATAAACCTGTGGCAGATGGAGAGTTTCGTTTAGCGCAATTTTGATTCATAAATGGTCGTGGACACCATACAAAGCACAGGGTTTGTTGGTGCGAAGAGTCTTTGAGGTCTTGGCTGCGGATGAGAAAGAAACAGAGGTTTCAGGGACCGTCGATTCAGGGAACGCGACTTTAACCATGGGTTGGATACAGGGCAACTCAGGACAATTATGGGTGGGGTGACCGATACCATCACACAAGGCACAAGGCTTGGGGGGTTGGGGAGAGGGAGGGGTGGTGTCGGGTGCGGTGGCCTTGTCTTTGGATGCCCCCTTTCGAGTTTTTATTTTCTTGCCTGTAGGGGTTGCTACATGGGGAGGGTCCTGCGGAGGGGCTAGGGGCACTGTAGCGGTAAAAGAAGCGAAGGGAATCGGTTGCACTGGTGTCATAGCTATGTATGGTTTGGGGTGGCCCGGTGGGGTTTTAGCGGGAGGAGTAAGATACCATACTGGTATTCCCAAGGTTAAATTAGGTAGGGAAAGGGTGGCCATGATGGGGACCGAGTAGACGTCGGAAGGGGGGCCAAGGAAAGGTATTTGACCGGTGGGGTAATGACCAGAGGGTATGGCTCCCATATGGTGGAGATCTGAGGGAACTGACTTAGGAGGGTAGGGGGAGTCCTGAGTGTGATGGGAAGAGTCAGGTGAAAAAGGTTTGGTTGACTGAAGCGAAGGGCTAGGAGCAGGAGGCGGTGGGCGAGATTGAGCTTGCTGACTAGCCAGAGCAGGCTGTGGAAGGCCAGCCTGAGACGATTGCATCATGCAAACATTCGCTAATCTGGGGTCAGAGACAGGAGGAGGGGGAGGAACAGGAAAATTTCCAAGCAAAGAGGAGTCTTTGTAGACGCCAGGGGAAACACTGGTCAAAGAATCAACAGTTGGTTTATTGGTGACAGTAGAGATGGTGTACTCAGGGGAGGTCTGAGATTTTGGTTCATGGTAGGTCAATTGGTCAATGGTGACAATCTTGCCATTATGAGGGAAAAACATCTTGCAGTGGACTGCGAACGGGATGGCTGACATGGCATAGGTGTAACTATGCCCCAAAAGGATGTTGTAGTCAAGAGGGGTGTCGATAACTTCAACGTCGACACAAACAGTCTTGTCGACAAGGGTGATAGGACAGCTATGAAATAGGCCAATGGGCTAGGAGGCATGGCTATCCCACGCGCGAAGGGTGATGGTGGAAGGGGCTAGCTCAGGGGATCCGAGTTGTTTCCAAACCAAAGTGGACGTGACGCAGGTAGATGCCCCCTCATCAATAATACACCGAGCAACATTGGCGTTTCAGATTTTGACTGGGATTTGGAAAGAAACCGAAGGAGGAAGAGGGGGATGTTCTGACTGACAGGCGTCGAAAACAATCAATTGGTCATCAGCAGGATCTATAGCGCCCACGGTAGATAGTAGAGCCCTCTTTTGAGAAGGACACGACTGGAGGAGTTCCAGTGTTGAAATGGCGGCAGGAGATTGGGCCAGATCATCTACTATGTTGTATGAATGGGCAGCCCGACCAGAGGCAGGATTTCGGTGTAATGGTCCCTTAGGAGGTTTGGGATGAAATTCGGCTTTGGGCGGAGGGAGTTGTAAGGGACCATTGGGTGTCGATAGAGGCTTTGTAGGACTGGACGATGGAGACTCGGAGACGGGAGGTGTGGAATACTGACGAGACCGAGTTTGAAGGTTGAGGTTGACGGTGAGAGGAGGGTCAGAGGCCATCATGAGAATCTGGTAATCAGAGGAACCAGAAGGGGAAGGTTGAGTGGTTACCAGGGCATGAGGAGGTTGAGTGGCCATGAATCCTTTTTGAGGGAAAGGATCGGTAAACACAGCGGGTTGGGAAGTAGTTGGAGTGGGAGGGATAGTAGGGGAGGAGTGTTGCCCCCTCACGGTGGCCTGAGATTCCCACATCTGCCACATTTGTGGTAATAAAGGACAATCGTGAGTGTAGTGACCATAAACACTGCAACAAGAACAGGGCTTATTGGTGCGAAGTGGCCTGTCCGGCTTAGGCTGAGGGCCCTGTGGCTGATTGGCAGTGGTAGAGTCAATACTGGAAGGATTGGATCCACGATTACCAGAAGCGGATTGATTGCCTCTCCTCCTTCTTTGAGAAGGAGGAAAATTAGGTGCCCCCTACTGTGCAAATATTTTCCCTGGAGGGGGTAGTAAGTGCAGTTGTGGGGGTGGAAAAGGCAAGGGAGTGGGAGGGCTAAATGCTGGAGGAGCTGGGACACCAGGTTGCGGATAGGGATAAGGGGAAGGGTGGGTAGCAGTAAGGTAAGCAGGAGGGTGGGCAAAAGGTGGAGGCATTCCATATCCTGAATACATGCTACCTGGAGGGGAAAATGTGCCGAAGGGGTTGGCCCCTAGAGGGAAACCATGGCCTGGAAGAGGTTGGGCAGAGGTATGTGACAGGGCTCCAACGATACCGTCGGCAGAGTGAGCAGGGATAATTTTAGGGGCGAATTTTAGCCCAAAGGCAAATTTTAAGGGATTTTCAATTTTAATAGGGCGAATTTTTTACATAAAACCCATTTTCTATAGTTTAATAAAGTTAGCCCAATAAATATTTTAAAAATAATTAATTATTAAGTAGTAGCCCACCAAAAAAACAGGGCGCATAAAATGGAAAAATGAAATTCGCCCGATTTTTTTCTTATGGAGCAAATTTCCATGGCATTCGCCTGGATTTACAGGGTCCACATGAGAAGTTACAGTGATTCGCCCCAATTTTTTCAATGGTTAGGAGAGGTGGCTGGCCGCTGGACACAGATCTTCTTGCTGGCTGAGTAAGGCCGACCCTCTTTGGTCCGTTCATTGTTAGGGCCTTCCCATAGTTGGCCGCAGATTTTACTGCTGAGGGATCGAGAATTTGTTAATGCTCTCAAACTATAGGGCCAAGTCTGGAGCTCAGCAACTGTGAAACGCAGACCTTTGCGGCCTCATCCCACCACCTTGCAAGTTGCGGAGTTCGAGGGTAATGAGACGAGCGACTCCATCCGTGGAAATGGCCGCAGATTTTACTGCTGGGGTGTTGTTTCAGTTATACTCAGCTCATCAATGCCCCTGGCTGGGAGCTGAGGTCGTAAAACCGGGGATATTTCAGGCGATTTGTCGGTGAGATCGGCACTGGAAGAGATTCAAAGAATTTGCCTGGCAGGCGATGCACAACAATGGCGAGTTTCCTCTCTCAGTTTCAGAACATCAAGAGCACATCTGAACGGCTCATCGTTGCCATTGAAGATGTAAATGATCTATGGCCTACAGTCAAAGATGGATTTGAGGCTCGTGTGCCCTTTCGGAAAGCTTGTCTTAACAACAAAGCCCATAATCCTGTTTATGTGGAGAAACTGCCTGTAGAATTCATATTAACAACAGATGCTCGTCTTCGCAACCGTTTTCCACAAGAGCAGTCTGTGTTCTGGTTTCGACATCCTTATGCAACTGTAGTTCTTGTTACTTGTGAGGATTTTGACGAGTACAAACGATACTAAAGCCACGCTTAAAGCTGATAGTCCAAAATGATGATCGTGAGTGGTTTATTGTGTTTGTATCAAAAGCATATGTGAACAACGATCAAGCAGGGAAATTGACAAGAAGGATATACAGTAAATTCGAAGTTGACTTTAGCTCCAAAAAGCGAGAGCGATGTTGCAAATTAGATATGCATGTAGCTGATGCAGCTTTTTGGGAAGACATAGAAGCTAAGATTGTAGACTGTATCAGAAATACGTTGGATAAACGTGTTCAATTTTATGAAGAAGAACTTCGTAAACTTGGTGAACACCGTGTCACGCCAGTATGGAATTTTTGCAATTTTTTCATTCTCAAGGAGAGCTTGGCATTCATGTTTGAGATGTCTCACCTCCATGATGACGCGTTGCGTGAATATGATGAATTGGAACTTTGCTATTTGGAAACAGTGAATGGTGCGAATATAAAGCAGAAGGAGTTTGGTGCAGTGGATCAGGGTGACGATCAAGCTGCATTGTTGGAGCCAGGGCGCAAATCTTTGAGCCAAATTGCACAAGATGACACATTTAGAGAATTTGATTTCCGAAAATATCTTTTTGCTCGCCAATTGCATCTTTTATTTAAATTGAATCGTCCAGTAGAGGTTGCTTCTCAGGGTTATGTGTTCATTATCTCATTCTCAAAGACACTGTCACAGCATGAGCGCAACTTACCTTTTTGTTTGAGGGAGATATGGGCAATTACTGCTTGTTTATCTTTGATCAAGGCGACCATGGACCACTTCAACCCTCAGTTAGTGACATCTGATACAGAGAAGGAATTTTGTCGTCTTCTGGGTGATTTGTATTCTCTTAGCCGAATTACGTTGATGAGGCTGGCTGACTTGATAGGATATGGGGTCAACATTGAAAGAATTCCATGTAATAGTGCAGCTTTGAGCATGCTACCCTGGCCCAAACCTGCAGTCTGGCCATCGATCCCCCCTATCTCAGAAGCAATGGTGCTTGTAAAAGAGAAGGTTTTTGAGCAGAAGCCTAGGCCTTTTGGAATTTTGAAGAAGCTTTTACCATTAGGACCTACAATGCTGCATCGTGAGGCAAATCGAAGAAGAGCCTCACTGTCTGCTAGGAATGTGTCAGAACTTTTAGAGAGTCATCATGTATTGAAGGAGAGCCAAGCTACAGATGGTGCTTTCCTGATGTCACCTCCCAACACAATAGCTACAAGTTCAATGCATCGAACTAATTCAGTATCTGCAATCACAAACAGCTCAAGTCCATCACGTGCCTTATTTGATCGGCCACTAAAGATTTCTGAAATACAAGTTGCAGCAGAGTATGCCTTACATAATACAATTACTGATGAAACTTTACGAAAAGCTCTGTCATCTATTGAGGAATTTGAGAAACTCTATTTGGAGTTGACATAGGGTGCTGCTGAGAATTATCATCGGTCTTGGTGGAAAAGACATGGAGTTGTGCTCGATGGTGAAGTGGCAGCTATGTTTTACAGGCAAGGGAGTTTTGACTCAGCTGCAAAACTATATGAAAAGGTTTGTGCTCTGTATGCAGGTGAAGAGTGGCAGTCATTACTAGCAGAGGTGCTTCCTAATTTAGCTGACTGCCAAAAACAACTTGAAGACCAAGCTGGATATCTTACATCTTGTGTGAGATTGCTATCATTAGAAATGGGCTTACTGCTAAAGACAGAACGACAGGCCTTGCAATCAGAGGTGGTCAGACTTGCTCATAGTGAAATGAAAAATCTTGTATCACTTGATGTGTCATCCTTAATCACCTTCTCTGGAAAGTCAGGACCACCACTTGATTTATGTGAGGGTGATCCAGGAAATCTACAAGTAACAGTCTGGAGTGGCTTCCCTGATGAAATTTTCCTAGAATCATTAAGCCTCACTCTGATAGCAACATTCAGTGCGGATGAAGGTGTTAAGGTTGTAAAATGCTCGAAAGTTCCTTTGCTAAAGCCAGGAGCAAATGATATTATGATGTCCTTACCTCCTCAGCGGGCAGGATGTTATGTGTTAGGGGTTCTAACTGGTCAGATAGGTCAGTTGAGATTTAGGTCACATGCTTTCTCAAAGGGTGGTCCTCCAGATAGTGATGATTTTATGATTTTTGAGAGAACACTGAAGCCTGTTTTGAAGGTCTCCAAGCCAAGGGCATTGGTTGACATCACTGCAGCTGTTTCATCTGGATTGCTGATGGGGGAACTCCAATGGTTGGGACTGGTTATCAGGCCCATTGACTACTCTCGTAAAGGTGCTCTTTTACACATCGATACAGGTCCTGGTTTACAAATTGAGACTTCTCACAATATTGAGTTGGAGACCTGTGCTAAAGCATATCACAGTTTGTCTGAAAGCAGTTTCTCCCCAAATTCAGACTCTGTTAGTTCACATGATATCCGTTTCTCTGGTAAAAGCAACAGGATTGATATGGAGGCAACCGTTGCTCAAGATATTGAAGAATTGCAAATAAGAGATGGAAAGTTGGCTCTTCCAGATTGGGCAAGCAACATAACCACAGTCTTATGGTTACCAGTTCGGGCAATTGATGATCTATCAGATAGAATGATTTCTGCAGGTAGGCAGGCTTCTCTTTCACCATCACCCATAAGTGTTACAACTGTTGTGGCACATGATGGGAGTCTTTCCTCACAAGGACAACCAGAAGTTTCCCAAAAGCGTACCATTGTGGATGGAATGAGGACTCTTGCTTTGAAGCTGGAATATGGAGCATCTCATAGTCGAATGTTTGAAAGAACTGTTGCAGTGCATTTTACAGATCCTCTCCGTGTAAATACACGTATGGTGACAAAGAGCAGCGATGGCACTTTGCTTTTCCAGGTAACGTTGTTTTCCCTAGTTAAGGCAGCCATAGTAATTTATGATGCTTGGTTGGACCTTCAATTTGGGTTTGTTCATGTCGGAAGGAACAATGGGCATCCAAATCCATCAACTGTACTGCCTCTTGCAGTTTCTCCATCCTCTAGAGGGGCTCTACTTTTTACAGTGTGCTTAGCTAGTGCACTTGAAGGTAAAACACATGTCTCAAGTAACGAAAACCACGGATGTGATTTCTCCAAAATGCATAATACTTTGAACATTCGATATGGAATATCTGGTGATCGGGTTGTTGGAGCACATACTCCCATGAAGGTCAGCTCCGAAGTGTCTAATGGTGGGTTTCAGAAAGATGGTAACTTGTTTTACAGGAGTGCTCTTGTTCTACAGACGCCTGTCCTTGAGCCATTGCTAGCAGTGGGTGCACTACCATTATCATCAGATTGTTTAAGAGTGGGGCAACTGGTTAACATGAGATGGCGGGTAGAAAGGTTGAAGTGTTGTCAAGATAACGCATTAGCTAAGAAGGAGGAAGCCGAAGTTCATTATGAGGTTGAGGTGAATCCAGAGAATTGGGTGATGGCAGGGAGGAAAAGGGGCCATGTGTTATTGCCTACTTCTGTGGGATCACGAATAGTATTTTTATATTCTATAGTATTATGTTTTGGGTAAGACTTGCTTTTCTGTGCTACTCTCTTAAAAAATGCTAGACTGCATTTATTAATAGAATTGTGTTACTTTTCTATGGTGCAATGCTATACTTAAGTTCTCTCCAAGTTTTTGGTTTATATATATATATATATATATATTATACAATGTTATGCATTGCATTATGATCTGCAGGTGCTTTAACAAATTATGATATTTAGGACTGTGATTGAGTTTGTTGTGCATGGTTATTTTGTTCTTTCTTTTAACAAGAGATTTGCATTATTTTGTATTGTTGTGCAATAGTAGCTTTTAGTTGTCCTTGTTGATATTCAAATGTGGATTAATAATTCTGATATGGATCTTGTCTTCAACATTGCAACATTACTATCTTGTGTATGGAAAAATTCTTATCAGTGGATTAGATTTGTTATGTGGTTATTTGGTTGATTTTTAATAGCAATAGTATTCAAGCGAAGGATGAGGTATGCTCGGATTCCCCTTCAGGACATTATGGATGATGCCATTCGAGTTTCTGACGCTTGAGGTATTAGCTGATTATTTGTAGTAATTCTGATATGGATTGTAGTCTTCAACATTGCACCAGACTAGCTTGTGTATAAAAAAATGGTTCAACATTGCACCAGACTAGCATGTGTATAGAAAAATGGTGGTGAGCTTAAGTTTGATAACCCCCCCTCAATGGTGGTGAGCTTAAGTTTGTGTTAGTCTGGTATTAGTCAGTTACAGATAAAGCTCTGTCTGCGCCGAGAAACAACTAAATTTGTTGTTTAGTTGTTTGCGTGTCGATACATTGCAGGGGATTTAGGGATCCAGGGCTGTGAATCTGCCATTCTTTCAAAGGAAACCTTTCTCTCTATAAATATACTCATCGATTTTTTCTTAGTTTTTGGTAAATTTGGGTGCTCTGGTGTTTTCTACATTGTGAAATCTATTGATTGGTGCAATTAATGTGTAATGTTACTAATGTATGGTTGTTCCTTTATACTACATCCGGTCGTTGAGCATACCTTACAACACAAACATTTGTACTTCACTCATCTCACTAGTAGGTCTGAGAACGTTGGTGCAAATTTAGGACCCAGTTTTTAGTTTAGTAGGCCAAAAGGGTTGCACTTTACCATAGAACACGATTAGGTTTAAATAGTTTAGACAATAAAACTTGATTCAATAAATGATTATTTAGTTTAACATAGTTTGTTACTTCCAAGTTTAAACAGAAATATAGGAAACATCTCTTTGGCATGTCCCAAAATATAAATATGTAGCTACAACATGAATTCCTATGTTGATAGGAAAAGCTTAACGGTGGTATTGTTTGGAATGGATGTAAGGAAGAGCTCAACTAACTATATTCATTATGCATATGTTGTGATGTCTCTTGCTATAAACTTGGTACAACATGAAATAGTTAAAAGGATCTGTATGTCTTTACCTTGTTGACTATCGTTAACATAAAATCTGTCACATCATTTTTTAAGGTATTACGTCCAGTAAAATGATAAATCTGATGGCGATTTGTAGACCCCGGTGACTCCAACAAAGAGTTTTTTGATCATTTCTAATACAAATGCAACCTCTACCATAGTTTGTCGTTCTTCAGGTGATTCTCTTGTGCATCCCAATCCCAATGCCACGAGTTTATTCACACAGTTTTGAGTATCTCATATTGCTCTAGTGCGTCAATATTTTCATCCCTCAACAGGTTGCTATCCGTCACTTCCCCCATTTTTATCGGTAAAAAGCCATGGTCACCCTCTTAGGTAGGTTCCGTCCCCTCTACAAACATCACCCTTTGTTGACACAGTTTTGCCAAATCCATATTCTGTATTCAGGCCAACTAGTCATCAAATTTTGATTGAGGCAACTTAGCAATACTTATATAATTTGTTTTGCTCAATTTTGTGAAGTTCCAAACCTGGGGCAACATAGCCAATGGATCCTTTTATACAAAGTGTGGAAGTGATTGAGTCCATCGAGTCTTGACAGACAAGTTAATTGTGCAATGACAAAATCAGATAAATGTGTTGTCATATTGCTATCGAAAATGATATTGCTGGGCTTTATATCAGAATGCACCACTTGAACAAAACTTTTTCGATATTGCTGGGCTTTATATCATAATGCACCACTTGAACAAAACAATAGTGATGAAGATATTTTGTGATATGTGCTATCTATGCATATCTGTACTCTGGCTTAAGTTCAATGCATACACATCTATCTTAGCACTCTACTCTCCAGCAGGATACAATTGATTTTCCAAGCTTCCATTTGACATTAGTTGGAGGACCAAAGCTTTGAAGTGAGGGGTTGAGCAACTTGTAACTCTAATAAGATTTTGGTGCCTAATTCTCCTAACCACATTGCATTCTGTTTTGAAACTCTTGTAAGTTTCTTCATTTTGCAGCTTGAGAACCTTGACCGCGACATCTGTGCCATTGTGTAAATTCCTTTATAGACTGATCCAAAACTCCCAACTCTTTATCAAGTTTGCCTCGTTGAATTCTTGAGTTTCTTTTACAAGATCTTCATATAAAATCACTGGTGGTCCAAATTGTAGTGAGAAAGCTCTTGGGAAACTTAAAATTTAGTCAGGTAACCAAACTCCAGAAGAATCCAGAGAGTAAACAACATATAAAAAGGTGTTGCCACCTTCAATTGGTACAATCACATTTTAGAACTGATTGATTTCTTTCTTTCAAAGTAGTAGTAGGGGGACACAGAGGCAAAGCATATTTGCTATCCACAAAGGCCAGGATTCCCCATAAATGAATTGAAAGTAACATTCACAAAAATCCTTAGATTGGGCATTTTCCCCTAAAATTCTTGAAAGAAAGGCTCAGAGAGTGAAGCATTTAAAATCACAAAAATCCCTTCTCTGGGGAGCCTTAAATTGTTGAAAGAAAGGCTCAGAGGGTGAAGCATGTCTAAGTTTTTGAGATCTATCCTACAATTTTTTGAATTCACCCAACGAATATGAAAATTGGACCTTGAAATTTATTATGAGAGAGATTGAGTTTAACTAGTCCCGTGTGGCTTCCGAGTGCATATGGCATGATACCAATCAACTGGTTGAAAGTAAGTACTATCAATAGTTTGAATGACATGTCTCTTATCTAGAGTGACATGTCTCTTGCTCAAGAGATGTTCTCCATTAAAAAACTCTCATTCAAAAAATGTGATCTTTCAACATGAAAAATGAATGATCTCTCACAAAAATGGCATAAATGGATTTTCACACATATGTGGCATAATTGGTCTTCTTGAATACACTGATCAGATTCAAGTCATACTCATCATCAGTGAGATCGTCTCCAAATCCTGATTTTAATGGCTATAAACACAACCACTTTCTATGAAATTCTGATACTAATGGCTGTGAACACAACCATTGTCTCGAAATTCTGATGCTAATGGCTGTAAACACAACCACTTTCTATGAAATTCTGATACTAATGGTTGTAAACACAACCACTTTCTATGAAATTATGATACTAATGGCTGTAAACACAACCACTTTCTATCAAAGTGTCAACATGGCCCATTTTCATCACTGCATCATCTCAACTTTTATGCAAGACTGAATTCACCCAACGACTATGAAATTGGACCTTGAAATGTATTATGAGAGAGATTGAGTTTAACTAGTCCTGTGTGACTTCCGAGTGCATATGGCATGATACCAATCAACTGGTTGAAAGTAATATCAATAGTTTGAATGACATGTCTCTCTAAAGAGTGATATGATGTCTCTCTCTAAACCCTTATCTAGAGTGACATGTCTCTTGCTCTCTTTTTCTCAAGAGACGTTCTCCAATAAAAAAACTCTCATTCACAAAATGTTCTCTTTCAACTTGAAAAATGAATGATCTCTCACAAAAGTGGCATAAATGGATTTTCACACATAAGTGGCATAAATGGTGTTCTTGAATATGCTGATGAGATTCAAGTCATACACATCATCATCACGATCGTCTCGAAATTCAGATTCAAGTCATATTCATCATCATCATCACGATCGTCTCGAAATTTTAATACTAATGGCTGTAAACACAATCACTTTTTGTCAAAGTGTCAACATGGCCCACTTTCATCACTACATCATCTCGACTTTTGTGCAACGAATAAAATGATGAATTCCCTGCAAAGGTTCAAATCTCAATGTCCTATTGCAACATACAAGAATTTCCTACAAAGGTTCAAATCTCATTGTCCTATTGCAACATACAAATATCACGAACACTTGGAACATACATCCATCCTTTTGTCAAAGCAAAAATAATCAAAGTGGCCAAAAGCATCAATATGCCTCCAAATATGGCGATATCTTGAAAATTGGTTGGTCAAATGACAAAACTGGCTACGCGTTCCTTGCGAAAAATCATGAAATTTGAATATAAAGTTGACTATGTTTTGAAATTGTTAAATATGGGCCTCTAGGGAATCTAGAGGATTCTTTGCGGATTTTTGCCTCAAGGTTCCATTGCTCAACGTTTTTCCTATGGAATATTCATTGCTCAAATCAAATAACTGTCTACGCTATCAAATTCTTGGCAAAAATTCGGTTCACATGAGTATAAACTTACATATTTCTGACCATGAAACCCTGGGCATAGGCTCATGGGAATATGTTATTCAACCAGCTCACTAAACAATATAAATAACATATCAACAACTTAGAAAATATCCTCTTAACAATATAGTAAAATAATTTTCTTATTATAGATTTTTCTTGGAAAATAATTATTGAGAGTTGGGTGCAAATGCACAATGTTGTGTAGCATTAGTGTGATAAATATGGGATAGTGCAAAGAATAGTTTTGAAGATTAGTCTAAGTTGACTCGTACCTAATCAACTCAGTCAAGTTGATTGTTGGTTGAACAGTTAATTGTTGGTTCAATGGACAGAAGATCTTGCAGGCACAAATACCAAAGGGCAAAATGGAGCCCATCATGGGGTACTCTTTGTAATTCTCCACCACTGCTACCTTCCATGCTTCCTCAAAATCCTCTCCAACCTCAATATTAGTGCTAGTAGTAGCATGAGCAACAACACTACGCTTAGCAGAACTAGAAGAACGCGTTTTCCAAACTACACGAGAACTACTTCCCTCATGAGTCACCATGTGCCATGCTTGGTCTCGGTGGTTCTCTTCCTTCTACTCCTGGTTCAACTATCATATCTTCATTAGAACCAACAACCCGAACTCCACTAGACAACGATTCACGATTTTGTAGTAGTGATTCGCCATTTGTACTGGTGATTCACCATGTTTTTACAAGATAATATAATCTCGTGAGAGATTCGCCAAAAAATTATATATACATATTATATTATTAATAAAATCGCCTTCCATTTTTCCTATGTATCATGGGGATTCACCTATTTATTATATATATAAATTTAGGGGGGTTCTTAAAATTATCCCTGGAGTGAGATGCCCCTGGGGCATTAGAGCCACTGGGCTTGGGAAGGTTAGGAAGGACAGTATAAACATAACCAGATTGGGCGTAGATAAGGTCATATTTCAAGGCGATTTGGAGGGCGACTTCTTTGGTTTGGGAAAAATGGGATGCGACATCTTTTCCAATGGGAGGTAAGAGAGAGCAAAGGAACCAATCCATGTAAACCCAATCTTCAAATGGGGGAGCACGAAACAAGCTCCATCTTCACCGCCATTCCTGGACATGAAAAGAAAGGCGGGTTGAAGAGGATTGATGGAAAGAAGTTAAGAGTTCAGTACCAGTGTCGTATCGGAGAGGGAGCTGGAAATAGGATAAAAAGGCTTGGGAAATGGTTGCAAAGGTGGTATGGGAAGAGGTGGCTTGATCAACATACCATTTGGAAGCTTCGCCGGTAAGCGTGCACTGGAAAAAACGAAAACGTATGGAGTCATCGGTGATGGAATTGGAGGAACACCACATGTGGAAAGATCGGATATGGTTAGAGGGATCTTCACTAGCAAGGCCTTCGAACTTGGGAATGTTGGAGGGGAGCTTGGTTGGCATAGCAGGCCAACTAACATCGTGGCGGATAGGATCATTGACTAGCTGATTGAAGTCAGGGAGACTAAGGCTGGCCATATAAGAGAGAAATGGGGCAGTCAAGGGAGGTCTCGAGGTGGTTCCACTGGAAACAGACCCAGCAGTAGTACTGGGGTTGCTGCTGGTAGTAGGCCCTAAAGTAGACATGGTAAAAGTGACAGGGGGAGAACCAGGAGTAGGGGGAGAACCCGAACAATCAGAGGAAGAGTCGGAGTGCAGACTCGGGGGAGGACTTACTCGATGATGACGGGAAGGAGGAAGTCTACCAAGCGGAAACTGAGGGTGAAGGCCAAGAAGTCTCCGAGAAAGGCGCCTGGGGGGCGCAATGATGACGGGAAGAAGAAAAAATCGACAAGGGTAGGGACAAAATCAAGTGAGGTCAAGGGCAGAGAGGTGCAGTGACAATTGATTTTAAAGTCTTTGCCAGGCGGTGTTAACCAGGCGCTTCTTCACTTAGGGTCAGTGTGTGGCGTGCATTAATTTTAATTTTTTAAACCCAGACGTTTTGAGAGTAAAAGAAAAAGTGTGCTGCGTAGCTGAAAATAAATCTGCAATAAATAAGACTAAAAGAACAAAAAATGAACAGCTACCAATGCATCAATATAACCCAAGAAGGTGGGTCTCTCAAAACTAGTCTATAAGAGGGAAAAAACTAAGCAAAGCACGCGAAAAAGAGGGCAATAGATCAAATGTCCGAAGGGACTGGGATCTAAAGGAGAAATCTACTGAAAAGTGGTGCAGAGAACAGCAAAGAGGCAGAGGCAAGGTTGCTGCTAAAAAGGAGGAGATCAGCTAAAACTAGAAGAGACAAGGCAGTGGCCTTAGAAATGAACCCAAACAAAATGATATGAGGTGATTTGAGAGGGAGCCGAGCTGATCTAAAAGGATCTGAAACGAAGGTATCAGATCTGAGAAAAATAAGGCTGAAACTCTGAAAATTCAGACGTCTGAAACAACAAAGAATCTCCCACAAAAAGTGGAGGGTACTAGAGCCCTAAGGGGCAAGATTCCCTCTTAGTTGAGTAAAGAATATCAGGAACAGGTCTGAACGGGCAGAGACAGAGGCTGGAAAACCCTGACAGAAGCTTCAGACAAACCCAAAAAAAGTGCTGGAAAATTTGCAGAAAAAGTGCAGGTCGCAGGTTCTGACCTGATTTCAGTCCAGGTTGCAGGTTTGGGGCATAAAAGTGCGTCCTCAAGCTCAGGTCGCACTTTTTGGGCCGATAAGTGCGACCTGCAGATCCGGCTCTCTCGGCGGCATATTTCAGAAAAATTTGTCGTCTCAGCTGCGGTTGATGTGTGTCACCTGCGCAATAAGGCCAGAAACACACGGAAATTAAAAATTTGACTGTTTGAGGGTTTTAGGGGTGAAAAAACACCATAAAAATAGGAAAAATAGAAAATGGAAGAGAAACCCTAGGGTCTGAAATAGCTGGATATGCAGGAATATATAAACGACAGCGGTCGCAAAAGAAAACCCATGTGGAGTCGCCAATTGTTAGTATGAATCTTTCGTTGTAAAAGATCATTTTAGCTAAGCATAACAAATAGCCCTAACATTGATTATGGCTGCAAAATATCTTTAAGTATGCTGCACAAATTCAGATCTAAGCACAAAAAGACATTAAGCAGATAAAATATAATATGGCTCCATGCATCCAATAAACAAGACAAGAACAGAGTGTTTAAAATAATTATTTGTATTTTATTAAAGAATGGGGCACCTAAGAGGAAAATAAGAAAGGTGTTTTCCGGTTCTCCTCAGTGGGATGGGTTCTTGAAAGTCCTCAGTGTTTCAGATCTAAAATTCCTCTCTCTTATTGGTGTAGAAAAACAAACATGGCACTCAATGGGAGTTCATAAAGCAAAATGGAAAATGGTGACCAAGAGTAGATCCAGAGTGATCTAATGCAATGAAGGTGGCTAATGAATGGGGAACACCCTTCTATTTATAAAAAAATATTGGGGTGTTCTAGAACTCGGTGCATGAATAAAATATTATTAATCAAATTCTAGAATCACCCTTCAGGAATATTTTATTATATTTGTTGGAGGGAAAAGGTATTTTGACTTGGGTCAATTCCTTTATTTATAAACAATAAATAAATAAATGGTTTATTTATTATTTTAGGGACATGATGGGAATATAATTAACTAAATAATGATTTATTTAATTATTTAAAAATGATTTAGTCAAATTTAACTAGGAATATTATTTAAATAATGATTTGAATAACTTATTCCTAGGAAATACTTAAATAAATAATGATTTATTTAATTAATTTCCTTGTTTTGGGTTAAATATGACCAGGAAATATAGATAAATGTTATTTTATATGGTGAAAGCAATTTTACTTAGAGTAAAATTGGTCTTACATGGTGTACTTGGGTTCATCTAATGATAATGAGTTAGATGACCAAAAAAATGGTGTAACATCTTTCATATATTCAAGCAAGGCTGACAGGTTTTTCTGAAGAAGCATGGCAGAGGAAAAGAAAGTCCACAAAGGGGGACACTGCTTAAGATATGAGCCTGAAAATATGAAGGCCATAATTGAAGACCTAGTAGTGATGGAGGCATTCATCAGACTAGGTTGTCTTTGGTTTTGTGAAAAGCTGCAAGGTTTCCACACGCATGTGTGCCTTGCACTTCAATGGAAAAAATACCAAGGTTGGGATGCTAAGTGTGCCAATTACACTAGATATTATTTCTGCTATGACAGAGATACCAAGGGGTCAAAAGACTTCGTTCAAAAGTTTCAAATTTGATATGGAGCCATGCAAATAATTCATGAAACCTGAGTATGCATATATGGACCTCAATAACACTATCCCTAGAGGCTGCATCAAAGACACTTATGCAAAGTTGTTGCTCAACATCTAAATATATTTTACATGTGAAGGCAGATATCATAAGGTCTACACATATCATTTCAAGCTACTTCTGCATTTCACAGGTAATATTTCACTTGATTTTCCCTTTTACCTACATAGGAGTCTTGCTAAAATGGCTGATAAAGTATAAGCCAAATCTGAAGGTTGTGAAACATCTTTGTTTCATCATGGTTTGATGAAGTTGTTGATTTTGAATGAGCTCCAGAAGATAGGCAGGGATTGGTCATCCTTTTTGTTTATAAATGGTTTTGAGTTGGAAACACTAACTCCTGCTAGAAACCCTAAAACTAAAGGAACTCCATCACCACCAATAGCAGAGTCTAGTCAACCTGTTGTTGCAAAACCAAAGCAATTTTCAAAACTGAAGCCAAGGAAACAAGTTGAGAAAAGAACAGAGCAGACACAAGTGCTTGATACTCCAAATCCATCACCTGCAAAACAGAGGTCAAAGATTGTCAAAGAGGCAAAACAGAAACAAGATGTCAATAGGTAGGAAATCAAAAGAATAACAAGAAAAAAAGCAGTGGCATTAAAGGGAAAAACAGTTGCTACAGATACAAAGGACAACCCAGTGATAAAGGGAAACTTAGATGACATCCTACATGCAATTGAAATAGAGGAGACACCCATTGTGCAAGCTAACTTCATTGGGGAATATGAGCACAAACAGAAAAAATCAAAGTCTGTAAAGAGGCTTGAGTTTAAGGGTGAAAATGCAGCTTTTATCTTTCAAGCTAGAAAGCCTTTAAATAGGTATGCTAAGAAACTTAAGGAGGGCAGCAAGGAAGTTCAAGAAACTATTGAAATAGCTAAAACCCCTGAAGAAGTGGTTGATCTCTCAACACCTAAAGAGAAGCATACATCTAGCAGAACAAAAGAGGGAAAAGAAGAAGTGACAAAGAAAATAGAATTTAAACATCTTGAGGAGAAATTGAGGTTGGCAAACCAAGAAATTATTGTGATGAGAAAGAGGGCTAGAAAGCATAGTGTTGATAAAGCAGAGTTCAAAATAATGAAGGAACTTTGGGAAGGTAAAACTGGTTCTATGTCTGAAACTCCAAGCAGTACAGAATAGTTTTTCACATGGACTATCCCGGCAATATAGGAAGCCAAATTTGTCAGAGTAATAAATAGTCACTTGAGAGCTAGTAACAGGAAACTTAAAGGTAAAATGGAAGATTGGGAGCAGTAGCTGAAAGTGATTTAGGATGATTTAAAGAGAAAAGGTGGAAAATGACATTCATTAAAAAGTCAAAAGCTAAATCAAGTGAAAATTAAGAAGGAACCTCATGAAAACTGTATTTTTTAGTTCATATGGATTTTTGATTTGATGAAATCAGTGTTATTTTTAGTTTTGGCACATTTATAGTTTTTATTTTGAAAAAAATTGGAAAAAACTTCTCACTCAGCAGTTTCATAGTGCGAACAGTGCAAAAAGAGTGAAAAGCGCTATGAAACTATTGTAACATCTTTTTTCACTCTTTCTCATAAATTTTTCAAGGGAAAAAGTATGAATTATGACCTGAAATTGCTAGGGAGGATGTATTAAATGATAATTTAGATAATCCTAGAGGAAAGAAATCAAAATTTTGAAGAAGAAAGGGTAAAAGAGCCGTGCTACGAAAAGCGCTACGAAACTGTGTTGTTTTCGTAGCACAGTCTATTACAGCTCATTTGAACAGTGTAAAGATGGTTTGGGATAGCTAGAACTTAGGGAGGATTTTTGGCAGGTGTTACTTCAGTTCCTAACAACAAAGGACCTCAAAATGATGAATTCATGATGGTTAGAACATCTCAAAACTGCAAAGTACCATATCCCTAGAAAATAGGGGACTGTTTCCTAATTTGATGGAGGTTAGCATTATGGTCATCAAGATTTGGAGACAATCATCTAGATTTGACTAGGTGTAAAAAAATTTGGCAAAGGATGTAATTTAATTAATATAAGGTTGTTATAGATAGATGATTAAGAGTTTGAATCCTATTTGTAATAGGATTGTTTAGTAGATTAGCTATCCTTTTGTAATAAATACCATTTCATATCGTTAGGCAAGGTGTCAAGAGTAAGGATTTTGATGTATCTAGCATCAGATAAGGTTATCTTATGTTGTAAATTATCTATAAAAGATTAAGAAGTCAAATATGCTAGGGGTTGGACATTTTTAGCAAAGGACTGTGCTTATTGTAAGTGACTGGTTTTCAGCTTAATACAAAGACTTTTACTTAGCCAACTTGAGATTCATAAAGAGTTCTAGTGTGTTCTTGTTCTAATTGCATCTTTTTACTATCCTATGGCAGTGGTGTTTGTTAATGTTACTTAGAATTCAACTTTGATGCTCTGAAGTTTCCTATATAGAAAAATTCACTGTGTTTTTTACAATTTCACATGTGCATCTCTTGACTAAACTCTGATATGCCTCAACTTCCATGCTAAGTAGATTGATTGGTTTTACTGAAACTATTTTGAATCCATAAGCCCAATGTGCATTTGTTGATGTGATTTACAACCAATATTTGTCATTTATCAGCTTATTACCTCACATAGAGTTAGCCATCTATACTTTATATCCAAATCATTAACCCTTGATAGAGCCCTCTCAGGTTGAGGAGGCTAGGCCTTAATCAAAAGATTGGTTTGAAATAGTTGCATGAGATTGATTTGATTAAAAGCCTATTAGGTCTAGTTTTGTGATAACAGTACCATTGATTTTCTTCTCCTTATGTAAATAAATCTATGCCACAACTTTCAAACTGTAAGTCCTTCTTTCTCCGTACCTTGGAGCTTGTGGGTATATGTTCTTTTGGCTGATTTTTCTCCTGCATTCAGATTCTTCATGTCCAAATTTATTGCAATAAGAACATTCAATTTCATCTTGAAGAGGAAAAAATATGTTATAAGTATTCTTCTTTATTCATGTCTCATTTCTTTTCTTTCTTGCTTCTCTAGTCATGATGGTTTTGTGTGCAACACATTGAGAAGCTTTATGACCAAAATTATGACATGAGAAACATTTTACATTAAAGAATAATTTTCTGTGATCATGGAAACTTCTATTGATGTTTACCTGTTGATTGATATTTCTGTTATTGTTCATCCTTGAATTGAACTGGTCATGCTTTACCTGGGCATTATCTTTGTTCTTTTGTTGAGTGACGAAGTGTTGCTAGTTGGATTTAGCTGCATTTAGATATCCTGTTTGTAAAGACTAAGAAGATTCTCTGATATATCCAAGACCTGTATTTACAAGAGGAGAGTGTTGCACCTTGATAATTTCATCTAAGGTTTCAGATCCTTTAGCAAATCTAAGATTTAAAGTTTTCACTTTCTAAATTTCCTTTCTTAGACTTACTATTTCACATTATAATTTCTCATTGTGCTTATCCTTTTCTATAAGTCGATTCTTTAGAGTATCTATGGATATTTTTTTTCTTTTCAAAACATATTTTGAGTTGATTGATTTCTTCAAGAAAATAATTTTCTTCTAAAGCATCCATAAAAGTATCTTTAGCCTCACTAGTGTCCTTTTCAAATGCCATGAGTAGTCTAATATCTTGATCTGATTCTTCGTCTTCGCTATTTGATAGACCATCACTATCTTCATGAGTATAATAACTTTTTCTATTGATAAAACGTTTCTTATTACCTTTTTATAAATCCTTTCCCTTTTCATGATTATCTTTATGAGGAAATTTGGGAGCATAATGATCAACTCTTCCACAAGAAAATCATTTGAAAGGAAGATTACCTCTGAATCTTTCAGTGCCAAGTTGAAGTTTCTTTACAAAATTTATCTCATCTTCTTCTGATACATACCCTGATCCTTCTTTTTCTTCCATTTCCTTGCCTTTTGTAGTAGCTCTAAAAACAACTTCTTTGACTTCAGATAGACCTCCTTTTCTCCTTTCACATGCAGTCAGAATCCCATGAAGCTGAACAATAGTAAGAGTTTTTAGATCATGTTTCTCTTCAATAGCAGATATTTTTGACTCGAATTTAGGAGTTATAGATCTTAAGACTTTTTCTACTAGAGAAGTGTCACTTATAACTTCTCCCATATTTCTCATATGATTTATGATCTCATCTAAACATAAAAATAAACTAGCAATGCTTTCATCATTATGAATTCTCAGTTTTTCATATTGAATTTTGAGAGTTTGGAGTTTAGAACTTTTTACCTTGGCATCACCTTCATAGCTTAGAATGATTTTTTCCCATATCTACTTCGCTGTATTTAATTGCATAACTTTGAAATTTTTTGATTTAGCTAGACTCCCTAATAATGCATTGATAGCCTTTGTATTGGTTTCATAATGTTTCCTTGCTGCTGGATCTGCTGGAACTGAGGTTGGATATTGATAAATTCCCTCGACTATATCCCATACATCTTCTCCAAGAGAATGAAGATAGGATTTTGTCCTTGTCTTCTAGAATATCAAATTGTTTCCGTTGAAGAGTGTAGGTCCGATGGATGTTGTCCCATCTTGATTTCTCATCTTAGATGATCTTCCTTCTAGCAATTAAGCTTCTATAGAAGGACCTGCTCTAATACCAATTTTTGGGAAAAATAATGAGAGGGGGGGGGGGGGATTGAATCAATATTTACAAGAATCACTATTTTAACTTTTCTTTTACTGATTTCTATACGCGACATTGATTAGCCCAACTAGCGTATGTATGTGGATATCCTGATAGAAACTTGTGCATACCAAAATAAATTTTACTGTTCATATAAATATTCAAAAACATTCTTTAGTCTAGATCATTAGTTATGCAACAGATAGTTACGATGTAAACATGTGCAGAAATAAAAAAATACACATCACACAAGAATACCAAGATTTAAGGTGGAAACCAAAGTCGGGAGAAAACCACCATTGTTTTCGTCTTTGTCTTCAATATATATTATATGGAAAACATCTTAAAATATTGTACTAATGCAGACTCATATCAGTACACAGGAAACTACCTACAGAAGGCTACAACCTTCTCTGATTCTCTAGTTACTACTGGAAGGGAGCACCAACCCCCTGATATCATTTACTAGCCACTACTGGAAGGTAGATACAAGCCCCTGAACAGAACACCAGCTTCTATTGGCAGGAATATTATACTTCCATACTGAAGGCTTCAACCCTCAGAACCACTACAGAACATGTTTCATCAATTTTCACACTAGATCCAGCAACATCAACACAACTTAATATATAGATCAACACTAACAACCATAACCCAAAATTTAAATAGAATAGCTAGATCACTGTAACCAGAACACAGTAACAAATCCAGAATTATGAATCAAAATGCATAACCAAATTCAACCTTGATCATTCATCTTATGAAAAGAATACACTACTTCACTTTATTGTAACCCGCGTGTATACGCACTTTCCTTCACACCAACCTGCGTATAGATTTGTGATTACTGAATTTCAAAAATTTGATCAGACTCAGAAATAGATCTGAGGCTTTCAGTCATATATCTTTTCATATTTGTAGAACCCTTATTCAGTCAGCATCATTAATCATATTTAATCACTCATTGATAAAATTTGTACATATTCAACTAGTAGCATATATAGTATTCAAAAAACCCATATCTACATGAAGACTTCATTGACAAACAACATAAATATAGCAGAAATAAACAGTTAACCTCTCCATCAAGCTTCAGAAAACCCTGAATTCCATACACGCTTTTGCCTAAACAAACCCGCATGTATACGCGTTTTCACCGTGATGAAACAACGTATAGTTCTATAAATATTCAAGACTGCATAAATTTTCAGATCTATAAACTTACCCAAATTTTTTTTTCTTACCTTCAGTAATCATGCGCTAGGTCACAGATCTAAACATCTCACCAATAGATCAAGAAAATACATAGTCATTTTAGGTCTAGAAATCCTGATCCATGATTGTATCCATGGGTGCATCATAATTTCAGATCTACCAATAAACATAACCCAATCCATGCAGATATACTTTAGAGAGAAGTATTTAGTTAAAATCCGTATGCATCCACACATTGCACTATGATCTTCTTCTCTTTATATAGGTTTATCCTTTACCAATACCATGAACCAAAACTACACAAGTGCTGATGGTATTCTTGGATGGAATCAAATAGATGACACAATGCTCAATATTGTGGGCTAAAACCATGGTAATTCCCCTTGGTATCATAATTTTAGAGCGCAAAAGGCATATGCTACTTTGATCATTATTTTCTGTGTGTTTACGCGACTTGGCTAGCACGAACTCGCGTATATAAACTTCAATATGAATATTAACCATCTTTTGTTGTACTTATACCTTTCTTCTACAAGGCCTTCTGCTAAACCAATGTGCTTCTCCAGAGGTCATATACTTTAGCATTTGCAAGAGATTTTCCATCAAGGACAACATATGCAATCATAAGAATCATATTTCCAACACAAGAAAATACCCTCATCGAATGCAGGTTCATTGGGGTTAAGTTTTTTTCAAGTGGCTATATGTAGAAGGAAGTTTGATACGTTGGTTTACACGAGAGCTATGAATAGTTTCCTTAGTAAGAGGGTAGTGAAATCCTTGAAGTTTAAGTCTAAAATGGAAATGGAGTTAAGTGCTCTGAAAGCTATTAACTCGGGCATGAAGGTTGTGATAAGTATGCTAAGGGATACGGAGGTGAAGGTTGGATCATGTTTTTGAAGGTTGGATTTTAGGGTGGTCAAGATGGATTATCATGCTATGGTGTTGGGGAAATAATTCTTGGTAGTAGCTTAAGCTATATTGATGATGGACCAATACATACTATTGATTACAGTTGATGGGAAGATCATGACCATGCCAATGACAAGGAAGAGTTGCTTGGGGTATCGTCCAAGGATTGCTTCGATGATTTTGTATGATAAGGACCCAAAATTGAAGCATGAACATGTGAACAACAAGAATTTGGAATTTTGGCTCAAGTAATGAATGAGAAGAAGTTAATGGACCTTGTTGCACAAGCCACGAAGAAGAAGAAGGATGAAGGCGGAGGAATGACTCATCCAATCACAAAGAAGAAAGACGTGAATTTTACCATTAGTCTTCACCAAGAGAATGTTGAAGGGAGAGGAGGCATGAGTACTTCGAAGAAGAAGAGTAGAAAAAGTGATGATGCAGGTAGAGATTCAACAAAAATAGTGGATTTTTGTAAATACATTATGGACATATACGAATTTCAATTGACTGAATTTAAACTTGCAAATTTGGTATGTGTGAAAGAAGAGATTGATGGTGTGCAGAATTATTTGACGAAATAGCATCAATCAAATACTTGGGTGGCCGAGAGTCGGGGAGGAAACTTCTTGATCCTCACTATGCACTACACCTTTGAGGATGGGTGAGTGCAACTCCTTGATGAGGTAGGAGGCATTGCACCACCATAACAAAGGGACCTTGAGGGAAGAGGCCTCAACACATATCACAGATGAGATGGAGTTTTCTTCATGGACCTTGATATGAAATGAAGAAAATTGGTTGTAGGGATGATGTGTGGAGATATGAAGAGTTATTAATAAAATTTGAAAGTGTGACGAAGTACTAGAGAAATGAACGAAGTTGTAATGAGGAGGTACATTCTCATGGATTGGTCACGATGGTTGGATTAGCTACGCAAATAGTTCGATTCATGAGGGCTAGCAGTGTGCTGAAATGTGTTTTAGTTGAGTTGGAGTATAGTAGTATCATTTCACATGATGACGATATGCGATGTATTGGTGCGATATGAGTTGCAATAATGCATTGGAGAAAAGTGAAGGGAGTAGCATTCTGTGAGTTGGTGCAGTCTGGAGGATTGCAACAAGTAGTGGGTGATGATTGTGAGATTGAGGAGTCTTACCCGCATAGATTCATGACCCTTGATGAAGTTTCATGTGATGAAGGAAAGTAATTCATGGAGAAGGGATGATTGATGTTGGAGTTGGTGGCACTTTGTGGAATTTGGTCTTGGTGATAGAGTTTGTTGAGATGGTATTTTCGAGAGCAAAATTTTTTTGAAGTGGGGGAGGATGTCAAGGACTCGAGTTGACACAAAGGCTAATGGGCACCCATGACGGGCTATGCTCACTCGGTGGAAAAACAAACTGAATTATAATCACGACGAGTGCGCCCACATGGAGAAGAGGAACCTAGGTCAACACGGAAGTAGCGAGAAATGTGCACGAGTTGAGGGTCACACTCCCTAGGCGCATCTACATGAGGGAGGGTGTCGAGCGCTACTTTGGGTGAGTCATAGTGGGCACATCATGATAGGTGTGCCCACCCAACGACATAACATATCAAAGGGCATGAGGGGGATAGAGCGCTTTCCCATGGTAGAGAAAAGGGCATGTGAGAGAGAGCATGCATATCAACATAGTGGCAACCTAACTTGGCGAACCCATGACCACGAGTGCACCCAAACCCAAGGTGGGGCACCCAGGAAAATGTGATAGGTAGGATGTAGCAAGCAAGGAAAGGAAATGTGATCGCGACAAGAAACACATAGCAAGTGGGGGCTTGACCAGTGAGTGAGCGAGCAATGCAACATTGAGTGAACGACATGACATCGACCAAGGGGTGGTAGCATAGAACCCACGGTAGGTAGAGGAGCTAGGAATGGGCACACCTTCCCAGTGAGGGGGAACCCACACACACATAGATAGGTCAACCCAAGGGCACACCCACCCATGAAGGCATTCCCACAAAAATTGAAGGGTCAGCTAGGTTGAGGAAGCGGTGTCGACCCATAAAAAAAAGTGAGGTTTAGCGCATATAAGAGAGATGCATTCGACCAAGGAAAGAAGCAAGTTCAACCAAGTAAATAAGATGTTGCAGAAAAAGGTCACACAAGGAGGGGTGACTCTATAGTATAGAATAAACTCATAAAGGTCACACATCGCAGAAGGATGCAGAAAGGAGGGTGCAAACAAGGTGGGTCTTTCCTAACGAGCCAAACGACTTGGGAAGCTTTGTTGGTTTTCTATTTTGGGGTGAATAACTTGGGGTTTTTGGGTAGGATGAGAGTGAAGGGAAGGAATGCACGACTTCTGAGAATGGGTGGAGGATTTTTATGGTTTAGGCCAAGTAGTTTCCATGCCTTTGTATTTGTAATATATAGTTGAAAATTATTTGAAGAAGTTTAATAAAATCGGGGGCCAACTGCTTTGGGGATTTCCCCCCTCCCATCATAGAATTGTGTTTACTATTGTATTTGTGATATTATATTGTTGTTATGTTTATCGCAATTTTATGAAGTTAATTTAAATTGAGTCAAAATTAATTTAATGAATTTTATTTCCGTTGTATAATTGAACATAAGAACACTTGAATGAAAAATTAACTAAGTGTTGAATTTTCAGGCATAGTCTCGGTAAAAAGCGCCAAAGCATGGGGCTTTCAAAGTTGTCCTCCAAACAAGGATTGGGTATTCTACTTCCTTTCATTGCACTAAATATGACCCCAAACTGATCTCTTCCTACACAATATTATCCCAAATATTATCATAATTTTGCAAATTATCGCAAGAACAAACACCTTGGATAAAAAGTTTTAAAGATGGAGTAAGTGAAATAAAGGAAATAAACACCAAATATTTATCCTCCACTTGTTTCCAAATGATATCCAACTGATCTCTCAAATTCATGATTATATATAATTAGCTCACCATTATATCTAAGTTACTTGTGTGAATAGATGAAAGTTTGTTTTTCAATAGAATTTGTCTAGACACGCTAGAAGTTTGATACAATGTAACTAAAATTCATACATTAACTTATCAAATTTACTCTCCATAATGTGAGGTATCAACTGATTCTTCCCTCAATCAATAATTTTTTTTCTTTATCTTAGTGACATTCTTAACATGAATAGGAAATTATGTCAGATCAATAGGTGTGGAAATATTTTTTATGACATGCTACTAAATATTTTCCTCCTCCAAAACATTTGTAGCATACTTCCAAGGTACACCCACCCTATCATTCTCTCTAATAATAAGAGAATTCATTCCACAAATATGAAGTACAAATCAAATAAGAATAAACATAAATAAAATTATAACAATGCTTCTAAGGTTCAAGAACTTCTCCCAAGTGTACTAGGTCTTTACACCCAATCAACCTATACTAGGTCAAGCACCTTTCCCAGGTATGGAACAATTAAAATATAAAAATTGATCTTTATAAAGGGAGATATATCAATAAAAGTAGCTCTAATATTGTGTGGAAATCTCTAAAATGCATCAAAACCGTGTACTAAAATTCGAGATATTGTCCTTTATTGAAAATTTAAAAATTTCATCTCAACCTTGAGTTTTCTTGAATCTATTTCCTATGAAATTTTAGAGTTACACTTGAATTTAAAATTTTACTTTATAACTTCAATTACTTGACTGAACTTTAATATAATTCACAAGGTAACCTAAGGAAATAAATACCAATAAAGTGCACTTAATTACCACAAAATTTCAATGCTTGGGGCACACTTCCCAGGCACATAATATATATAGAAATGATTATTACAATAGTAAATGTGCCCCTATATCTTCTAGATATGTGTTAAATCTCTTAATAAATTCAACTCATTGTTATGCCAAATCACCATACATAACCAATGTTAAATATTCTCAATCGTTAAGATAAAATATGTTGAATTTTAAATATGCAAGTACATAAATTTGGATAGTTGGAATGCTTCATGCATATGAAAGAGATTAAGTACACATACACATTGAATATCTTATTAGAATATAGTACAATTAAATCTCTCCAAACCTAACTAATGTAACCATGAGAAAACCCTAGTAACTAGCTTCTCCAATCTAGGAATCACTCTTAACCAAAGTTGGTCATTCTACCAAAGATCATCAACATGTTAGCATACACACCAAAAATCCTTCTTGTCACCTATACTTGCATATAATGATATTACAAGTTCAATTCCTTCTATATTCTCTATGACAATCATTACAAATAGCACTAAAGTTTCCAAATCTCGCAACTCCAATCCTCTTCTTTCAAAATAGCTACAAGATAAAATGCTTCCACTAATCATATATGGTTTATCACAAACCCTAATCTTCTTTATCTCTTTAGGGTAAAACCCTAACACATTGTTTCCCTTGAAATTACTCCAAAATCTGTAGCACCCAATACAAGCAAAGAAAATACAATTGAAGAAGGGAAAAACTAGACAAGCTCTTCATGGTACTCACATATCTAAAATGAGTATGTGATTACATAAGTGAAAAAAATCAAATGATCAAGAGGCTGTATTGTCCATTTATTTTCGTAAAATATGGAGGAAAATAATAACAAGTGTACCTACTCCTTTACAAGAAACCTAACACTAGATAATATAGGTCCACATATGTAATGATCAAACTCCAAGTGACACATGTAAAGCTCCAAGGTGAGTATGTCCAACAAGCATAGGTATAAGGAAGAATTATTCAGATAAAGGGTTAAACACTCCTCTTATAAAGGTCTCTGATTATTGAACATATCCTCTTAATCCATTTTCTCCTTGTAGTCACAACACCTACACAATATATCCTCAACCTAAGCACCCTCAAGTCAAGTGCGAGCAACCAAGTGTCCCCATGCCATCGAAGTTTGAATTCCCTCCTCTAAGATACCCAATGTTAATCCTTTAAGGTTATCTATCCTCCCAAATGGGAAACAAACCTCCATGTGTGAAATCCATGAAGAAATACATTAATCCACATAAGTCTCCAACACCTTAAGAAAGTGTGCCGTGCAAGCCTCCAATGCCCTAAGGAATTTGTAATAGTGCCACAGACCCCCTTGGATAACCCAGGATGAATGGGAGGTGTTACTTTTTGCTAAATCAACCTCCATGGTATCACTATGAAAATGGGGTTATAGAATTTCCTCTTCTCCCAAAGTTAGCATAATTAAATTTTTACTACACCATCATTTTTGGCTCGTCAAGATCTTTCTAATGATATGAAATTTATCAAAATCAGACTCTCGGGTTGATACTTATAGCCAATTAAATTTTGGCCAACTAGGTCTGGCCACATCATCTTAGCTCTGCCATTAGGAATTCTTGTGGCCTACGTGGCATTGTTGCATCACCCACTAATCTCAGCAACATGAAGATAACCTTTTACATCAATTGTTAAATGGGTTTCCCATTACCCAACCTCCACTAACCATGGCATCCTCCACATTAACCACTCGCATAGCAAGAGGAAATAAAGGCACAATGGAAATCTTTCCACCAAGTGAAGGGAGATGTTCATGTCTCACACCTTCTCCAATCTCACCCCGACCTAAGTTGTGACACAAGGCTCCTCCAGGTACTGACAACTATAATGACATGGCTTCCAGCCATGCATTCTGCCCCATCAACACCATATGGTAATTACAACTGGCGGAACCAAAAATTACTTTTCGCGTGTGCCCTATGCCACATCAGATTCATAATCCATGTCACCAATCTCATGATGTGTCATTGATGTCATAATGATGTCAAAATTCCATGTGGTATTATCCGAGGGTACCATTGTTGGGTGTGTGTTATATTATTTCCACGATTAGAAGTAGGCGTGAAGCGGGGGGTGGTAGTTCCCCTTTGCTTGCGTGGAGCATGGAAGGGGGGTCATAGAGGGGCGAGGCAACCCCCCTTGTCAAGGGGTTTGCACGAGGGCAAGGTCTGAGGCAGGGCCTTGGGAAATTTTTTTTGGACCCTATATTTGGTGGGCAGACTCACCTATGGTTTTGTGCATGGGTTTGCACATGGTTTTGTGCATGATGGTTTTCTACTCCTGGTATTTTGTAGATCCAATCAAGGGAACTACGGTTATGTTCTAATCTAGGGTTAATGGATTTGGGTTTATGAATGCTTCAGCACGCATATATATATGTGTTGTAACTCTAAAAGGAATATAATGAAAAATCAAGTTGGTAGTCTCTATTTGAGATCCAGGGGAAAATATCTGTGTCTATATGTTTTATGTTTTATTCTCTCACCATTTTTTATTTTTTGTATTTAAGAATTCGTTTGCAAATAATATTTGTACAGGGTTAAATCCTACAACCACATGTCATCTAAAATCAAACCATGTGGCTCTCCAAAAAGGATAATTCCATCTTGCCACATCTCACACTCTCTGCATTCCACATTAGCCCCCCCATCCACTTCATCATGTCACGCAAACTTCATCTTGGGCCCAAACCCTCAAGCAATGTATAAATTTTCCATTATAACAAATTTTGGCATCACTATGGATCCATTCTTACCGAGTCCCCATGCCATCACACCACGCTCTCACCTAGGGTAAGAAAAATACTACCTTCCCAGGGTCACAGCGCGACAGGAAACCCTCCTATCTGGTGATAAAGCGACCTCCCATCTCATAGTCCCTGTCACCGCCCTACCAATGACAAGGTACTATCCCTAGAGGGATCCATGGCACAACACAGATGTTGTTGTCTATCATGTAAAGAAGTTTTTCTCATGCATTTTGTTACACACAAAACTATCGATGAGCCCATAAAAAAATTAATCGATCAAACTAGAATTGTAACCTCAAAACGAGAACTCTAGCCAACAAAATTCTAAAAAACATGAAAAAACAACCCAAAATTAAAAATTCTGTATGTTGGAACGATTTTTTTTGGGCGGGGGGTAAATTTTCAACATTTTTTAAAAATGACAATAAAAACCAAAAAAAAATTCACGAAAAACACCCTAAAATCAACAAGTGTTGATGCTCGAATCAACTTTATTTTCTGCTAAAATTAAAACATTTTTTAGCAATGACATTAAAAATAAAATACCATGACTCCAAAAATCATTAAAATACCAACATTTTTCTACAATATGTTGAAGAAAAAATATCATGACTCCAAAAACATAAAATTTCCAACATTTTTCAACCATGGCATTATGACTCTGAAAAACTTTTTAATTTTGGAATTTTTCAACCATGGTGTTAAAGATAAAATATCACGACTCAAAAAAACCTTAAAATTCAACATTTTTCAGCCATAGAATTAAAACAAATATCATGACTATAACAAACCTTAGATTTTCAACATATTTCGAGATTGAACATCATGACTAAATTAAACCTAAAAATAAATACCTAAATCAAAAGTCATTATACAAAATGTTAAAAAAATAGTTCTTTTAAAATATTAGCCTAAGACAACTTTGCACATGGCAACGAAAAATGAAAAACACAATCAAATTGACACATAGTGGGGGTGTGTTTTACCCATTGCAATTGAAACTTAAAAATCAACCATCAAATTAACACCTAGTGGAGGCGAACATGATTCATTGTAACAAAAACATAAAGTAAACTATCAAATTGACACATATTGGGGTCGGGTTGCTATCGAACATTGACACAACCCCTATAGAAAAAAATAAATAAATCAATCAATAAAATTAAAAAACATTAAAAAAAACATAATCAATAATAATAATAATAATTAAAAGTAAAAGTATAAACATTGAAAAAAAATGAAAATGACAAAAAAAATCAAAATTAAAAAAATAATAATAATAATACAAAATTAACCAAAAAATAAAACATGAAAAAAATTTAAAACAACAAAAAATAACCCATAAAACGATGAAAATTCAAAAATAAAAAATAATAAAATTATATATATATATATATATATATATATATATATATATATATATATATATAAATAAAACAACAATTAAAATATATCTATAGATATATATATACATCGACCTACCACCCCCACCCAACGGCTAAGGGGTCACGAGCCAGGGCTGGCGCCTTGGCCCACGACCCCTTGGCCATTGCGTGAGAGTGCCCACCTTGCCCTGCGGCCCCTTAATTATTGGTCGAGGTGGCAAGTTGATTCCTATAATCACCCTCTGCCATTCTGGGGGTAAGTGAGCGATGCCGAGAATCACCCTTCGTCATTTTGTGGGCTAGAGGGTGATTTCGGGAATCACCCACCATCATGTCGAGGCCAGAGGATGATTCCAATAATCACCCCCCACCATGTTGGGGGCTAGAGGGTGATTTTCGAAATCACCCTTTGTCGTGTTGGGGCTAGAGGGTGATTCCTGGAATCACCCTCCATTATGCTAGGGAAGAGAGGTTGATTCTGAGAATCCCCTCCGTCATTTTTGGGGTGACAGGGTGATTCTGAGAATCACACGAATCACCCTTTGTCGTGTTGGGGGCCATAGGGTGACTCTGAGAATCACTCTTCGTCGTACCGAGGCGAGAGGGTGATTCCCAAAATCACCCTCCACCGTGTTGAGGCCATAGGGTGATTCCTCTATCATGTTGGTGGCAAGAGGGCACCATGGTTTATTCCTAGAATCACCCTCCACCATGTTGGGGGTTAGAGGGTGATTCTGGAAATCACCCTCTATCATAGTGGGGCTAGAGCTCTAACATGTTGGGGGTGAGAGGGTGATTCCGAGAACCACCCTCCATTTTTTTCGGGGCCAGGTGGTGATTTAAGGAATCACCCTCCGTCATGTTGGGGACAAAGGGTGATTCCCAAAATCACCCTTCGTCATGTTGGGGCCAGAGGTTGATTCTAGGAATTATTCTTTGTCGTGTTGGTGGTGAGGCACTGTGGGTGATTCCCGAAATCACCCTCCACTGTGTTTAGGGCTAGAGGGTGATTCCTAGAATCACCCGTTATCATGCCAAGGCTATAGGGTGATTCTCGGAATCACCCTTCGTTATGTTGGGGGTGAGAGGGCATCATGGGTGATTCCCGAAATCACCCTTCACTGTGTTGGGGGCTAGAGGGTGATTCTAAGAATCACGCCCACCTTGGTCTGCAACCCCTTGATAGCTTCCGAGAATCGGCTTGCCACCCCCACCTTGCCACCAAGGGGCCATTGCGCAGGGCTACGAGACTGATTTTACTTATTATTATATATATATATATATATTGTTGAGGAGGTAAATCCCCTTTGTGGATAGAGGCGATCCCTACTAGCCCAGATCGGGTCTAGCAAAAATCAAGTCACGCAGTGACGCAGGTTCCTAGTTACAAAATGAAAAAAATCATAACGAGTAGCCTACCTCAAATCCCACGCAGTGGTTGTTGAGGAAAAGATGATTTTTCCCGTCCCTCGCTTGGAAGATAACGATCCTTCCATTCGACACATCCGAACACCTGCACACATGCAAGGAAACAACACCATACAACGTAAAATCTAAAGCATGTAACCATACATCAGTCAGAGAGGATACAATTCATTGCATAAAGAAATACACACATGAATGGAACCATAATCAGAATCTCTTATATTTAAATGACAAAGGAAATATTACAACCCATAGCTCTAACGCTGTGATCTTCCTTCGGCGGGGTCGACAATGGAGCACGTCTCAACAAAGCCTGTCGGGAATCTGGACGAAACTCTCTCTCTTCGGCTTGGCTCTCAACAACTGTCTGGCTATAATTTCCTTCCTACAAGTTTAGCTAGCTTTATAAGGGAGAAGGCAAGCTTTAATAGATGGAGGAAGGGGAGTTGGGATCCCTATAATCATGGGATAGGCCCTATCTCTAAGGAAGCTTCCATGATAGGTGGAAAACCACTTCCTATACATGGAGATCCGAAGCCAAACCATCCAACTCCTTTTGATGACTCGTTGAGGAGTTTGTTGGAATCAAACCTCAGCCATTTATTTTTTAAAAACATCCCTTATTAAGCTTGGTGGGAGTGAGACATAGCAACAGAGCACCAGCTGGCGCACCCTCTAGTGTGGATTTCCCCGATTGGCACGAGGGATGAACTGGCTAGTCGCGCCAAGGCAAAAAGATCTATTTTTAGGGTTTTTTAGAGGAAAATTTCATCAGGGTAATGTTTGTCCTTATGCAAGAGGATGCCATGAAAGTGGTTTCAGGTCATGTCACTGCTCACAGGTCATGGGAAAATCCCTCCAATGTGCAGGACGAGGAATTGCAGGGACAGTGACAAAATGTTGTGTAACAGATTCCCCCTAAAGTATGAGGCCCGAGAGAGAGGGTGGGGTGAAATGCTTTATGAGAATGTGTCCAACTGAAAACACTGCCATCGAAATACCTTCATACAAGTACAACTGATATCTCTGATACATGACATGTGGTATGGGAGCAGCCATCCATAATAGAGTGTATAATAACCGGGATCCAAGGTATGGGCACAACCATCTAGTAAGAAGGATCAACAAGTAGACTCAGGTATGGTCGCAGCTACCGAATCAAATGAGTCATGTAACTAATCATGATAATCCATAAAACCCATAGCTTGGATTTCATCAGACAAAACCCAGGGTCTTGTGCTCCATCTCGACCCGAACAGAGTACAATTCCAAACATGTGAATAAGTGAGCTGAAGTCGAACATGCAAGAATATCGTCTGATTACCAACCAATGATGAAAGCTGTTAACAGACGCGAGAGGAACCACCAATAATGAGGATGGCCCTCAAGGTAATATAGGTACAATCCACGAAATGTGAACAGTGAGCTGGCATCAAACACCCACAGAATCATCTAATCGAAGGCCAATAATGAAAACCTTGCATCGAATGCGAAGAACCTGCCATTGAGGCATGCAGGCTCCAAGGTACCAGAAGGGAGTCTCTAGATCAGCTTCCTGGATAATGAGCTGAAGTACACAAGAAGTGACCTTGATCGAAGGTGGGCCATAATGTTTCCCACATCATCAACACGAGACAGAGGAACATGATGTTTGTGAATCAAGATCAGTAGAGAATCAGAGGGAGGTTGAAAACTGCAGAGCCCAACTTCTCTTGAACATATCGGCAACACGACACTGGATTTGGCAGTATTTGACATCAAAGGATCTGAGGTCATGATGATGTGGCAAAGAGCAGATGAACAGTCAAAAGAGATTACCCAAACCCATGGAGAAAAGCAGGGAACGAGATGAGATGTCCCCAACCCGACACAAATGCAGACAAGTGCCATGTTCAAGAGCAACATACTGCCGACACGATGGTGATACTGGTTCCATTTTTCCCCACCATTTCTGGCGAGTACCCCAATTATTTTTGGAAACAAGCTTGAAGGGGATAACATATGCTTGTGATATAAGTTTGTCCTTCAGAAAAATCCAACCTAGTACATTTAATGAGCCCTAGGAAGGAGGAACTTGAGTATCATCATCACGACGGATTCCGATGTCATCAGGTTTTAATGAGTTTGACAAAGGAAGAACTCGGTGTCTTTTCATGTTTAGAGAGTTTGAAAAGACACAAAAGAAAATTCCAGTAGTCCCTTTTCGTAGATAGTTCCTCAAATCCGAAAAGGCAGAAAATTGTGTCTGAGAAAACCTCCTAGTCGCGATAGGCTAGGGTATTCCTTTTTCGTAAATAATCTATCCCAGCCCGAAAAAGGAGTAAACGTATACTGGGTAGATGTCGTTCCACAGCCAATTTAACGAGCTCAAAACGACAAGCAACTCAGCAATCTTTTAATTTTTAGAGAGTCATAAAAGAGCTGAAAGATGACTCTAGTAGTGACTTTTTCGTGTTTTTACTGAGTCCGAAAAAGTATAAAATACAACTCGAGTCGTTGTCCCAGTCGCGTGAAAACTTATCGTTGTACAAAAAGCAAGCGTAAAACCCATTTTTCGACAAAATATGATAAAATATTAGAAAAATAAGCTCCAAAACCTAATTTTATTTTTAAAAGTTATAAATATGACCAAATAGTAAAAAAATATTTACTTTTTAATTTTTACCTCTTGTGCAGAGCGATAGCGAGTTATTTCCCTGCGATCTTGCGGTGACAATTGTGGACGATCCAGTGCATCATTTCAGATCCTGTCTTTTCCAGGTAAGAGCCACTTCCATTAGCTACATTTTAATTCATATTTCATAGCCTTCCATCGTGATTTGGCATCCCTGAGGGGAGGATTTGAAAATTTAGGGCTTCCATGGTTGACGCGGGTATGGGCCACGGACCTGCACCAATCGAGCTCTTTTTGCAAATGGGTCGCGCCAACCATGCAACCTCATTTTCCACTCAAATTTTACAAAAAATGAACCAATCAACTAGATTTTTTAATGCCCAAGGGATATTATGATGTGCTTATGACCATTTTGATGCAGGTATAAAGCCACAATGGTGATTGAATGGAAAGAAAGGGAGCACAGTGAAGAGGAAGAAATGGCAATGGGGAATGAGAAATGCATGAATGCTCTCCAGGATTGTGGTTTAAAGAAATTCTTCTTGACACCATGTCTCAGGGCACAACCTAAATTGTTACAATACTTGATAAGTATCTGGGATGAGAATGAAGAGAAGTTTAGGCTTCGAGATCAAGTGCTCGAACTCGAAGTGTCTGATGTCTACTTCATCACTAGATTGTCTCGCAGAGGTCTAGTTCTGATCATGACAGGCACTAGGCCTTCTTGCGAAAATATGTCAATGGTTATGGAAAGAGTGTGCCCAGGAGCACAAACAGGATCAGGTAGCAGTAAAGTTGACATTCACACTATTCCTGATCTAGCACTCAGAGTGGTGCTACATAATATTATGCGGGCTATGGGGTCGCAGGCGCCACATGAGGCTACCAAAACACAGCTCCTCCTGGCATTAGAATGTATGAACCCGACATTATTTGATTGGGCTACAGCTGTAACCATGAATATCAAACGGAAATTGACTAAGTGTAAAAAGGCCAAACTAAAGAATTTTGGGTACGAGTCAATCTTGGTATCGTTCATCCTAGAATAGCTACCTATCTTCCAGGGCCAAGGGGTGATAGTCGCAGATCCACCTTTGAGAGAGCCACGGATGGCTCGATGGGTAGCATTGATGCCTAGAGCAGGAGGGGGCCAGCAAATGTCATGGCAGCCCGAGTTCTTTGGGTGGCTCTAGAGACAGTTGATCATCATAGAGGACTAGCCCTATGCCGGTACTGATTTCACAGGAGACCCAGACCTTCCACTCCCAGAAGGAGAGGACTGGGAGGAGGAGCTAGGTAAGACTCTTTTTGATTTTATGAATTTTATGAATTTTTTTGGTATACATGCATTTTCTAAAAATTAGTCCTATATGTATGTAGATGTTGGCCCAGAGAGGCCTTCCGGGATGTCGTCGATCGCACATAGGACCCCTCTCGCCTATGACCCTCAAGGGGAGGGGGGCGAGGGGAATGAGCTGGTTTAGAACTTAGAGGGAATCGCCCATGGGATTCCTGATTATGCTCGTCTAGCAGATGTCCCTATGGCTTATCAGAGGCACACCGTAGGGGTGCCTAGTCACCTTCATTGTTTACTAAGGCGATTGGTGCAGGCAATAACGTGCTACCATGAGCACCATGTTGATTAGTCGCCTAGGATTTTCATTTGCATATTTTTGAGAGACATGTTGTCTCCGGATATTATTAAAACAGACATGTATATTTTTGGATTTTATATGATGCACACACTGCAAACATTTCGACATATATATATATATATATATATATATATATATATATATATATATATATATATATATATATATATATATATATATATATATATATATATATATATATATATATATATATATAGATATCTATTTCTGCATGGATATTTTTCACATATGATGATGTTTTTACAAGTTGTGTAAATTTCTATCTAATACCATGTTAGCTACTGCATCTGTTAACGCATTCATTCGTTTGGGTATATGTTGATATGTGATGTAATCAAAATTTCTTTCCAGTAAACGAATACATAGATACAGTCTTAAAGTGGATGGGTTCCTAACTGAATAATGACCATTGAGCTATAACATTACAAGCTGTGAGTCCAGATATACAAGTAATGCACAAATCCCAAGGTTAACAGCCTCGTTCAATAATTCCAAAACGGCACTATATTCCGCGCCATTATTTGTAGCAGGTCCTAGACAAACACCTTGTAAATTAGCTAACTCACCAGCAGGATTGTAGATTACCTAGGCTGCCGAAGACAGATTCCTGGTACTGTGGGAGGCACCATCCACAAAACCAATATAAGGAGTAATAGACATCTGCACAATCAGGAAGACCCAATCAGCAGAAAGACGCTTACAAAGCACACCACACCACACATGCACAAAAATTAAATCACTCACTTATGTACATACACTACAAAAGAATGATTCAAGCGTAATACTTCTTCAGGTACAACCCATTTCTAGGCTGCGCCAAAGGAAGACCTTCATAATCAATCAGCTCATAGGCCCCATTTTTCAATACATGTTTAATGATATAGGGCCCATGCCACATGGGCTGGAATTTTCCTGCCCCAAGCTTATCATGTGCTTGATCATACAAGAGGACGAGGTCCCCTTCTATAAAAGAGCGTGGAGAAACTGTTTGATTGAAATGAGCTTTAACCCGCTTTTTTTGTGCCTTGATAACCAGAGCAACCAAGCAGCGAGTTTCGTCCAGTATTTCCAGATACAGGAGATGTTATTCCTTTGGGGAAGTGTCGGGCAGTAATTCACAGCCAAATTTAGAGAAGGGATCTCACATTCAACTGGAAGAGTAGCTTCCAGACCATACACCAACTGGAATGGTGTGAATTCGGTCGCGCTCTTCACTGACGTTTGGTAGGCCCAAAGAGCTAAGAAAAATTGGAGATGCCAATTGGATTTGTGAATACCAATTGTTCGTTGAAGCATCATTACAAGCACCTTGTTCACGGCCTCAACTTGTACATTTTCTTGAGGGTAGTATGGCATTGAGCTGTCATGATGCAAGCCCAACTTCGATGTCAGCTCTGCCATCATATAGTCTCAAAAATGAGTGCCATGATCGGTAACGATAGCTTGAGGAACGCGGAAATGCGTGATCACATGGTTGAAAATGAATTGAGCGGCTGTCTTACCGTCGACAGCTAATGTAGGCATCGCCTCTGCCCACTTGGTGAAGTAGTCTATGGAAACGATGATATAAGCATGCCCCCCGGCCGAGTGAGGGTTACATGTCATAAAATCAATGCCCCATTTGGAAAAAGGGCCTACGGTAATGACAGGATGTAAAGGGAGGGGTGGCGCATGCATCTTGCATCCGAACGGGAGCTTCTTATAGGAAAATGTGCCCCACAGACAGATGAAGGTGGTCTTATGTTGATCGGAGGGTAAAATATTAATTTGATTGTAACCAGAGAAGCCGTCCATAAGGGAATAGATCTCACTCCCCACACAATCATCGATGATATGATCTATAAAGGGGGTGGAAAAGTTGTCCTTAGGACAAGCACGATTGATGTCTCTATAGTCAACACAGACTCGAATTGTGCCCTACTTCTTATCTACAGGGACAATATTGGAAACCCATTTTGTGAGGGGGATTGGATATATGAAGCCCGCGTTAAGAATTTTCTTAACTTCTGCTTTTATAGTAGTGGCTTTTTGAGGATGTACTGTGCATAGACGTTGGCACACAGGCTTCACACTAGGATAGGTGGGAATTTCGTGCATGACAATATTGGGATCGATCCTAGGCATCTCTTCATAAGACTGTGTGAAAACATCTCAGAATTCGCGAAAAAGGCTAGTGTACACTTGAATCTCTTCGAAAGAACAAGTGACTCCCACATGAATGTTCTCGATGACCCGTGGTTTAATAGAGATGTCGATAGGAATTGTTTGGGTAATATTACTCATATTTCCTTCTAAAAGAACCTCATGAGTCAATATTGGCGTTTGGAGAGGCAGAGAGGGAACCTAAGATGCAAAACGCTCGAGACAATTAGACATTTCCCCCAGGCCGGGCATGAACGAGGAACGATGATGTCCATTTTTCCACGGAAGATCTTTGAGAGACATAGTCTCAATGATAGCCTCGTTAGAAAAAAAGACTTCTCTCAAAGGATTGGACGAATCTGCATCGTCAAGCCAAGGGGATTGAGAATAAACATCAAGAGCCATGCTCAAAGGAGCATTTTCAGTAGGAGGAGGATCCAATGTAGCAACTATCTTGCAATAATTGATTTCAACTGGGGTCAGAGGCATCGATTCTCCAAAAGAGGTCACCTGTTCAGGAGAAGGGATTATCCATGGGTTATCCGACCTAGAGATCATGTTGGCTTGAACTGTGTTCGGTGGTGGAATGGGAAAAATTCCCATGAGAACAGGGTCCTTGAAAAGACAAGGTCCTACACTGTCAGGGGGATTAGGAATTTGATCCACGTATGGCACATTTTTCTCAGAGGATGAGGTAAAGAAATACAACTGATCAATAGTAATAATCTTGCCCTCATGTGGAAACTTCAAAAGCCGAAAGAGGGTGGACAAAACGCATAGCATGGCATGGGTCTAGCTGCAACCAAGTAGAAGATTGTAGTTGAGTTTGGCATCAACCACTTCCACTTTGACATTGACTGTCTTACCTTGTAATGTGATCAGTAGACTCGTGAGAACACCCAAGGGTTTTGATTCCCTTCCATCGAATGCCTCGAGGGCATTGGGAGATGAAGTGAAGGCTGGAGAGTCGATGGCTTTACAACAAGCAGATGGCATAACGTAGGTAGAGGCACCTTCGTCCACAATGGCTCTGTGAATGTTGAGGCCGTTGATACCGAATTGTATAACAATAGCGATTTGATGTGGAAGTCAAGGGACAAAATTCTCTAGATCGAAGGTCAGAAGACTAGAATTGGTAGGATCAATTCCACTGATTGCAGATAACAGAGCTTTTCATTGAGATGGGAAAATTTGAAGCACTTCCAATGTAGACATTGCGGAGGGAGCTTGTGCCAAATTCTCAACAATGCTGTAATGCTGAGCAGCACAGGCATTTGGATTATAGGAAGACTTTCGAAGAACACCTTTGGAAGGTGGCCATACAACGAGTTCAGTGCTAGGCTTCTCAATTTCTAAAAGACCAGAGGCAGGTGGGGGAGGGGGGCCATCAACGAATTCCTTCCCAACTTCCTAGTGTGATTCGGCATAATTCTTTGATTGAGTGGCAATAGAAACAGGTGCAACACCCATTCATCATGAAAACCTGAGACCCAAACGGTGTAGATGGTGAAGGCTTCTTGACCATCTGGGTCTGCTGAGATGGAAAAGGTTCCTTAAGAACTGCCAAATTTCCCTTAGAGCCTTTAAGAATTTGACTAACCTCAGATCATCGGGGACAATCTTTGGTGTTGTGGTCTTCATCATAGATCAGGCAAGGATACTTTGGTTTTCAATGCCAACCATCATTAGCACGTGGTTTGAAGGATTTTGGTTTCAGGGCATCGGATTTGGCTTTGCCTTTGCCCTTCTTCTTTCCTTTGGAAGTCTTGTCTGTAGGATTGGCCTGAACGACATTGACTTCCGTGGTCTTACCAAAATCTGGAGTAGCGGGAGGAGCATAATTGTTGGAAGAATTCGACTTCTGCTTCCCATTAGAAGACTTACGAGAAGTCTGAGAAACAGAACCAATAACACTGTCAACTGATGGGGTAGGTGGTGCTTTAGAGGTCCCTGGCTACGGGGCATCAGTCAAGGTATCATATAACGTGTCGGACTAACAATACACTAAATCGAGGTACTAGGCACAAGCGATGGCTTGTTCCTCGGTTACACATGCCCCCATAGCAATGTCCTGTGTAATCTTGTTGACAAAGGAAGTAGTGAACCAGTGATTTAGAAGCTAATCAGGAATGTCAAACTTGATCACACGACGACAATGTCTCCACTCATGAATATGATCTGAAATATGAGTGGCTTTGTCCTGTTTCAGAGATGTCACAGAGATGCGTTCTGGCTTCATAACGAACCGGTAATTGGAAATGTGTTAGGAATTCCATAGCTAGAGTATTAAAGTCTTGAAAAATACTGCAGGGTATTTCTATGTACCATTTAGCAGCAGTGCCGGTAAGAGTGCACTGGAAAAGACGTAGACGGATCGAGTCATCAACCCAAGAGTTCGAAGAACACCAAAAATGGTAGGTCATGACATCTGCTTGGGGGTCTTCTCCAGATTTACCCTCAAACTTGGGACAGTCACCAGGTACCTTCATCGGAACTGGAGGCCAATACGGATTATGAAGAATTGGATCATTGGTCAACTTAGATACATCTAGTAATTCCAACATGGTGAGAAAAGGTAACTAAGGATTAAAAGGCATGCCAGGTCCCTGATAAGGACCTGTACCTGTACTCCAACCTGGTTGAGCATAAATCTGCCCCCATTGGTTTTGTCCTGGAGGATTCTGACCATAGGGTGTATACGCCGTATAATTGGGCTGGTACGGTTGCTGGAAACTAGGATATGGGGGTTGATAACCAGGGTACTAACCCTGATTATATGTGGGCCCCGTTTGAGAAGTGTACACATTTGACTACGGAGTATAAGTGTAGCCTGGTTTTTGAAGGTAATAACCAGAACCTTGGGGCGGGTTGTAAACCAGTCGAGACTGACCTTGAAGGTAATAACCGCCTTGGGGTTGAATGGGCTACTGGTAAGTGGGACCCTGCTGAGCCTGATAAGTTGGGCGCACAGGCGGGTTTGGCTGTGGCATAGAATAGATCAGCTGTTGAGCAGGGTTAAATGGTTGTGCAGGTTGTTCTGGTTGAACAGGTTGACCTGGCTGCGCAGGCTGCCTTGGTTGAACAGGTTGGCCTGGCTGAACAGGTTTCCCTGGATGAATAGGTTGGCCTGGTTGATGAAGGACACCAGGCTGCCCCAGTTGAACAGGTTGGCCTGATGGCAAGAGAGGGCCAGGTTGTGCCTGATAACCAGGTTGACCTATGGCAGGATCATAAGATGGTCCTAGTTGTGCAACATTTTGACCAATTGGAAGATGAGGTTGTTGAGGTTGCACCAATGGTTGGGAAGGATGGGTTTGCCCCCCAAGACCGTACAACGGTCCAGGTTGATACCCTGGTTGCCCTGTGGGTCCTTGAGGTTACCCTCGCTAGACCACAGGGTGAGGATGCAGAGGTTGACCTTAAGGGTTGTAGGACTGCCCTTGCGGACCGTACAACAATCCCTGCTGGCCCGAAGGTTGTCCCTGTAAGGGTTGTCCTTGTGGGTCGTATAGCTAACCTGGCTGGGCTGAAGGTTGTCCCTGGAAGGGTTGTCCTTGTGGGCCAAAAGCATATCCTTGCTGAAACAAAGGTTGTCCTTGTAAGGGTTGCTCTTATTGATTAGAAGGTTTCCCAGCCTGGGCGGATGGAAAACCATTAATATACTGATAAGCCTCAGGAGCAGGAAAATGAAGGGGGTTGCCCTGCTCATCATATTGATATGGAAATACGTAAATCGGGGCACCATCTGGTCCATAATGGGAAAAGTAAGGACGATTGAGGTCTTGAGAGGATGGACCAACCTCGGAGTTTGACAGCTGTAAAGACAACCAGTACTCCTCAGGAGAAATATTCTTGGGAATAGCAGAAGCTATGTAAATGTCTTCAGGAACTGATGAAGTTCTAGTTGACTGAGTAGTGACAATAGGCATAGACGCAGCCATGCAGACAGTAGGTCTAACAGGTACTGATGTGACGAAAGGAGATGTCGTGAGAGGTGTCGATGGCGACATCCCTAATGAAGGAATAGTCGACCTCGTGGATAGAGTCGATATTCCCATAGAGGCCACAGCGGCCATGACCTGACTTAAAGACCTATATCTAGCTAGGAGCGAAGGACCAAGTGAAGACATAATAGAAGACTCAGGGATGTTTTCGGGAAAAAGCTGGTAATCTTCACCAGATGTAGGAATTTCCCCACTAGTAGAAGGATTGGGTGAGTCCTTATCTGACCCTGCCACAAGATCTTCTAAAGGACGATGAGGGCTAGGAGGTATGACAACAGCCAAGAAAGGCAATCCCGATGTAAGAGGAGGGAAGTTTTTCCCTACTCCAAATCCAAACCAAGTGTTGGACAAGGGCCAATTGAAGTCAACTAGTCCTCCAAAGGGAAGTTCAGATATAATCGGTCCCCCGTCGGGAAACTCGAATACAATAGGTTGTTGATGCTCAGCAGAGGACTGAGAGACCTCTGATGAATCGTCTATGTAAGGACTACCAGTAGACGAAACTGACGGTTCCACCATTGTGACTATAATGGAAAGAGGAAGAGATCAAAACAAAGACACACGAGAAAAAACCAAGGCAAACAATCAACAGGCCGAAAAAACAATCTCTAAATGGGTGTGTGATCGTAGGTGATTAATTTTACCACATTGAAACTGGAAATTTTACTATTTCATGTTTTAAGAGTCTAGAAACAATTAAAAGATGACTCTATCTCTTTCAATTTGGAAGCAAGCATGAAAGGACAAGTGCTTGATGATATTTTCAAATTTAATGAGTCAGAAAAGATCGAAATGACTACTCTGGTAATCTAGGAATATGGGTGTACCATATATCCATGAACTTCCATATATACCTTGGTTAAAAAATGAAAGAGAAATCAACCAAGGACTTGACATATGTGCAGGTAATCTCCCTGAATGATGTGTCTGGTGTATCATGGGTAAAAGGAAAAAGACTCGGCTTCCTACGGATAAAGGATAGCAACCCAGTGGGGTATACCTTTATATACGCGATGGTACGGGGAGCACATGTCCGTACTAGTGTTGTCTAAAGCCAGAAGGCGAATGACAGCTACTAGGTTTAATGACGCCAAAACACGTCACTAGCCTAGACCTCTAGATATTATGTTAATGTTTCAATGTTGCCTTAGGTTAATTGAATAAATTTTATAGTTGATCTTCAATTTATGTTTCAATTTCAGGCCCTACCAAACGTTGGATCTCAAAAAATCCTCTAAATGCACACTACATGCCACAATATATCACTTTGTTCGATGAAGAGCTAACTACGGGAAGGTTGAGAGCTTTTCAAATACCAACAAAATGAGCAAAAAAACATCCATTACTGTCTCTAAATGCAAGCTAATGAAACTAAAAACTTTTCTCTTAGAGTTATATAACACTAATAATGTGAAAAAGCTTTCAATTTTCACTAGACTAATCAAAAAATGCAAAGAGATTTTTTTTTTTTTTGTATTTTCAATGTTTTACAGCAAATGCACCAAAAAATGAAAAACTAATGAAGAAACCGATTTGAGAAATGACAGTGACAGAGCTGAAACAAAAAATTTCACTCAATGCAAACACACACAATCAAGACCCAAACTGATGAAGAAATCCCTCAAATCAAAGAAGAATCACAAAAAGACTCACACAAACCATATAATCTAGGCTTGAAATGAGACAAAACGAAACTTGAATGAAAGAGAGAACAATCACTCAACTGACGCAATGATACAATGGAATCCAAAAAAATGAATGCAAAGAAGTGAAAAGGAAGTTGACTGGAAAAGCGAGAACCAAAAACTCCCACAGGAGGCTCAGCACATTATAGCACCTAGAAGCCCTAGGGCTAGAATGCAAAACTGATGGTAAAGGGAAAACAACCGGAGGACAAGGGCCAAACATAGTCAAAAAAGACTTCAAGGCACTCAATCACTCATAAAAATGACACCGGGACCAGAAATCAAGTTCAGAGAGCTCAAAACCAAGCAAACCCTAACACCAAACAGAGTTGGCGCGACTGTTTGGCTGTAATCTGCGCCAAAACAGCGTTGGCGTGGGGGCCTAACTAGCAACTAGCACCAGTTGGCATGGCTTTCAAGAGGTAAACCGCGCTAATAGATTTTACTATGAGAAGAAATGAAAAAAGAGCAAACAAAGACTGGATCAGGTCTTTTGGGGGTTGAACAGGGGTTTGACACCAAAAGGAGGCGAACCAGAAGAGAAAATCAATCAATCAAGAGCCAAAAACAACCAAAAGAGAAAATACTGACTCCAACTGAATCCCCAATGGAGTTGCCAGTTTGTTGAGGAGGTAAATCCCCTCTACGGAAAAAGGCGAACCCTACTAGCCTAGATCGGGTCTAGCAACAATCAAGTCACATAGTGACGCAAGTTCCTAATTACAAAACGACAAAAATCATAACGAGTAGCCTACCTCAAATCCCACGCAGTGGTCGTTGAGGAAAAGATGATTTTTCCCGTCCCTCGCTTGGTAGATCACGATCCTTCCTTTCGACACGTCCGAACACCTGCACACATGCAAGGAAACAATGACATACAACATAAAATCTAAAGAATGTAACCATATATCAGTCAAAGAGGATATAATTCATTTCATAAAGAAATAAACACATGAATGGAACCATAATCAGAGTCGCTTATCTTAAAATAAAAAAGGAAAGATTACAACCCAAAGCTCTAACGCTATGATCTTCCTTCGGCGGGGTCGACAGCGGAGCACGTCTGAACAAAGCCTGTCGGGAATTTGGACGAAGCTCTCTCTCTTCGGCTTGGCTCTCAACAGTTGTCTGGCTATAGTTTCCTTCCTACAAGTTCAGCTAGCTTTCTAAGGGAGAAGGCAAGCTTTTATAGATGGAGGAAGGGGAGTTGGGATCCCTATAACCATGGGATAGGCCCTATCTCTAAGGAAGCTTGCATGATAGGTGGAAAACCACTTCCTATACATGGAGATCCAGAGCCAAACCACCCAACTCCTTTTGATGACTCGTTTAGGAGTTTGTTGGAATCAAACTTCTGCCATTTATTTTTAAAAAACATCCCTTATTAAGCTTGGCGCGAGTGAGACATAGGGACAGAGCGCCAGCTGGCATGCCCTCTAGTGTGGATTTCCCCCATTGCCGCGAGGGATGAACTGGCTAGTCACGCCAAGGCAAAAAGATCTGTTTTTAGGGCTTTTCAAAGGAAAATTTCTTCAGGGGAATGTTTTTCCTTATGCAAGGGGATGCCATGAAAGTGGTTTCAGGTCATGTCACTGCTCACAGGTCACGAGAAAAGCCCTCCAATATGCAGGACGAGGGATCGCAGGGACAGTGACAAAATGTTGTGTAACATATATTATATATATATATATATATATATATATATATATATATATATATATATATATATATATATATATATATATGAAAAAAAATATATAATATATATATATATATATAGATATATATATATATTATTTCTTTATTTTATTTTTTATTTGTTTTTTCATATATATATATATATTTATTTTTTGTCTTTTTTAATTTTTTTCTTATTTTTTTAAATTTGAATTTTCATCGTTTTATGAGTTATTTTTGTTATTTTTATGTTTTTTTTCCTATGATTTTATATAAAAAAATTTCTATTTGATTTTTTAAAAATTTAAATGGTTAAATAACAAATATTAAAAAAAAAGGTGCATACTTAAGACATAAAAAAAAATTGAAGTGTAAAAAATATGCCCAAAAACAAAAGTTGATGTTTTTCAAAATCTGCATCAAAATCAATAACATTAAAAAACATTATGCATACTTAATATATCAAAAAAGTTAAAGTGTCAAAAATAAACCCAAAAAAATGGGGTTGATGCTGCATCAATACTTTTCAAAATTCGCATGAAAGTCGCTAACATTTAAAAAAAAAATGTGCAAGGGAAATTTAAAGTATTAAAAATATGCTCCAAAGAAAAGGTGTAATTTGAATCAACACTTTTCAAAATCGAACGATTTTTTGCTACCTCTAAAAAAGTGATAACTCAGTTCAGTTCCTCTTCGATTGGTCATTTTTTTCATGCTCAACAAAGAATGTGACACAATGAAAATTCAGGGGCTAAACAACTATGACTACCCATTATGTGCTTGTTGAGACATATCCTTCTTAATCTAGATCTATTTATCTCTTTGACAATCCCAAGGGGACATTGATACATTTTTCCCCATTGTTACTTACATGCCATCATGGCTCTTACACGAGGAATATTCAAGTTATCATATAAGCTCATTCATTATCATTTCTTAATCATAGATATTTTCTTTAATTCACAATGCATAGGTCGTGGAATCACATCCACTTTAACAACACATCTAAGCTCCCAAACATTAAAAAAGTTATGGAATCACTAAGAGCAGTGACAATTAAATAGTGATCCTCAACCCCCATATGCTATGAGATTAAACATGTGTATATTTCATTAGAATACAAAATATCCATATATTCATCACCAACAGTACATCATGTATGTATTAAGTAGCATTAAACATTCACATGATATTAATATGCATAGTGACACAAGTAAGTAACTTATCTTGTGAAGTAAATTACTAGAGCTTGAGAGTCGAACTTCAACTCTCCACCCAATTGTAGGTTGACTACACTACTATTATTTTTTGCATCCAACCACCCTCGAGCTAGATTCAGAGTCTAAGGAGTTAAATTTGTCAGGAGTTCTCAACTAGTCGACCAATGACAAGGGACAGGGTCCATTTCTTAGGTGATTCTCAACAACTCCCAACTATAACACCATAATGATTCTCAACCAACACCATGAAAATCACAAGGGTTCAATCAGAGCATAGAGAATCTTAGTTCAGTTCTAGAGAAGGATGTTTATATATAATGGGAATTTTATTAGCTAGATTAGATATTTGAGGGAAAAGAGCACACATATCTAGTAGTTTATCAGTGTGTGCTAGCACTAGTGATATCATCCCCAAGGCTACACTAGGTGTTTATCAGTCCCAACTAGTACTAGGGTTTCTCAACCTAACCAGTATTTTCTCAACCCAACAAGTTTTCCAATGGTTTATTAGCCTCGATGAAAGCTGCTACACAGGTGGTTTATTAGTGAGAAATCTCTCATGAGTTTATCAACCTAGTAATCACTTGAGTATCACAAATCCATCGAACTCTCTCATTAAAACAACACACATGTACATGCATATGCTTGTAAAGCATCACACAGGAATGACACAACCTTATCAGTAATATAGGGAATCCATCCCATAGGCACATAACACAGGGTAGAAGGAAATTGAGTCTCCCAGGCAGACTCATGATGACCACCAAACTCCTCCTGATGTTATTCTTCTATGTTCCCCCTTTCTTCTAGGAATTATCTTTTTTTCCCAATAATATCCATATCTTTGTCTTTTTTGGTCTCAATACTCCTTGTTGGGACCTTTCTTCCCCGACTCCCCTTGCACGTTAACCTTGTCAACACAATATAAGAGTAAATTCTATTGGCTCATCCTATTCTTAGGAGGCCCATTCTCCTTAGTAAATGGCTACACAATAGTGCCATTAAAGCAATGGGAATTTAGGTGAAAAAATAAATGCAAGGCATAGGGTTTGCAAGAAACTCCTCCAATCCTTTGAATTTGTGTCCACTTCTCAACTAATCAATCTTACATTTCCACATAATTTACATGAATTTCAATTCATAATAATGTTTACAAGAGGGTTTTACAAAAGAGTTGTCATAGACCCCACCCCTTAAATGAACATCACCCTAGGTGTTTCCCCACCCCTTAGAGGAAAATTTCCCTAAGTGTTTTTAACATCCCATGGTTGATGTTCCATGTAAATAAAATAATACCAAGGTCTTGGGACATGTGTTCCAAGTTGAATGTTGGGAAAACATTATAGTGGGTATCATTTTTGGTTTATTAATGGCTATGCAAACTGGAAAAGGCAAAGAGGAAATAATTGGCATTTAATTATGGGAAATAAAGGAAAATAGGAGAAAGGGAAGGTGAAGAGACACAAATTTTCATGCAAGGCGAATTATAGGAAAAATGAGGAAAATGAATAAAAAATTAGACATAATTGATAAAAAGGCATCAAAGAAACAATTCATAGCTTTTTTCAATTCTATATTTGGAAAATTTAGTTTTGGATCTCTTCTTTCATATTATAACAATCTTGCACACGTGGAGCATTCTTGGAGAACTCTAGCATTCACATGGATTGGAGAAAACAAGCAACGAACAAGAAAGGAATTGGAGGACAATGGAAAATAATATTGGATCTGCATCTACAACAGGAATTATTTGTAGGTAATAGGTTGCATGTGTGATTTACTTGTTGGTTTTTTGATGCATGGTACTTTCATGTGGTTCTTTGGTTAATTTGTTGTCATTGGCATGAGATTTTCCTGGATTGACAATGGTTTCAACCTTGCCTTGTCATTTCCTAGATATTCATGGTGTTGTGGGTTCCTTGTGTTGGTTTAATCTTGGGATGGATAATAGACTTTGGATCCTGGTGAGGTGGTCTCAGGAAATTCCCGAGGGTCAAGGGTGGAGATGGGATTTCTCTTGGAACTCTTGACGGATAGGTGGAGAGAGGAATATTCCTCTGGATGTGGTGAAGAAAGTTGGAGGCATCCAATATTTTTTGGTGTTAGTGATTTCTGGATTAGCTAGGTGAAATCACTATGGTTGAGGGTTGAGGTGGTTTGACCTTTGGAATCCCTAGTTGGTTTGATTTTGGTTTAACCCATATGATCCCACACTCATGCTTGGAATATGGCACGGGGTTGATTGGTTGAAACAAATATTTGTTTCATCCCAATCTATGGTCGAGTGGTATGTGGAAGTCCTTGACTTGGTTGGATTTTTCATATGTTAATACAAGTTATTTTCCCTATTGTGATTTACAAGCACATTGCATACTAATTATTATGTTGATCTTATGGTTTATTTTTCATGGATTTTATTCTGGTTATATGTTAGTTATATGCTTGGTTATATGATGTTATCTTACTATGGATATTGTTCGCTATTTGAAAAGTTATTGAATAGTTAATGAATGCATGGGCTAAAAAGTGTTGTTGCAGATATTTAAGAGGGAATTGGACTCTCTTGATGATTATTTGATGTGGTTCAAAAGTTTATAATCAGATATGCATTCATGGCTTGTAGTTTTTATGTTTATCATATATTTTATAAGATTTATATCATGTATTAGGTATTTTTAGGTCAATATCTTACTCAAGATTTGATTGTTTAGAATGGTAATCATCATTTTCATGATTCTGAAAATTTACAGGTAATTTTGGGCAATGGTGTGGGGGCTAGCTTGAAAACGTGGCATAGATCTCAGCGTCCGCATGCACAAAACAGGGGGTTATAGGTCATAATTACATGGATACATGCTTGTGGGTGAAGCTATAGCCTTCTAACTACATGCATGAATTTTTATGGGTGTGGTTGGGGAGTAATCCTAGTGAAAAAGAGTTATATCTTAAGGATTGATCACCTTGGGTGGTTGGTAGGATCCCAAGTGATTTTTAGTATCTGAGGAATGTTAGTTTACTTCTGATTTGTAGGCCCCACTTCCATAACTAGAACTTGGAGGTCGAGTCATGTCATAGTAACTATCAACTCATGTTTACCCTTGAGAGCTTGTAAAAGTGGGTAAATATGTGAGTAGGTGTTACAGTTTTCGATGCCCAGAAAATCACTATTTACAAGAGATTTATAGACAAATATATTCTCATTCATTTACATATACATCTATAGTCATATTTACATTTTCTTAACCGGAAAAAAAAAATGTATATGAGACCCTCATTTTCTCAGCCATCTCCCATGTGGATTCCTCTGGTCCAAATTATATCCATTGCACTTTGACTTCCTCGGTTACTTTATTTTGTAGCATGATCTGCCTCCAGACTAGAATGCATAGAGGTTCCAACTAGAACTCTCCATTTGGTTCTACCTATAGCACATATCAATAAATCACATGATTAGCATCATGTACATATATTTTAATTAAATAAACATAGAAAACATTGTGAACATTTACTATAGATGGCAAGCCCAATCTATAAGCCACTAGTCCTATTCTCTCTAAAACTAAAAAATGGACCACAAGATTGTGTTTCCAACTTGACACAAGACCCAATTTTCAATGAGATTTTCTTTGGTATGATTTGCAGATACACATGGTCCCCCACTTTGAATTATTTTTTCAATTAAATTGGTTTGCATATATCTTCTACCTATCTTGAGTTATCTTTAATTGTTACCTGATGGAAATTATATTTTTCTCCATCTCCTTTAGCATATTTGGCCTAATATGAACCTTGTTCACTAGATCACTCCAGGTAATAGGATTATTTAAATTCTTACCATAAAGAGCCTCAAATGTATCTTTAGCGACTCTTGGTCCCCATAGATACAATCAAACTCCACCAGTGGAAGAAACTCTTCCCACATCCATGACTGGTGCATAACATACATTTTAAGCATGTCTTCTAGCACTCTATTTACCCTCTCAGTATAACCCATTTGTCTAAGGATGGTATATTGTAATAAAATCCAATTTTTTCCCCATACCAGTAAACATATTCTTCCAAAATTTAGAGGAAAACTTTGCATCTCTATCTGAAACAATTTTATTCACTACTCCATGTAACCTCACTACCTCCTTCATGAAAACTTGGGCTATATCACTTGTTTTGTGAGTAGACTTGAAAACCAAAAAGTGAGTTGTCTTTCTCAACATTTCCACCACAACCATGATGGAATCATGCTACTTAGTTTTTGTTGGTAGTCTAGAAACAAAATCCATGGAAATGACTTCCCATTTCCATTCTGGAATGGGGATTGGTTGCAATAATATTTCTAGAATTTTGCATTTCACCTTCACCTGTTGAAATTCCAAGCATTTTGAAATATACTAAACCACGTCAGTCTTCATTCATTGCCAATAACATGTTTTTCCCATAGATATTATCATCTTCTGGTAACCATGATGATAGAAATATGGTGTTTTATGGAATTGGTCTAAAATAAGTTTTTTCAAGTCGCTCATTGATCCAGACTTATGCGGGAACGTAACATAATATAGATATAAACATAAACACAAATATGCAACATAAATAAATATTGATTTCATTAATATCAAAGAACTTAAAGATGCTTATATATGTTGAAAATGCAGTAATAAAATCTCAATTTTGATTTTTCCTTAATTAAATTGAGGAAATTCAAAATTCCACATCAACAGACAACTTTGAGGAGTTAACTTAGGTGACATGGCTCTTGTCACTCAGTTAAGGACACTCAATTCAAGTTAATGAGTTGAAGTTCAATTTACTTGAGTCTATTCCTAAAAATAGGAGTCTAGCTTAGTTAATTCGAGTTAGGGGCATGGATTTCAATTGTATGCGGTGGGTTCATAAATTTTAGGATACTAGGTTGATTTAATTTTAGTTGTAGCAATTTAATTAAGTTAAATTTAGTTATGGTAAATTAAAATAGTTCTAACTGTTGGAGGAACTAGTGGGAAATGAAGTTTTGGAAGTTGAACTTCAACCACACTCAGTGATCATCTATTTAACTAGTTGTGGTGGAGTTTTCAAAAAATTCAAATTTTGCCAGTTGTGGTGGAGTTTTCAAGGAAGTGTATAACTAATTGTATATTATATTGAGTGTATATTTTATTGTATTGGTTAGGTGATCAATCCTAGGATTTGCGCAAGAATTTTGGAGGATATTCCTAAATAATAGGATCTTATTTCCTTAGGAACAACACAAGGAATTAGGAGCTTCAAGGCTTGCAAAATTAGCTAGGTATTGGCCAGGTTCAGTTAGTCAGGAAAAAATATAGACTATACACTTGTAGGTTTTACTTAGGCTTGAGAAAACATTGTATTTCATCTCTATTCTTTGATTAATGCAATACATATAGTAAGGGGTTTTGAGCAGTTGCTTTCCCCTTGATAAATCTATGTGTATGTGTGATGTTTCTTATTGCATGTTAATTTAAATTTTTTTTTTATCGTGAATTACTTTTGAAGATTAGTAGAGTAGCTTCGAGTCTTATGATTTAGTAAATTTCATGAGCAGTTTCGAATCTACGCATTAATTTCTACATGGTATTAGATCTATATTTGTATAAATTTCTACATGGTATTATAGCATGATTCACATTAGAAATATTTATTGAATTCCTCATGTACACTGATCATTGAATAACTAATGAGTTTTTAGGAGGTAGAGTTGATGGATCCCTAGTTCAGGGAAAATCGAGAAGATCCTATGAGCAGACTTCTTAATGGAGCAAGAAGGTTTCTAGTGGGAAGATCAGTGAGCCAATGTTTAGTGACACAAAAAGGAGTTGTGATAATTGATATTGGCATATTGAGGAGTAGAGGTATTTCCCACAAGGAGATAGAGACTCAAAGGGAGTCTATTTTAAAATGTAGTAGCCCTATGGAAGCTAGTACTACAGGATTTTTGGATATTAAACTCATCATTGCAGTAGTTTTTGCAGCAGTGAAAAAGAAGCAATATAGAAGTAGCAATAGCAGTATGAGTAGATCATATTTCTCCATGCATGCAACCATACCTTCAGGTGTTAGGTGGGGCGATGTGAATCCCTAGTCTTAGAATTGCAGAAATTTGAGCAGGGCCCATTGAGGAATTCTTATCATAGATCATTTCCTTGATACAGGGGCCCACAATATTCAACATCAAGAGGATCAATGTCAGTCAAATATTGAGGAGTGCATATCAATTTTGACGGCAAAGCAAGAGACTCAGTAGTAGAGTCAGTAGCAACATAGTTTTCCCAGTAGACATTTGCAGACACATTTGATTCAATGTTTTTTTTAAGCTTCTCAGTTGCAAATGTTGCAGTAGAAGTTGCAAAAGTGAGAGGTGCTACATGCAGTACATTCCACAAGTGCAAGATAAGGGTGGTTGATAATCTCGTTCTTGCTCAGAGGGAGTGTTGAAAATGGAGCAAGAGAGTCTCAATTTTGACTTTTCCTTAATAAAATTGAGGAAATTCGAAATTTTACATCAGCATACAACCTGGAGGAGTTATCTGAGGTGACATGACTCTTGTCACTCAGTTAAGAACAATCAATTAGATTTAATGAGTTGAATTTTGTTTTACTTGAGCTGATTCCTAAACTTATAGGAGTCTAGCTCAGTTAATTCGAGTTAGGGGCATGAATTTTAGTTGTGTGCAGTGGGTTCCTAAATTATAAGAGCCTAGGTTGAGTTAATTTAAGTTGTGGAAATTTAATTCAGTTAAATTGAGTTATGGTTAGTTAAACTAGTTCTAACTGTTGGAGGAACTAGTGGAAGTTCGAGTTTTGGAAGTGGAACTTCAACCACACTTAGTGATCATCCAGTTAACTGATAAATCAGCTAATAATTAGCTCATGCATGCAAATAATTTAAGTTTCCCAGTTGTGGTGGAGTTTCCAAGGCAGTGTATGATTAATTATATAGTATATTGAGTGTATAGTTTATTGTATTGGTCAGGTGCTCAATCCTAGGATTTGTGCAAGCATTTTGGAGTAAATTCCTAAAGAATAGGAGCCTAATTCCTTAGGAACAACGCAATGAATTAGACCAGGTTCATTCAGTCAAGAAGAGAGATATACTATACACTTGCAGGTTGTGCTCAGGCTTAAGAAATCACTCTATTTCATCTCTATTATTTGATTAATGCAACACATATAGAAAGGGGTTTTGAGCAGTGGTTTTCCCCTAGATAAATCTTTGTGCATGTGTGATGTTTATTCTTGCATGTTAATGTTATGTTTTCTCAATCATGAATTAACTTTCATAGATCAGTAGAGTAGATTTGAGTCTAATGACTTAGTAAATTTCATGATCAGTTTTGAATATACACATTAATTTGTACATGTTATCAGAGTTATATTTTTAGAAATTTCCACAACATATAACATGGAAATAACTAGCTCACGTGATGGTAGCTTATCTTTGAAAAGAGTTGTGACATCTGCATGACTCTGAATTGTCTTAAAATGAGGCTCAAAGGCCTATTCATTATTGAGAAACAATCTAAAACCCTAACCTTAAGAGATGAAGCGCCAAAATTGTGGGCCTCGTTTGGGTAAATTGGTACATCAACTTCCCATGGTTGTAACTTTGGCATACGATCTATTTTTTATGTGTACAATACATAATTAGAAATATATATTGGAGGACTACAAAATTAAACTAAAAACACTAGTTAAAGACTAATGTTTTCCCATTTTCCAAAAAAAACATCATTTAGGGCCTCAAAATGGATCCAGAAGTTCAGGACCCCCAAAAATATCAAAAATAGTAAATTGTGCTACAATTGAGGAAATTGAAAGAAACAATAGTGAGGGTCCGATTAGAATAGGCGGGTGGCCACCAATATCCAATTGGATTAGTCCTCCCCCTTAGGAAGCAATGGTCCACATTGTGTTGAGTGCCTGCATGAGATGGGGAAACTTCTATTGAACTTGGTCCCTAGTGAGCCACTTGCCTTGGTGTAGGATTTGGACAACTTTAACAACCCGAAACAATTGGATATTATGCTAGAGAGTGTTCTTGATCTGCATGTCCATGATCCAATCAGTTATGGCCTATTCCATACAGTTTTATTTTATTTCTGTTGGTGTGATTTTTTCTGCAATGTTTGATGTGTCCAATAATGGTGGAAAGTATGGTCAAAGGCGATTCACATTGAACATTGGGTGCAGGCCAAGGAATGGTGGAATGTTGATCTTCAAAGCATTGTCTCTTATAGCCTTAGTGATGGTTTAAGTCCCATATTGAAGTGGGTGAATCTTGCGATGGGCCTTAGTGAGACACTCCTTTTGCAAATGTAACCAAACTTTTTCACCCACCTGGAACTTGTGTGGCACTCGATGTTGATCATGATGATGTTTTTACTTAGAATTTTATGTGTCCAATATGTCATGGACCTGATGGTAGATGTGTTGAATACATTCAATGATTTTGGTAGCTCTATTAGCTTCAGAATATACATCATTGGAATCTAATTGAGTAGCTGTAAGTGGTATGGCAACATCAATAGGACAGAGTGGTTGGAATCCCAACCATACCTAAAAGGGGTTGTGGCCTGTTCAGCTATGGATATAATTTTTGTAGTTATGTTGGACATATGGGATGCTTTCATCCCATGAGTATGGATTCTTCTATTTTTACATGTGTATGATGTGCACGATCATCTTGTTTATGACCTCTGTTTGGCCATCAAGTTGGGGGTGGAAAGTCACAGACTTAGTGATATTGGTATCCAACGATGACCAGAAACATGACCATAATATACTTAGGAACTTATTTTCCTGAAGTGAGATAATGGATTGTGGGATCCAAAATTGTACCCATAATCATTAAAATAATAGTTTGGCAGTGGCTTCTGCTATGATACTCTTCTTGCAAGCTGCCAAAATGGCTATATTAGAGAATCTATCAACAACCAAAAAAACACAGTCGTTGCCATGCTTGGTAGAAGGAATTTTTGACATGTAATTCATGGATATGGATTCATAGGGCCAGCTAGGAGTAGGAAGAGGAGTATATAAGCCTTTCTTCTTGATTATAGGTTTATAAATGACATGGGAAGTGTAGAATATGATGTACTTCCAAACATCCTGTTAAAGGTTCGACCAATAAAAATACTTCTGAAGCACTTCCTGTATTTTTTCTACCCCAAAATGTCCAGGGACCCGATTGCAGTGCACCTCCCAAATCATCTTGGGATGTTCGCTTGAAGGAACACAAACGTGTCCAAGGTGGCATAATAGTGCATCATAAAGGTGAAAGTCTATAACTTTCTTGCCTTCTAGGAGCATCTAGTATGTGGTGCTGAATTTTGGATCACTCTTGTAAATATGTAGGCATCCCGAAGTCTCATGTCCACAAGAATGGAGCACAGTGGTTAGTGCCATAACCAGAGGTCAGCTGAAGAAGTCTACAACATTATAAGTTTTTCCCTTCTTGTACTTATTTTTTAAATGGAATTTTTGCATATATGTGGACAATTTTTTTATGGTGATCATTTTGCAACTTTCCTTGTGTCTGTATGAATTGCAAGGGTCGATGGTTTGTGTGGATGTATGTTTCTCTCCCCATAATGTAATGCTTCCATTTTCGTAAGGCCAACACAATGGAATACATCTATTTTTCATAGGTGGGATACTTTTGGACTGTAATTGAAATTGTCTCACTGTTATATGCCATTGGATTCCCTTGTTGGTAAGAACTATTCCAATAGCATAGTCGAAAGCATCTGTCTCAATTTCAAATGGTTTTTGTAGGTTTGGTAATGTGGGCATTGGTGAAAAGTAGAGGAAATGATGAAACTCAACAAATGCCTTATGTTGGGATTCAAACCAAAATAACTTTTCTTTCCCTATGCCCTTCGTGACTTGACTCAAAGGTCAAGTGATATGAGATAATGCCAACACGAACCTATGACATAAGTTAGCAATACCCAAAAATTTGTGAATATCTACTAGAGTGGTTGGGGCTGGAAAATCCCTAATAACTTGTATCTTGGTTGGTTCCACTTGCACACCCCATTCATCAATGATGTACCCCAGATATTGAACATGGGTCACACCAAAAGTGCATCTCTCTAAACTGGCACATAATTTTTGTTGTCACGTGGTTTGGAGGACTTGTCGAATATGGTGTAGGGTTATTCCCAACTCTGGTTGAAGATCGAGATGTCATCAAAATAAACTATCATGAACGAGATGGTGAAGGGTTGAAAGATGTCATCCATCATCCTCTTGAAGGTTGTGGGGGCATTCTTCAACCCAAAAGGCATGACCAACCATTCAAAAAGGCCCTCCTTGGATTTGAAGGTATTATTCCACACATTAAAGGGTTCGAATGGTACATGGTGATAACCGGACTTCACATCAAGCTTGTTGAAATATTTTCCCCCCTTGAGGTGGCCGAGAAGGTCATCAGTCCATGGAATTGGATACCTATTTCAGACAATTATCTTATTCAGCACCTCAATACAGAGCGTCCAGCTTTCGTCCTTTTTCTGTACCGACATGATCAGGCTCCCATATGGTGAGGAACTTGGTTTTATGTTCCCTTTTTTTCAAAAGCTCCTAAATCATTTGCTTATTTCATCATTCTCCATAAAAAAGCATTAGTAGATTGGCCCATTGGGTAGTGGTGTGCCCATGGTTAGATCAATGGAGTGCTTGACCTAACATTGTAGGGGTACCCCTGTGGGTGAGGTGAATATGTCCCTGTACTCCTCCATGTTGTTTTCCATCTATTTTTTTCGTGTGGAGGAGCCCTATCTAAAGGTTGTGGATGTGGCCAAAATCTTCCTCTTACTTTGAGGGTGAATCATAAGGAAGATAAATTTCCGATTATGGGAAATGATCTTACTGCATTGTTTAGCAGAGATCAAATAAAAGGCAGTAGGTGGCACTACCTCTGGTACATTGTACAATTTCTAACCAAAAGTATTAATAACAAAATGAGGTTTGGATTCATATACAACATGATGCTTCCATAGGTATGGTTAACCTAATAAAAAATCATAAGCTTCCATAGGGTAAACATTGCACAATAACTCATCTACAAAGGGCTTGATGTTATAAGGCAGGCGACACTACTGGTTAACACGGATATCTCTCCCTTGATGGGGCCACCCGATGGTGTACAATTGTGGGTGCAACATTGTTGGTAGCTTCAATATCTTAACCTTGGATGAGGCCAGGTTCTTCTAACCCCCACTGTCAACAATGAACTACATTGGTGAACCTTTTACCCACATCTGCGAGTGGGAGAGGTGCCCCCCCTCCTCTGGATCCTCAGGTTCTACATTTTGGAGTTTAGTGGTGGCTACTGTCACAAATTGTGAATGATATGCTTTCCCTTGTCAGTCCCCTTGTCAGATTCCACCTCAAAATTAGAGCATGTGAGCATCTCTAAGTCTTTTAGCTTGGCCACCAATGCCTACTTTGCACGACATTAATTCATGTTGTGAGTGGGAGTTTTATGGAAATCACACCACTTTTCGGTGTCCTTCTTTGCCTTCCCATTATTCTTGGCTTGCATCTTCGAGGAGTTATCTTGGGGGGTCATGACCTGGATCTTCCATTTTCTCTATGGCTTTAGGGCGCCTTTTCTCTACTTAGGGTTCACAGATCCAAAGTCTCGCTTCTTCTACGTGAATTTTTTCTCAATATTGGTAGCATATCAGTATGTTGCACCAAGCATGGAGATATCTAGGAACTTAATTTCCTCTTGAATATACTTGTGCAAATAGTTGTGGTACTTCAGCACCAGATGTTTCTCATAATTTATACCTAAATTTGTGCACAGGGTATGGAAAATATTTGTCATCTCATTCACATATTGATCCCTTTCCTTCTGTAGCTTATTCCATTCTATGTGCATATCTTCATATCTCTCGACAAGGTAATATTATTCCTTGATGGAATCTTGAAAAAAATTCCAAGTGGGTGTGGCTGAAAATAGTGAGGGTTCCGTCTTGTTCCTCTGCTCACAGTAGGTTTCCCACTAGTCCTTGATGTGGGGGGCGACTTTGAGGAGTGAAAAAGTAATCTTCTCCCTATTGGAAAAATCATGAGCCAAGAAATATCCTTCACACATATTTAACCATTTATCTACAACTTTTTCATTGATATGGCCTTAAAATATGGGAATGTCAAATTTGACTTGTACCTTAAAGGGATTAGCACCTCCAGGGTGGCTACTAGATGAAGATGTGTCACCTATGGGTATCTGCCGAAGAACCTGGGAAAATTTGTCCATCATCATATTCCTTCGACGCTCAAGGACCTCTTCAAGCAATATTTTGAAAGGATATCCTACTCCCTTGTCTTTCTTTTCTTTCTCCATGGGAGTTCATCGGGGTCAGTGAGGTTGGTCTTACAAAGGTTCAACCAATTCAATCCCTAACTCATACCCAAACCTCATTGGTGATATGCACAGAAAAATAGACAAAATGAAGACCACTCTAGTACCATGATCTAGACTTATGTAGGAACCCAACAAAATACAGATATAAAAATAAACATAGAGATGCAGCAGAAATAAATCTTCATTTCATTAATATCAAAGAACTGAAAGGTGCTTACATACATAATGGAAATAACTAGCTTGGGCGATGGTAGCTTATCTCTAAGAAGATATGCAGCAGCTACATGCCTTTGAAATTTCTTACAATGAGGGCCAAAGGCCTATTTATTATTGAGAAAAAATGGAAAACCACAAACATCCAAAAACCTAACCCTAGGCGATGAAGTGCAAAAATTGTGGGCCCCGTTGGTGTAAATTGGTACATCAACTTCCTTAGGTCGTAGCTTTGGCATATGATCTTTGTTTGACACATATGATACCTCGTTATTAAGATATATCCAAGGACTACGAATTTCAACTAAAAACATTAGTTAAAGACTTATGTTTGCCCGTTTTCCAAAAAAGTCGCTTATGGCCTCAAAAATGCTTTGGAAGTTCAAGACCTGAAAAACTGCCAAAAATAATAAAATATGCTACAATGAAGGAAATTGAAAGAAAAAATGGTGGGGGTCCAAGTGGAATAGGTGGGTGGCCACCAATATCCACCTGGATCACTCACACCAAGTTTATACCACATGTTTTTGAACTTCAATGGTTCATCTGCTTGGCCTCTTTAATCTTTCTTCAAATATTAAATTTGTTGGGAAAAATACTGAGAGCGAGGAGTGAATTAGTATTTTAAAACTTACTTCAACTTTTATTTTATTATTCCAATTTCTATACGTGATTTTTATTTAGTGAACCCGGGTATGTACGTGACTATGATGAATGAAAATTGTGTATATCCAGTTAACTAACTTTTTGTATAATTCATCATATGTTAATCTTTAACCAGTGCATCATTACATCATTAAACATGCATTAATATGAAATTATGAGCAGTAAAGAAAAAATATATTATCAACAAACAAGAAACACATCAACGCACATGAACACCAATGTGGGAGAAAACCATTGTTGTCATCATCTGTTTCTTCTTATTTTATTATAAATAAAAACTTATTACAATATTGTACTAGTGAAGACTCATAATAGTACATAGGAACACACATGTAGAAGGATACAACATTCTCTCACTCTCTAGAACTCACTGGAAGGGAGCTCCAACCCCCTGATAAGATTTACCAGCTACCACTGGAAGGAGGTTTTGACTCCCATATTTGTGGACCATGTTTCATAATATTTCATACTGGATCCACCTGACTCAAAACATCAAAACATGTAGGACATTTTTCATCATATTTTTAGACTGAACCCACTACCATTATTTAAGCCCAATACCAAGTAATTCTGAAACCAATATCTGAATAAATTCACTTAATCATTGAACCAACTGAGGCATCAAATCAACCATTGAATTAACTCATTCTTAAATAATGAAAGCAACTCATATCATTCTATACCCATTCATCAAAATACTGGACCCCATATTGTTTATCATAGAAACTAGATCTTGCTATTGCAAATCCTGATCAATCATATGTCAGAATATATACGCTAATATTCTAAACCATACTCGTGTATATACATGCTTTCCCTTAATATGACCTATGTACAGATCTCAAAACATTGATAATTAAATCTGAATCAATTTCACACTGAAAAAATCATTGAAACACATATTGAACCCATCACAGATCTCTAAACCAAATACAGATCGCCACACAGTAGCATCATTCCTAATCAACATATAATTCCATAAAAAATTCAATCCAACTAGTATTGTCAAACACAAATTATCATGAGAGATACATCATCAACAGAAAACAAAAAATAATATAGAATTGATCATTAATAGTTCATACTAGAAATCCCTAGCAGATGTACACAACTCTTATAAAGCACTTATGTATATGTACACACTTTTCATACTTGAAACCTGTGTACATATTCTAAAGTTTTCACAGAATGTATACGTGGCTATCTAGAAGTAGATTTACTATCTAGAAGTAGATCCACGTATGTATGCGACCTATTTGAAGCAAACTTGCATACAGATTTGTGATCGTTGAATCATACCTTCGTTGCACAACACAAAATTTGTCAAACCCAACTCTCGTCACACACTTTGTTACAGGAACACATCATAATATCAACATCACAGATCTATCAAACCATAAAAATATTATTTGATATGTAGTCATTTCAGATCTATTAGATCTGATCCATCTTCATTCTCCTTGGTGCATGTCTATTTTAAATCAATTCATCCAAAATCATCCATCACATGCACACCCTAACACTTTATCTCCTTCTCCTTATATAGCTTAGGCCTTAGTCAATGCCTTATTCCAATCCCTTAGTAATGTCGATGGTATTCTTTAACGAGATCAAAGATCCATTGACATGCTCATTAATGTGGGCCAATACCATGGTAAATACCCTTGGTATTGAGAATACCATGGTGCGGAAATTGTACGTGACTTTTCTTCACCATACCCGCATATGTATGTGGTCTTTCTTCATAGGACTCACGTATACTTTCTTAAACTTTACCTTTATCATTCCTCTATCTCTAAATTTATATTCCTTTTTCCTATCTCTTTTTCACATGTTTACTAGTGTGTATACTCATCTTGCTACCATCGTGTTGACATATTTATCAAGTAGGTTGCCATAAAGGACAACACATTAGTAATAATTCCAACAAAATTCACAAGATCTCACTGTGCTACATGAGTCTCTTGTAGTCTTCTACTGAGTGCATCAACTACTTTATTTTCCTTGCCTTTGATGAATTTTATTTCAAAAATCAAACTCGCTAATTAATTCAAACCATCTGACCTACCTATAATTCACTTTAGGTCGATCAAACAAGTATTTTACCCCACCATGATATGTCATTAACACAATTTTTCTTCCAAGAATTTAATGTATCCACATTTTAAGTGTGGGAATTATTGCTACCAACTCTAGATCATGAGTGACATAGTTATGTTCATGCTCATTCAACTTCTTGGACTCATAGCAGAATACTTTTCCCTCTTGCATGAGGACTCTTTCCAACCCTTCCTAGCAAGAATTTTTGCATACCACGAATTGCATGTCTGGGTTTGATATCATTAACATTAGTGCATGTGTTAGTAATTGTATTATCTACTTGAAACTTACAACACATTTGGTCTTGTATTGTGATTGGGTAACCAATATCATATAATTATTCCTAATGAATCTTCTATAGTAGCCTATCAAAACCAAACATTCTTACTTTCACTATTTTTTTTTGGATTTTTCCATTACATAATTTCCTTAACCTTTTATGGGTCAACTTCCACTCCTTCCTTTGAGACTATATGTCCCACATACTGAATTTGGATTGAAATAGCTCACACTTGCTAAGTTTTTCATAAATATTATGATTTCTTAACAATTGTGGCATTTTTTTATATGCTCTTTGTGATCCTCTTTGTTTTTTGAATGGACCAATATATCATCAATGAAAAATAACACAATTTTTTCCAAATACAGATTGAACACATTGTTCATTAAACACATGAAATTAGTAAGAGAATTTGTAAGCCCAAAGGAAAAAACCACAAACTCATAGTTCCAATACTTGGTTCTAAATGTTTTTTTATGAATATATTCATCCTTGATGTGTACCTAATGGTACCTAGATCCCTTCAGTTGATCGAAAAAATCATCAACTTGTGGAAACAAGTATTTATTCTTAATGGTGGATTTATTAAGCAATGTGCCATATTTTTTTCTTACAAATAAATTTGGTGCCCCCTAAGGTGACAAACTTAGCCCAATGTGCCCCTTCTCTAACATTTATTTTAGTTGTAGCTTCATCTCCATCAGCTATAGCGTGCTCATTTGGTAGGGTTCCTTAGATGTTGGTGCTATTCTAGGCAACCAGTATATGGAAAAAACAACTTCCCTATGTGATTGAAATCTAGGAATATCCTCGGGGAAAAATCTTCTAATATTTTTAGAATTAACTTTTCCTTCAAACTATTGTCACTACCTTCATACTCATTGGTTATTTGGATAGAAAATAGTCTACACCCTTTTTAGCTACATCATTTTAGTTGCAGTTTTGTTACCAGTGTGATTGAAACTTGCTCTAATTTCCCATACAACATTATCTTATCCCCAATGTTATTGTAAAATTTGATCAAAATTTTGTATCATTCAACATTATTCGTGTTATTTTCCATCCAATCCATCCCAATCAGGACATTGTATACACCCAAAGGCAATAAATTTAAATCCACAGGTGAGCATGCCACTCAACGTGAGTGGCAATGATTTCACTATGCTCTCAACTCATCTCTTCATCCTCATGGCCATCTATACTAACCATGATTCCTTATGTGTGTATTTTTATAGTGCACACTTCTCTACAACATTGGGACTAACATAACTAAAATTTTAGCCAAGGTCAATCAAAATTGAAAAAAAGTATTCATTGACCGTATCTTCCATTTCAATCGTTGAGGCTTGGTAATAGCTTGTCTATTTTCCAATGTTGCATATATATGTGGAGCACTTTGAGATACATAATTAAATTCCTCATCTCCCAATGCATTGTGTTTTTTTGTTTCTGCTACTATGGAATACCAAAAACACTCCCTTGGAGTTGGTTGTTATTGAAAGGGGTCAACAAACAATTGGTTGTTGTTAGTGGAAAACATAAATAACAAAGCACTGGAACAATGGAAGAAATGCATGCATAAACATAAACTAAAAAAATATGCTAGATAACACAAAGAGAAAAGCTTAATGAAGAAAACAAGTCAAAATAATTTAGGAAAATGGCTTCCTTTATTGACTACTAAAAGTAGAAGAGATACAATAGATGAATTTCAAACACCTGGAGAGAATTATTTGAGCAAAGGTGCTCAAAAATCCTCAAAAAGGAATTTTATTTCTTCAATATCCTTGCAAGATTCCTCTCTTTCTCAAAGAAGTATGAAGACTCTCTTAATGGCGAAATCTTGTTCTCAAAGAAATGTTGGATTGTTGTGGAGCAATTTTTCCAGCATAACTATTATTTACTTCTTCTTGTTTTTGGTCTTCCAATGACTTGTTTATATAGAATTTTGAACTCATCTTCCCTCCCTTATTTCATTAAAGATAAAATGAATTATGAGTAGGAAAAGAGGATCTCTTGGGGGTTGTATATCTCCAAGTCAAATTGAAATTGATTGTCCTTGGGTGATATATGCCAGGGAATCCTAATTCCAAGTGTGTGAAGTGGTCCCCGACTACTAATTCAGATTTTTTGTTGGACCGCATGACTATCGAAGAAAAATTCGTGTGATTTCTAATTTTTTCTTTTGGACGAGTCACACAGGTAGACTTTATCACTAAAACCTTTAAAGAAATTTGTATTCTTGTATTTCATGATGTTTTCAGCTATAAAGCCTTCACTTGTATGTTTTTTTGTACGACTATGGGTGTCATCTAGATTATACATATGTGTGTATGATTTTTCCGTGTTAATATTTTCCCCCTTGTGTATGAGTTTAGGAGCAAGCATGTAGCAAAAATACGTTGTATTTTTTGCTGATATGAGTGAGAGTATTGCTAAATTCTTGAGAGAGAGAACCTTATAGTGGAGATGAGTAGAGAAACTCCATGACTAAGAGTTAAAGATAACCATGCTCTGGAGAAATTTGAGATAAAAGGTGTTTATATGAGGTAGGCATGTCCCATACTCATTATGATAACTAATGATTAACTATTACAATAATAAAGGAAATGTACCTTCCAAGTCAGCGTTGATGTGGCTTAAATATTAAGGGTTGATGATAATAACTTCTTACACCGTTAAGGGTGCCTCTAATAAATAAACTAAACTAGGTTGCCCCATGCATCAAAATGTAAGCATTGTTGAACGAGGTGATAAGAGATGCATGGAAATTTTGTTAAATGAGAGAACTGCAATGTTCACAATGTACGCTACTATCCTGACATGATAGAATTTGTTGGTGTTGAATGTCAGAGATACTAATGAAATCATCGAAAAATAGTGATTCCCACTATTCCACCTAAGGATTTCCTATAAAGGGGGGAGAAACCAAGGTACAGCTTTGATCCTGGAAGATGGGTGTTGAATTCGACAAGAAAGAAGTGCCAACTGCCTGAAATGATGATTAGGAGAATCATGGTGAATCATGATAATGATAATTGATGATATGGATGGATATGGTAAACTTCCCAAAGGTGGAGTTGTAATGTGAGTGGTGACAATCAAAACAATTCTTCTATGGAAATTCCCCTAGATTCGATAGGACATTTAGGGTGGGTATAAGCATGTTCTGACTGGTGTGATGAATGACGAATGAAAGTAGATCATGGTGTGGTGATGAAAGCAGGCTCCAATCAAGGGAGACTAGGGACTAACGTTGGGTAACTGACATGAAAATATGGGTGAGAGTCATTTTCCTTTAAAAAAAAAGTGTACACTTACCAAAATAATATAAAAGTGGTTTAGGATGTACAAACATGGATACGGATTCCCCAAGAAAATGACATCATGTGTAATGGGGCAGGTAATATTTTTTGCTGAGGGAAGGGGCCCCATTGGTTGGTCTCAATGCAAGGTTGGTGAGGCAGATGGAATGACACAAATGGTCTATTGTAATATGGGTGGATGGTAAGCCCAGTGTAGCATGTGGTGTTTCATGTGATTCAATACATCTATGATCAAGGATGGAGACCCAGGAGTAGGGGAGGTAAGCAAGATGAAAATAATATAAGGATGAGGTTGATATTCGATACATGTGTATAAAATGACTCTCGAGCCTGGGAGAATAGACATGGATACCAATAGTATGAAGGGGACTATGAATTGGGGTTATCCATGTTGGTGGGGATTTATCGACTGATATGGATTTTTACCATGTGTGGGTGGAAGGTGATGGTAAGTGTGGTCGAGATGGTGAACCCAACAGTTTATTTCAGAGAAATTATGGAAGGATATGCAAAGCTTTGGAGGAAGCCTATCATGCTGAGTGGAGAATGATACCTTAACGGTCTATTTCCACCGGGGAAATGGGCTTAATATGAATGTGTGGATATCCTACAACTTTGAAAGCCAATAACCCAAGTGAAAACATCAATCTATAAAAATATGAAAACTATAAATAAGGATGTACCAAAAACACAATATGGTGCTCTCGATGGGTTCTCTGAAAAAGTGAAGCTAACATTGCTTTTTCATAATTAGGTCAGCATGAAGACACATGTCAATGTGGTGCTCCACGATGGTAGGACTAATATTGGGAATTTATGAGTAATACCAAGAAAATATATCCCTATATTCTTGAAAAATGGTTTTGTATAAGGCCACCTCCTCTAGGGAGCATGTTTTCCCCAACGAGATTTCTTCGACTTGTTGGAAATGTTGTCATTGATGGCAAAGGAGATGACAAAGGAGGAGCACCTGAAACATCAGCCAAGGAGCAGAGGAAGCAAAAAGAGAGGTAGCAGAGACAACAAAAAGAGAAGTAAGGGAGCAGCATCAGTCAAAGAAGTAGCAGAGGCAACAAAGAGAGCATAAGACAAGTAGTAGAGGCAAAAAATAGAGCAGTAGAGATAGCAAAGAAGCAGAGAGGTAGCAAGGCAGCATAGAAGGGACAATAGAAGAGGGCCATTTAATAGCAGATCCGGAGAGACAGAGAAGTGAAGATTTGAAGGGCCTGAAGGAGCTTAATACAGAGGTTTATTTATGTATTAGGGGTTTAATACAGTTTGCAGATGAATGTTGGAGAGAGGTTAGAATTAGAGTAGACCTGGAATAAACTCTGCATGAAGAATTCTATGTGGATATTCCTTGAATTTCCTAGAAATAATGCCTTCAACCTAGTTTGGAATATTGGTAGCGTGACAAATTAAGAGACGGTCGAGCAGTAGAGGCAGAGGTCGAGCAGCAGAGGCACAACGAAGGCAGAGGCAGAGATGAAATGGTATGTATGTCGTGGGTCAAATGTTGTTTTAAATATTGATGGATGGCTTTATATTTAAAGTTTGGATATAATAATATAAGTTGAGGTGGGCCCGGATGAACTATTGCGTTAATGGTTAGTGATAAAATTTAGACAAATCATTATTTCATTATAAGCAAGGCGAGTTAAAATAACTCCGGAGCCCGAAAGGCTATATTACTACATATATTAGTGTTGGTCTTAAGTATGATCCAAAGACTTAATATAATATTGACGGAGAACATTATATGTAGTGTGAGACCCCCCTACATAAAACTCCGAGAATCGTTACCCAAGCTGGAGGATACATAAACATAAATTCCGAGAATCATTATCCTTGCTGGAGGATACAATAAATGCAGAAGTGGAAGCTTATATATATGCAGTGCGCCTTATACACAAAGGTCCAAAGCATATATATATAAATTTATATGGAGCGCTTTATGGACAAGGGACCAAAGGTATAATACAAGGCATATGTTTCATATTATTGAGCCCGAGATCAAAAGAACCAAAGGTAACAAAGCCTTATATGGTGGGACCCTTTCCCAATCGCATCAGAAAATTGACAGCGGAATAGGTTAACAACAGGTTGCAATTGTGATTGAATTCCGGACCTGATGGGCATATAAACTGTAATTCATACATGTTTGAGTTCCTGTAAACAGTGATTGATCGCATCGAAGCATCAGAGCATAGGAATATCGGAACATGCAACTAAAAGTTGTGATTGCGATTAATCGCAATCAGAGTAATCGCATCGCATCGCATCGGAGTGATCGCATCGGAGTATCGGAGCATAAGAATATCGGAACATGCAAATGCAAATTGTGATTGCGATTGAATTCCGGACCCGATGGGCGTATAAATTGTGATTTTATAGGTTTGAGTTACGACCTAATCGCATCGGCACATTTAAATGAACAGTGGTCAATCGCATCGGAGTAAAAGTAGAACATCAGAACATACTACTGAGAGTTGCGATTGCGATTAATCGCATCAGAACTATCACAATCAGAAGAACTCGAAAAGCGTTTCATCACATCGGCATTTCAACGTAAACAGTGTTTCATCGCATCGGCATTTGATCGTAATTGGAAGAATACAGTTGCGATTATTGCATCGGGTCTTTCACAAGGGCAAAAATCGCATCGAAACAAATATATCAATCGCAATCGGAAGTGTTCAGTTGCGATTAACCGCATCGACAAATAGATTAAGGGTTTAAAACATTTGATTTGAGGAAATGTCGATATATGTTGATATATATTATGGTTGGCATGTAACAATAAAGCCGTGAATATATGTGAGAACGATAAGCTGGGAGCATTATTATATTAAGTTGCGATAAAAACCAAGGGAAAAATTAAAGTGAGCCGGTGTGAGAATAGATTCTGATGGGTTTTAAAATATGGTTTCATAACCATAGATTCTGAAATAAGAAACTTCCACAATTAGTTTCCATTTTATGAGTTATAACCGCAGGATGTTAAGGAAAAGAAAAGCACCCGTGTATGATTGTAATATGTGGGTTCTTACCATAGTGATTAAACATAGGAATTTAACTTCCGCACATAAGGTGTATTGTGAGTTTTTAAAAGCAGAGCTGTTAACCGTGGATGGATAAGCTACCGCATACATTTATTGAAATTTCCAGCGCAGGGAAAGCAAATGGAGAAGAATTTTATATGCGCCAGACTTTGATTTTATTTGGGGTGTTTAATTAGATTTCCAGATCAGCAGTTATATATATACAGTAGACACACAATCACAGTGAACAAGAAAATGCACAAGAATGAATTTGACAGGTGTACAAACACAAAAAACTGGAAAATGTGTAGAATACAGTGAGCAGAAGAAAGCAGAATAGTTACCTGATAGCAGCAGAAAAGACAAAGCCATCAAAGCCAAAAGCCAGAAAATGGGCTGAGTAAAATTGTTTTTATGTAACCGAAAATGCAAATGTTGTAATTTTTTTTTATTGTTTCTGATGCATTGGCAAGTCTCCGGAAGAAAACAAAATCCCGCTGTAATATTAAAATTAGTACCTACAATTATATTTTTCTGAGTGAGCTAAAAAGAAATGAGCAGGCAGAAGACCAAGGGGTATGACTATCCATTTCGAATTCCCAGTAGAATACAAACAACCATGAAGCTATTTTGTATAAAACAGGGTAATATCCAAGGGGGGGAAGTTACGAAAATAGAGTGAGAGAAGAAGAGAGTGTGTAGCAGAATTGAAGAGAGTTGAAGAAAATAAGAAAGCTGCAAGGGGTTAGAGAGAGTGAGTGTAGAGAATGCAGAGTATGGAATTGAGGTAGAGAAGATAAGAAGAAGGAGCAGCAGAACGAGATGCCGTGAAAAGTCAGAGAATGCATAAATGAAGCAGTGAGGCAGAGTAGAAGGAGGAGCTGAGAAAAGAAGAAGGAGAAGCTGATAGTGAATCTGAGAAGATGCAGAAATGATATAAGGATAGATATGAGGATTGTTGAACAGTAGAAGAGAAGGTACAAAACAAAGTTGATATCCAAGGTAAATCAACAAGTGTTTTTCTTTTGAAAGAGTAAGGAAGTTGGAGCTTCCCTATCAAGTTGTAGCTTGATAGATGTTAGTTGTAGTTGACTGAGGTAGGAGCCTCCTGTAGGTTGGTGCCTACAAAAAATAGATGGGAGTTGGTGCTTCCACATCAAGTTGTAGCTTGATAAAATGTCAGTTCTAGCTGACTAAGGTTGGAGCCTCCTGTAGGTTGGTGCCTGCAGAAAATTGATAGGAGTTGGAGCTTCCTTGCAAGTTGTAGCTTGCAGAATTGAGGTAGGAGCCTCCTGTAGGTTGGTGCCTACAGAAAATCAGTGGTGAGAGGGATTTGGAGCTTTCCTTTGCATCACAACAATAATAAGATGTGGTTTTCTCCCTTTATGGGTTTCCAATTATATCTGGTGTCTCTGTGCATGATGTTTATGTGTTGATATGGTTTATCTAATCTGCTTAATACTTGTTGTTGTCATATTAAGTCTGCTGTTACATTATATTAATGCTTGCTGCTCACATTCTAAGATTACTCACATGTTAAGTTGAACATGAAATAAAGTTGTAAACAAGTGTTAATGAAATTTTTTTTAAAAATCCATGAATGTGTTAAACTGATTCACCCCCCCTCTCAGTTTAACTAAGGGTTCAACAATTGGTATCAGAGCAGGTTCCTTTGGTGTAAGCCTAATAACTTGAAGGAGACCTGGTTGAGTCATGGACTATCAAAATGTACCTGTGCTAAATACAACAAACTTTCCTGAATGCAGAGATAAGCTTACAACATCATTATTGACTTATGAACCTAAGGTATGGAAGCTTGTTTGTGATGGTTACTTCACAGACTCCCCCATGGTGAAAGAATAACAGAGGAATGCCAAGGCAAAATGTGTGATATATAATAGTCTTCATAACCAGGACGTTGAGTTGATAATGGATTTAACCTCTGCAAAAGAAATCTGGGATAAATTGCATTTCATGCATGGAGTAGACACTAAGGACAGTAGTGTCAAGAAGGAGAAAAGAATTAAGAAGAAGAAAACTTCAGGTAAAAAAGAAAATATTCAATCAAATGAGGTACCTGCAAGTGTGAATGGTAGTAAGAACCATGAAGAAATTGCAGCTGAAGAAAAGGCCAAACTAGACACAGCCTTGACTGAAATAGAAAGACTAAAGAATGAAAACAAAGACATTAAGACATTGGTGCAAATATGTGATGAGAGAGAATATGAAGATAAGAAAGAAATTATTGGCCAGAATACATAGCTTGAAGAAGCAAGGAAAATAGAAGACACTCTACTGCAACAAATAAGAGAGAAAAATATGGAATGTGAGAGACTGGAAGAAGAAGTAGCGAGCCTAAGAAATAAATTAGAAAAATCCCAAAGAGAATTATTAATAAATACTCCTCAAATGAAAAGCTCTGAACAACTGGACCAAATTCCTAATGCTCGAGGGTCTCCGCTCATAAAGGCTGGGATAGGATATGAAGGAGAAACAAGTAAGTCCAAGGCAAAAGATAACAAGAAAATCATCTTTGTAAAAGTTGTAAAGGACAGTGAAGTAGCTCAACAGACTACTACAAAAATAGAAGCCAGCAAGAACAGGATTTGTGAAGAAACAAATAGAATCAAGAAGCAACATGGTAGGACAGAGAATGAGAAGCTGAAACAATCAGCTGCTAAAGGCTCATATGCTCTTGAAGATGAATTGAATAAATTTGGAAGATGTCAAAGGAGGTTCTTTCCTCCTATGAAAAATATCACATGTTTTACCTACCACAAACAAGGACAGACTGCAACATGTTGTAAGACAAAGCAAACCCAGTCCAACCAGAAAAAGATGCAGCAAAAAATAAGAACACCTCAAGAAAGCAAAGGGAAAAGACAATCTTCCACCAGGTACACAAATCATTTCCATGGCTATTGTTATGCATGCAATAATTTTTGACATAAAATTGTTGATTGTAAAATGTATTCAAGAAGAGGAAAAAAATATTATACATCAGCTCAAATGAACCTTGGTCAAATAATATGCTATGTATGCCTCAAGCGTGGTCACAAAGAAAAAGAATGTAAACTTCCATATATATTAAATAACTCTAGACAGATGATGAAATCCAATCCATTCAAACAAAACTATGAATCGGAAAGGAGTGCAGACATTATGATGAACCCTAATAGAGTATGGAAAGAAAAGAGAAAGGGAGAGCCTGTTACCTCAATAAAAAAATGAATCCATCATAGGCTTAGGGGGAGCTGCTCTAGGAAGCAAAGAAAATATCTAATCAGTGACAAATATGAAGCAACATCCTAGGGGGAGGGCAGTTCATAAATAGACCCCATGAAAGTAGTCTAAGAAGGGCACCTTAGAATGAGATCGGCCATAAGATCATGAAGGGAAAAGAAAATTCCTCTAACAAAGAACTATAGAGGAAGAAGATCATCTCATATATTAAGTATTGATATATTACAATAAGAAGACAAGAAGAATCCATGATGATAGAGAAACATCGCAAATGAACATGTAAACTAAGAAGAGACAAGACATTAAACACATCACAGAATGCATCATAATGCTAGAATTAACAATGAACCCCATTAAGAATGATGAGTAAGAAAGGTGCCTATCATCAGTTCATTACATCTCTCATCTACAGAAAGTCCACTTGGAGGAATGCAGTTAAGCGAGTAGTAAATCTTTGAGTAATTAGCCCATGAAGATACATAGAAAATGAATTGAAGATGTTTTCTTGAAGATCTTTATATTAGAACTGTTGAATTGATTTTTAAAGCGACAATGATTCTAAAGTAGTCCTAGAAAGGAAAGTGCAGTGACATTATGTTAAACCATAATGACAGAATAAGAAAATGGTTAATAATGATAAGATCAGTTTTAGGATATTGATGATTGTTGGTGTGAACAGTGGAAAGCTCAATAGTAGAATTTATGAAGGATGTCTTAAATATGGATTCATGTGCAAGCTAAAGTCAAATATCTGCATATTTAATCAAGGTAATATCAATTGGTACTTGGTACGAGCAGCACATCTATCAACTGAATATCAGGTGTTATCAGTGGAGTAGTAGTATGGTACAGGTCCTCAGGATCAAAGGATTATGGCAAAAGAACCTCAAGGTAATATTCCCAGTATTATCTTCATTCAACATGAAAAGGTGAGTAGTAGAGCAAAAATAACATTATCTTGCTTACACTTGAAGTAGTATATTGAGAATTGAAGCAATATCTTCTTCTATATATAATTTCATGCCTTCTTGAAGTTGGTACATGTATATCTTCAAGGCCTCTTTCTTAAGATCAATTACAAAACTGTGTGAATTCTGTTTGCTGATTTTTCAATTAGACATCTTGAATATGCTCGTGTGAAAGTTCATCCTGATAGAACAGTCAAAGTATCTGAAGAATAAAATACTAGTTGTGATTACCATCTAAAGCTCAAAAGTTTTTTTTAAATCATCTAAATCCTACTTCAGCACAAAGGATTTGCTGGTAATTCACCTTCAAATGAGAGATTGATTATAAACATACATTCCTCCTTATGTCATAAATGAATTGCATAGTTGATAAGTGAGATTGAAAAATACATTGAATGCATCCTACCTGAAGGTTTTGTTTTGAAAGTAAATTATGCAAGTAGTAAAGGCATTTGAGCTCTTAGATCAAATTCTGGTTAATTCATTGATCACATCTGTCACAAGAACCTTCAACTATTAAGGATAATATCAACATCCTAGCTCATATCATCACCAATAGGCAGGAAAGGTGTACCACAGCAATAAAATATATATTGGCATCATTATCATAATTGAACAGGTGTGGTACTGCAGATGAGTATTGCAGGAGAAGACATATTCTATCTACAATATTCCTCAACCAAAATTTATTGGCACACTACATGTACAAAGATCGTATGTTTATTCAAGTCCAATTATCCTCAAAGTGTTCTTCATCAAATCTGTATTGAATTGGCCTAGGAGCAACAGGTACAAAGTAAGAAGAAGAAGGCCTAAACACATAACAAAGAGAGGAAATGCAAAGACAATCTACACTAAGAAATGTGCAACCCTTTTCCATCGATGTCAAAGGGGAGGAAAAGGTGTAATAGAAGAAAGGGTCTTCTAAAAGAAGCCAGCAGAGAAAGACTTGGAGGAAGCATCGGATTATCTATGGGATGTGTTGCCATCAATGCCAAAGGGGGGATACTGTTGGAAATGTTGTCATTGATGGAAAAGGAGATGAAAAAGGAGGAGCACCTCAAACATCAGCCAAGGAGCAGAGGAAGAAAAAAGAGAGGTAGTAGAGACAGCAAAAAGAGAAGTAAGGAGTAGCATCCGTCAAAGAAGTAGCAGAGGCAGCAGAGAGAGCATAAGACAAGTAGTAGAGGCAGTAAAGAGAGCAGCAGAGATATCAAAGAAGCAGAGAGGTAGCAAGGCAGCATAGAAGGGACAGTAGAAGAGGGCCATTTAATAGTAGATTTGGAGAGACAGAGCAGTGAAGATTGGAAGGGCCTGAAGGAGCTTAATATAGAGGTTTATTTATGTATTAGGGGTTTAATACAGTTTGCAGGTGAATGCTGGAGAGGTTAGAATTATAGTAGAGCTAGAATAAACTCTGCATGAAGAGTTCTGTGTGGATATGCCTTGAATTTCCTAGAAATCATGCCTTCAACCCAGTTTGGAATATTGGAAGCGTGACAAATTAAGAGACGGTCGAGCAGTAGAGACAAAGGTCGAGCAGCAGAGGCAGAGATGAAATGGTATGTATGTCGTGGGTACAATGTTGTTATAAATATTGATGGCTGGCTTTTTATTTAAAGTTTGGATATAAGAATATAAGTTGAGGTGGGCCCGGATGAACTGTTGTGTTAATGGTTAGTCATAAACTTTAGACAAAGCATTATTTCATTATAAGCAAGGCGAGTTAAAATAACTCTGGAGCCCGAAAGGTTATATTACTACATATATTTGTGCTAGGCTTAAGTCTGATCCAAAGACTTAATATAATATTGATGGAGAACACTATATGTAGTGTGGGACCCCCCCCCCCCTACATAAAATTCTGAGAATCGTTACCCAAGCTGGAGGATACATAAACATAAATTCCGAAAATCATTACCCAAGCTACTCTAACTGAGTGATACACAATAAATGCGTGTTTAGCTATATATAAAGGTTTTATACACAAAGGTCCAAAGCATATATATATATATATATATATATATATATATATATATAAATTTATATGGAGCACTTTATGGACAAGGGACCAAAGGTATAATACAAGCCATATGTTTCATATTATTGAGCCCAATATCAAAAGAACCAAAGGTAACAAAGCCTTATATGGTGAGACCCTTTCCCAATCGCATCGGAAAATTGACAGTGGAATAGGTTAACAACAAGTTGCAATTGCGATTGAGTTCCGGACCCGATGGGTTTATAAAACTGTAATTCATACATGTTTGAGTTCCTGTAAACAATGATTGATCGCATCGAAGACAGGAGCATAGGAATATCGTAACATGTAACTAAAAGTCATGATTGTGATTAATTGCATCGGACCCATCGCATCGGCACATTCAAATAAACAATGTTTCATCGCATCGGAGAAGGGCGGAACATCGAAACATCCTATAGAAGGATGATATTGCGATCAATCGCATCGGGAAAATTACAAAGAATTCAATCGCAATCGGAAGAATACAGTTGCGATTATTGCATCGGGTCTTTCGCAAGGGCAACAATCGCATCGGAACAAATACATCAATCGCAATCGGAAGTGTTCAGTTGCGATTAACCGCATCGACAAATTAAGGGTTTAAAACATTTGATTTGAGGAAATGTCGATATATGTTGATATATATTATGGTTGGCATGTAACAATAAAGTCGTGAATATATGTGAGAACGATAAGCTGGGAGCATTATTATATTAAGTAGCGATAAAAGCCAAGGGCGAAATTAAAGTGAGCCGGCGTGAGAATAGATTCTGATGGGTTTTAAAATATGGTTTCATAACCATAGATTCTGAAATAAGAAACTTCCACAATTAGTTGCCACTTTATGAGTTATAACCACATGATGTTAAGGAAAAGAAAAGCACCCGTGTATGCTTGTAATATGTGGGTTCTTACCATAGTGATTAAACATAGGAATTTAACTTCCGCACATAAGGCGTATTGTGAGTTTTTAAAAGTAGAGCTGTTAACCGTGGATGGATAAGCTACCGCATACATTTATTCAAATTGCCAATGCAGGGAAAGCAAATGGAGAGGCATTTTTATATGCGCCAGACTCTGATTTTATTTGGGGTATTTAAATTAGATTGCCAGATCAGCAGTTATATATATACAACAGACACACAATCACAGTGAACAGGAATATGCACAGGAATGAACTTGACAGGTGTACAAGCGCGGAAAACTAGAAAATATGTAGAAGAGAGTGAGCATAAGAAAGCAGAATAGTTACCTGATAGCAGCAGAAAAGACAAAGCCAGCAAAGCCAAAAGCCAGAAAATGGGCTGAGTAAAATTGTTTTTATGTAATCGAAAATGTAAATGTTGTAATTGATTTTTATTGTTTGTGATGCATTGGCAAGTAAATCCCAATATAATATTAAAATTAGTACCTACAGTTATATTTTTTTGAGTGAGCTGAAAAGAAATGAGAAGGTAGAAGACCAAGGGGTATGACTATCCATTTCGAATTCCCAGTAGAATACAAACAGCCATGAAGCTATTTTGTATAAAACAGGGTAATATCAAAGGGGAGAAGGTTACGAAAACAGAGTGAGAGAAGAAGAGAGTGTGCAGCAGAATTGAAGAGAGTTGAAGAAAATAAGAAAGCTGCAAGAGGCTAGAGAGAGTGAATATAGAGAATGGAGAGTATGGAATTGAGACAGAGAAGATAAGAAGAAGGAGGAGCAGAACGAGATGCTGTGAAAAGTCAGAGAATGCAGAAATGAAGCAGTGAAGTGGAGTAGAAGGAGGAGCTGAGAAAAGAAGAAGGAGAAGCTGATAGTGAATCTGAGAAGATGCAGAAATGATATAAGGACAGATATGAGGACTGTTGAACAGCAAAAGAGAAGGTACAGAATAGAGCTAATATCCAAGGTAAATCAGCAAGTGTTTTTCTTTTGAAAGAGTAAGGAATTTGGAGCTTCCCTATCAAGTTGTAGCTTGATAGATGTCGTATTGTAGTTGACTCGAGGTAGGAGCCTCCCGTAGGTTGGTGCCTCGCAGAAAATAGATGGAGTTGGTGCTTCCACATCAAGTTGTAGCTTGGACAAAATGTCAGTTGTAGCCGACCGAGGTTGGAGCCTCCCGTAGGTTGGTGCCTGCAGAAAATTGATGGGAGTTAGAGCTTCCTTGCAAGCTTGCAGAATTGAGGTAGGTTCCTCCTGTAGGTTGGCGCCTACAGAAAATCAGTGGTGAGAGGGAGTTGGAGCTTGCCTTTGAATCACAACAATAATAAGATGTGGTTTTCTCCCTATATGGGTTTCCACTTATATCTGGTGTCTCTGTGCATGATGTTTATGTGTTGATCTAGTTTATATCATCTTCTTAATACTTGCTTCTCTCATATTAAGTCTATTGTTACATTATATTAATGCTTGCTGCTCACATTCTAAGATTACTCACAAGTTACGTTAAACATGAAATAAAGGTGTAGACAAGTGTTAATGAAAAAGTTTTAAAAGTCCATGAATGTGTTAAACCGATTCACCCCCCCCCCCCGCCCTCTCAGTTTAACTAAGGGTTTAACACGACTATGCCGGGTGTTAGTATCCTATAAATCACAGGATCTCAAGGTGACTGTATATTTCATCTTATTTTCAATTTCATATTGAGAATGATTTTCAATATTAAAGTGATTTCCAAAAATATATGAAAAAAGAAAAGAAAAGAGGGTATAAAGAAAAAGAAAAAAGGAAAAAGAGAAAAAATAAAAAGAAAGAAAACCCCAAAACAAATAACACTGAAAGTGCTGCAAATCATAATGACACTAGTCATTAGATAGGTTTGTTCAATGATACAGTTTAAACATGATTGTACAATTTTAAATTTATGTTGATAGTTTAGAAAATACAAATTTTCCAAACTGTTTAATCTTGGCATATCAATAGATAGGTAGAAATGAAATTGACTCAACATTTTAATCTGAGTCAATGGGAGAATTAAGGATATATGTAGGTTAGAATTTTAAAGAAAATATGATCTAGGGTTTGCAAGTCCAAATGCACCCTCCAAAAGCATAAAAAAATGTTAGATTAGTGACATGGATAGGTAGACATGAAGAGAAGAAAGAAGGGAGGAAATATTAAATATATTTCAAATCCTTATCCTAAGAAATTACATGTTTTTTATGGTCAAAGAGAGAAATCAAAGGATAAAGAGTGTTTCATTCCAAAGTTCAGAAATTAAGGTTTATTGAAAATATTGTGACATACTTATGTCATAATTTTTGTCCTAAGTCCCGAAAGCTCATATTTTCCTATGTCCTAAGTCCTAAACGTTGGGGAGTGGGGGGGAGGGGGGGTGTTCTAAACTAAATGGTTTATGATACCACCTCCGCCACTACATGTCACGCCTAGGTTATTTCGCACCCCCCCCCCCTCCCTGCCCCCATCCATTACTACTTACCGAGTATACCCCCCTCTGAAAAGTGGTTTCCGCTGCAATCCAAACTGTCGCACCCATCTGACCATTATATGACCATTGGCCATTACCATTGTGCCACATTAGCTCCCACCTGTCCCCTCCATCCAATCAAATCCGCTCCCACCACAAACCCGTTATAACATTAATGGCTCAAGTTGTTACTCAATGGGCTAGCGTCATATCAAATGGTCCACCAATCATGCTATAAAACCAAAATTCATCACCTGTGGTAAGTTTTACCAATTTTATTGCAATCAATTATTTCGCGTGATCGATTTTTGAAGGATTTCAACAAAATACAAGTGCAGAAAAATGTTCAGTTATCTGTAGGATTGATAAGAGCTCTTCTATTATCCCTTTTATATTTCCCTTCCCCATTCTGATCTACAACACCTCCCTTTCTGAATTCCATACTTCTTTTCTCCCATTCTCCTCTGCAAACAATAAAAAACAGTTAGATTATTCCCAAATTATAGAATGCCTCCAAAGAAGGATCATCAGACCTTCAATCCTATGGTTTATCGTCATGTAGACCTGGATCATGTGGCTTTAGCTGATAGAGATTATAAGATTGACCATGAGACAGATTCAGACTTTGATTTATTCGATGTCTACTTTTGGCTTAAGGATAAATTTCTAGATGAGGTTGATGACATAGGATTATGGGAAACCAACTTTCCATATTACTTTTTCCCAAAGACCCATAACTGTCCTAAATTCGTTAGGAAATTCCATGCATGTTATGACACCAATCAGAGAGTTGTAGTGACCCCAGCAACAGAGGTTTGGTTTACTGTTAATGCCCAATCAATCCAGAAGATGATGCAGGCTCCCATTATCGAAGAAGCCATCCCTTTCTCTTATGAAGCTCTTAGATAAATATATCAAAAGCTGGAATTTTCCAACAGAGCTAAAACTTTAGAACTCTTCATGGCCACTGATGCCCCAATGCCTAAAAATAATCCATATCCTTCATCCACTTTTCCTGATAGGACCCAACATATTGTTACTGTCTTGTCATATTTGCTAGGGTATCATACAGATCAATGCATAGATGAGGCCCTAATTGATTTTTTTTCCATTATTTCTTCATATTATAAGCCCTCAATCATGTTCAATTTTTCCCAATTCCTTGCCGATGCCAACCATGATCAATTTTTAAAGTTTTACACAAAGGAGGTGTTCAAATACACTTCACTTTCAGTATACATGTTTGTTTATTTTCAGACTAGCGCATTCCAATTTGAAATGAAAAAGCTTAATGATGACTCTCAACCTCAATTAGTCATCTTTTGGACTACTTTGCTAATGAGAGAGCAGAATAGTTACACATATAAGAGTTTTGTGGCTTCATTTTTACATCTAGTAATAAATATACTCGGTAGTACAATAGAGCCAAGGATAAATGAGTAAATAAAGAAGATTATGCAGTTGACATATCAAGTGAGAATAGGATATTTGTACTTGTACCAAAATTATATTGAGATCAGAATATATGGGTGTGAGTTGGCCCCCTATAAACTTCCAAAGTTCCTCTCCATGAGGATATTTGCGTTGGAATACATAAGACAAATGATCAATGCATATGAGGTGCAATTTGTCTCTGCAAAGAAGAAATCCAAATTTAGGATCAAGTCCCAAATTGGCCCTTTTATTTGTAATAGAAGAGCAGCAGGGGAGGAGGTCGATAAGATATTTAAGGAGATGAAATTCAGTCACATTTGTTATCACTCCAGTGAATTCTTAAGTTTTGGGATTTTGGTTTTTAGTCACAGAATACTAGAGGTAACCACAAACCTACTTCAAACTCTAGAATATAGCCTTCCTAGGGTTTAGAGAGGGCTCTCTCTTTCAAGTTTAACTTTGTTTTATTTTTTTAATATTAGGGTAGTTATGAAAGTGCAGATTTGGTTTTGTTTTGTTGGATTTGGTGGGAAATTTTCACTTGGAGAGTAGATAGAGGGAAATATACTTGTCCATTTGGCTATGGAGTCTAAGTCAAGATAACAGAACTGGGATCAAGGCCTAATAGGTCAAATGTCTGCAGGGCAAGATAGATAAACCTTGGAGATCTTGGGAAATTGGTTTTTGAGATGGTATGATCGGGATAAAGGTCACTTAATAATCCTTAAATCTAGAAAAGGGAAGTAGAAGGTAGAGGTCAAATGGTAGAGGGAGCAATTAAGAATTCCCTGCACCAGAAATCAGAAGAAAAAAAATAAATGATAAATAGTTAAAAACAGGGTGCTATTAACATGTCCTGTAGTAATACTCCTAGTTATACATTTAGATTTACAATTAAAACACAGATGTATGCATGTAACAAAGGAAAAGAAACAATGACAAGTGAAGAAAATACTTCACTCCAAATATATCATCACAGGGATCCTAAAGTATGATGCCAATTTTCTTTGATCCAGCCTGCTACTCAAAGTTTTGACACACAAAAGCTTTAAAGTCCAAGAAGAAATGACTATAGCAATCAAAACAATTTTATTCCACACCAAAAATACTTCAAAGAGTGAAGTATTTATATAAAATGTTTTACAAAATATCCTAGATGATTTCTAGGAATTAACTTAGGAAAATTAAATATCTTACAACAATAATAGTGACAGCTTGCTCAACAAATTAGCAAGTTGTCCTATTTTATTCAAAATAAATAGAAACTATTTAAGATAAGAAGCAGTTGGCTCCTTACGTGTCCTCTTTATTGGCTTTTTAGATATTTTCAGAATCTAACTTGCCTTCACTGATACTCTTTCTTGCTGATACTTTTTCTCACTGATACTCTTTCACTTTTGATACTCTTTAACCTTCAGTAAAATTGCTTTCTGCTGTAAAAATCTGTTTTGACAGTGAAATCAGAAAATAGATTTTTTCTTCTTCATTTGTTTATCTTTCTTTCTTCATAGCAAATTAGTCAATGCCTACCACTACTCATTTTTAGGAATTCTAATATTCTTGAGTTTCCTAAAATTCCCATCAGCCTCAGTGTACCTAGAAAATGTGGGCTTGATGACAAATAAATGCTTGATTTCATATTGCAAAAAAAAAACAAATCTTCAAAACTTTTCAACAATACTTTGCCTGTGGGAATACCTTGACCTGTTGGCTTGTTCACCTGCTCCTTATCATGTTCTCTTATATTTTTGTCATAATCATTCTGAGGCATTAACTTATCATTGATAACCATGATATCAGGGAGTCCCTTTTGCCTTAAATTGGTGAATTTAACCATGAATCTAGTGATATCAGTTTTCATTCCTTCACATTTCTCTTCAAGCTTCCTCATCAAATTTCTCTTGGTGGTTACTTTACTAATTTCTAGGATAGTAGTTGTCCTGTCATTGATTTTCAATTCTTCAAGTTCCTATCTGTTCTCGCTGTTGAGGAAATTTATTAACCTTACTGCCTGTTCTGGTTTATCTGCTAAATCAGCTTATGTCTTTTGGATCTCTGCTTGGGCTGCCAATAGTAACTCTCTATGCTCAAAAATAACCTGAATTGAAGGCCAAACATCATGGATGGCTTCAATTACATTATTCCATAGGTAATTTTTAATATATGATATTTGATCCTTGAGAGTTAATTATTTTTGGAGCTTCTTTACCTATTCTCTCAATCTGTGGGCATTTTTCTCATGTATTTTAGCATCTATCTAAGTTGTTTTGTTTGTTTTCTCAAGATTTTCAATTATCTTTGTCAATATGTTGATTTCATTAGTCTTTAATGACATTTATTCCATTGAGTTTACTAGTTGACTGCTTTCATTTGTAGGTGGCAACACTGTTGTAGAGGATCTAGTTACTGAAGTTATTGAAGAAATCACTGGCACTGCAGTGGCGAGTGGGTCTTTTGGTGCCAATTTTTCTCTTAAAGTAGAAGGTATTGCTGCTATGATGACTGGAATGACAGTGGGAATCAGTGGTTCTTTAACTGTCTCTTTTTCTTGGACAACTTGGTCCATTTGTACTTCCATTTCCTTGATTTGAGCTGTTAGTTAAAGTATCAAACTCATCATTTCATATTTTTCTTGTTGATCCTATAAAATTTTCTTTTTCTGAGGATGCTCACCTTGAGGAAGCTTGAGCTATTTCCTCAAGGCAGCTATGTACACATTTTTCTTTTTAACCAATGCTTCTGCTGCTTTGATGTTTGTAGGATCATATCCTACCTGTAATACTAAATCTTCTAAGGCCTTTATCCTTGGATCATTTGCATATAATGAAGCTTTATCCATCTTCATTTGGTCTTGCATATTATAGATGGTTTTTTGAAGTCTATGATCACTCATAGCTTTTGTTGTCACTGTGGAATAGAGCATCTCTCAGGTTTTCCTATGAAACTCAATCTGATCCAATTCATGGATTTTATCTGTGGCTACTTCCATATCAACTTTTTTATAGTCAGCCACTGTCTTTGGCACTGATACTGTGGGTTGTAAAACTGACATAATCAATTTTTCAGTTGAATAATCAAATGCTGATAGGAATCTGTTTTGGTTACCTGGATTTTGCTTCAAAAATTAGGAATATATTTCAGTTTTGATTTCTTCATTCTTCAATTTGATTTGCTTGTATTTCTCCTTAATATCTAAATCATTCTCCTCATTTGAATGTGAGGAAGAAGCCTCCATACTTTGTTTCCTTTCCATTATCTATGCATCTTCATTATTCAATTGTTCTTGATTTTGATTTGGCTCACTGATGATTACAGTGGCTACATTGGTCTTTGTCTGTGCAGTGTTGGTATTTAGGGGTTGTGTTTCCTCAACATCTATTGTTACTTTACCTTTAGCTGTTGTATCAAGTTTTGGACTCTTGTTGTAAATGATTTTAAACTTTGTCTATGTTGTAGTCTCTGCAGTATAAGCTCCTTCTTCTCTGATTCTCTTAGTGGATGTCTCTAGCTGTTTGGAAATTTCCAAAGGGTGACTAGTATTCCTTTGGTTAACCTCCTCTGTTAAATTATTTTCAACCCACTCAATTTGATTAGAAAACTTCTCTATTTCTGGTTTAGACTCATGGATAAAGGGTGTCAATTTACATTTTACCCTTAGTTTACTTAAGATCCCTTGTGGATCATAATTCCATGGGAAGATTTCTTCTAATTTATAGTCCAGTAGTTGACTTGTTGCTTCCTTTTTTGCATCTCTTTGATTACATATGAATGGCCCAATTTGATTTTTGAGTTTAAATTGGGTCTTTTTCTTGGTTTCCATGAAATTAATTGAATCTGAATTTAGGATCTGCCTAATGTATTCTAAGGCAAAGATCCTCATTGATGGATGCTTTGGTAACTTGTAGGGCAACAAGTTAGAACCAAAAAATCTAATTTCAGTGAATTTCTCATATAAATACCAATCACCTACTTTTATTTGCTCTGATAGCTGCAAGATTCTCTTCATTTCCTCACTGATTCTAGGCTACTCTGTTTTTTTCAGGATGGTGATCAATGGATGTATAAACAACTTTGAAAACTCTGAATAACTGAATTACGTGCCTTATTTTCTTATTATAGATGTCCAAAAGACAACTGATAGGTGTTTTCCTTCTATATCCAACTTTTGAAGTGAAATTGGAAAGCTTTCTAATCGGAAGAATAGAAACAAGTGGAATAGATAGGAGGTATATCTGAATACTCCTTCTAGCTGCAAATTAGCTAATTGATAGTGAATGCTATCAACTATAAAACCAGCATAGTCAAATATAACTAAAGGTGGCTGTCCAGGAGAAAATGTGGACAAAAATCCTAGGATAGACTCAGCAATATGCTCATCAGTGAAATACCCAAGTATGAAGGAAAGCATGGAGATTACATGCCTTGAACCTTCAGGGAACTTGGCAGTTTAATATGGAGGGTTTAATTTTGGAATTTCAACATGCAAAGGCATGAAAGTCTGGAAAAACATAAACCTTTTAGGAAAGTCTAAGTTAATGTATAGCTTAGTTAGGGCTTCAATAGACAATGGGACTGCTTGGGGGTCTGGTTGAAGCTGCAACATTTGGTTTATTGACTATGTAGTGATGGTAAATAGGACCTCTTTATTTGCATTCACAATAGCTCTTTGTTCAGGAATGTAGTACTGGTGGCATATTCTGATAACTTCTTGACAAGGGTGAGTCAGAGGGACTACATATTTGGGTAAATTGGATTCCCAAATATGAACTTCTTCTTGAACATCTAGAGACTATTCAAAACATCAGTTGTGGATATCTAACAGATTGAACTCAACTATAGTATCAAATATTTTGTACTCAATATCAGCTAAGGGAATATGCTCAATATCAACAACTGGGGGTTGTAATGGGTTGACTACAATTTTATTATTTGGATTCATGGCAGGAGTAGCTTTATGAGTTTTTGAACCTTCAGATTTGTTTACACTCTGTTTTTTAGGCATTTTGATTGGCTTCTGCAAGTTTAAACTGTTTGCAGAGGAAATTTTACTATAATAGAGCCTGTTGAGATTCAAAAATATGATGAGCTTAGTTAAAAGAGTCACCTTTAGTGAAAATATACCGTGCATGGCAGTTTCAGTTGAGACCAGTGGAGAGATAGGTGAAATAGCAAGTGTGACTATCAATTTTGACTATAGTGATGCATTGATTGCATCCAACACTCAGTGGAGATGCCAATGAGGATTGCGCAGTGAAATCTTGGTGAATTGGAGTTCATTCAGAGCCATTATTTAGCATGGATTGCGCAGTAGAGGCAAGCTAGCAGGTGGAAGAGATTGGTGCATGGATTTGCAAGATCGGGCCTGATTAGTGTGTAGTGATTATATTGTACTGAGAGCTTGATATGATCAAATTTGTATGAGGATTTTTACATGATATATATGACATATATTATATACAGATAGTTGGGGTTTTTAGCTTTGGGCTTTCCCGTTAAACAACTATGTCAATGTGTGTGAATTTTTATGGTTTCATGTGTGCATTGCAATTGATTTAATTTTTGCATGTGATGATCAATGGTGGAATAGATTCTGTATTGTGCATGAATTTAAAATAGTGTGTGATCAGGAGAATCTTGGATATATAAAACATAAGTTATATAATTTCTACATGGTATCAAAGCAATATTGATCATAGAAGATTGCAATTATTGAAGCAGTTCAGTTTTGTGCTGGTGGAATTCGAATTTGCTACAGTGTTTTCTTGGTGTCAAAGTTGAGCATTCATTGAAATGTCTTTCAATAGATTGCGATTGGAGTATGCCCTTGATGGAAGCTCGAATTATATTGCATGGAAGGACAAGATGGAGGTGGTGCTGGATGATAATGGGTTGAAGGAGTTCATAGATGTTGATATTCCAAAGCCTGGTTCTAGCGATGCAACCAAACTTGACACATGGCAAAAGAAGGTAGCAAAGTGTCGAAGAATTCTGTTGGAAGGTGTGAAGGATCACATAGTGTCCAGCCTTCACGGTAAAGCTACTCCATTATTAATGTGGAAAGCTTTGACAGACTTGTTCCAAAGCAGAAGCGACCAGAGGAAGTTGGCGCTTAAAGATAAGCTCAGGAAAATAAAAGTGGAGAAAGGCGACAGTATACCAAAATAACTCACAAAGTTCATCCACTACAAGGATGAGCTGGGAAGTGTGGGGGTTACTGTAGATGAAGAGGACTTGGTGAGCTTGGCTCTCCTTACGCTTCCGAAGAGTTGGCATAGCTACGAGGACTCTGTCAATGGTCAGGAGAAACTGCCAGGATGGGAGCGACTTTGGTCGGATCTTGTGCAGGAGGATATAAAGTGGGGTACCAGGGATGGATCTTCATCAAAGAATGAAGATGAAGAAAATTTTGCTTTGGCTGCCAAATCAAGGAAAGGGAAGGGAAAGAAAAATCCTTCTCAATCCGGTGTGAAAGGCAAGAAGCAGGACTTGTCCAAGGTGAAGTACTTTCACTATCACCAACACGGACATTACGCCACTAATTGTCCACAGAAGAAGAAAAATAAGTAGGCTGCTGAATCTACAGCTAGAGAGGCCTTAGCCTTGCAGTTTGAGCTGGATTTTTCACTGATCGCATGCTTGGTTTCAAGTGTGATGGGATTGGTGTGGTTTCTTGACAATGGTGCGTCTTTCCATATGATCGGAGAAAAATATTTCTTTAGTGATCTAGATGAGAAGGATATTGGAGTGCACATCAAGATGGGCGATGATGGTAGATACAGTGCGACTGGTATCAGGACCATTTCCTTTGAGAGGGAGTCTGGAAAACCTTTCATCTTGAAGGATGTCATGCATTTTCCAAGATTGAAAAATAATTTGATCTCTGTGGCGATGTTGGAAGACAAGGGATATGATGTTGTTTTTAGCGAGGGAAAGGCTTTCTTACACAGTAAAACAACTGGTGAAACCCGGAGGATAGGGGTTCAAGTTAAGAACCTTTATCAATTGTAGGTAGATGGCTGCGCAGAAATGGTAGGCAAAGCAAAAGGAGTGGTGAGCCGGGATGAGGGTGAATTGTGGCACAGGAGATTGGGCCATCTTCACCATGGCGCTTTGAAAATTTTGCAGCAGATTTCTACCGGGCTTCCCAAATGTACACTTGCGCAGTCAAATCAGTGCAAGGGATGTACTTTTGGAAAATTTGTGAAGACCACTTTTCATGAGAAGGATAGTCGTGCCACAACGATACTTAAGAGAATTCACACAAACGTGTCTGGACCTTTCTTAGTAGCTTTGACAGAAAAACACAGGTATTATGTGATATTTGTTGATGAATTTTCTCGCAAGTGCTGGATCTTCTTCAGGCCTAAGAAGAATGAGACATACTCAAAGTTCTGTGAGTTCAAGGCGCTGGTTGAGAAAGAGTTGGGGAAGTAGGGGAAAGCTCTTAGGAGTGATAATGGTGGTGAATACATCTCTGGCGAATTCAAAAAAAATTGCAGCGCAGAAGGAATTATAAGAGAACTCATAGCACCTCATAACCTACAATAGAATGGGGTCGCGGAGAGAAAGAACAAAATGATCGTGGGTGATGCACGGGCGATGTTGCATGATCAGGGCCTTCCCATGCACTTGTGGGCTAAATCATGCAACACTGCGGTTTATGTGCAAAACCGTTGTCCTCATAGAGTACTTGGCATGAGTACACCTGAAGAGGCATTTTCTGGTAAGAAGCCTGATATTTCTCATTTGAAGATTTTTGGCTCACCTGTTTACATTCATGTGATGAAGGATGCCAGGAAGAAGTTGGATTCGACTGCAGAGGTTGGGATATTTGTGGGGTACACAGAAACACCCCACAATTATCATGTGTATTTTCCAGACAGTCGGATGACTGTTATGCAACGAGATATCAAATTTCATGAGGATAAATCCATGAAGTTGTCGCTTGAGAGGGAGCTACACTTGCATGCAAATGAGGAGCTACTAGTTCCTAAAGATGAGCCTCAGGATGTGGATCAACCACAAGAGGAGGTTCATGGAGTGGAAGAAACCACTCATGCAACACCAAACATCAGAGGGTGGAAGCGCACTACAGAATCTGAGCAACTAAATCTTGATGCAATGCAAAATGTAGGTGCACCTACATCACAGCGTAGACAAAGACAGTCACTTGACGGATTTACTGGATACATGGCTCTAATGAGCAAGTGTATCATGATAGAACCATCTTCTTTCGAGGAAGTTGTGGAGGATCCCGCATGGGTTGATGCCATGGTGGAAGAATATGATTCGATTTTCAGAAACAGTGCATGGAAGATTGTCCAAGGCCAGAAGGGAAATCAGTGGTAGGTTTGAGATGGGTCTACAAAGTGAAGCAAGCCACTGACGGGAGCATCGAGAAGTATAAGGCAAGACTTGTTGCCTGCGGCTTCTCACAGATCGAGGGGATCGAATATGAAGAAACCTTTGCACCTGTCACAAGGTATTCTTCCATACGGACCATCCTTGCTCTCTCAGCACAGATGGGTTAGCACATTCATCAGATGGATGTGAAGACTGCCTTCCTCAATGGAGTCATTGAGGAGGAGGTTTACATAGAGCAGCCTGAAGGATTCGAAATCTTTAGCAGCAAGTCTCATGTGTTCAGGCTCAAAAGAGCGTTGTATGGGTTGAAACAAGCACCTCGTGCTTGGTACACACTAATAGACAGTTATTTCACTGGACTTGGTTTCGCCAAGAGTGAGGCGGATCTGAACCTATACCATATTGTGGTGGAGGGTAAGTTGTTGATCATTTTACTTTATGTAGATGATTTGATACTAACGAGTGATGAACTGTTGATACACTCATGAAAGGCAGATCTTGCAAAGGAGTTTGAGATGAAGGACTTGGGCCTCATTCATTATTTCTGGGGATTGGAAATTTGGCAGCAGAAGGGTGGACTGTTTGTGTCTCAAGGAAATTATGCCTGAGAGATACTAGAGAAGTTCAACATGCAAGGTTGCAAGCCTATCGACACTCCTCTTCCTGGTGGTTGGAGGAAAGAGGATGCTACATCGGTAGAGGTAGTGGATGCCACTTTTTATCAATAGTTGGTTGGTTCTTTCATGTATCTAGTCAATACACGACTGGACATATTCTATGCGGTTAACCAGCTTTCAAAAGCTATGGTTAAGCCTACCAAGCTCTTTTGGAAGGTAGGCAAGCTTGTCCTGAGGTATCGCAGGGGCACATCGAGATATGGATTGTGGTACAGACAGTCGGATGAGTTGAAGCTGCATGGCTTCACAGATGTAGATTGGGCAGGGAGCCCAATGGACAGAAAGAGCACATCTGAAGGGATATTTAGTATCGGGTCTACAACATTTTCTTGATATAGCAAGAAACAAAGATCCGTGGCACTCAGTTCAGCGGAGGCTAAGTACATGGCAGCAATTTTGGCTGCATGCGAGGCTATATGGATGAGGAAGATCCTGGTTGGATTGTTCAGTTCACACTTAGATCCTACTGTGATATATTGTGATAATCATAGTTGCGTTAAACTCTCGGTTAATTCAGTATTTCATGATAGATCTAAACACATTTACATCCGGTATCATCATATCAGATATTGTGTGCAGCGGAAGATCATGTTACTTTCTTACATTCCTACGGAGGATTAGGACGCAGATATTCTGACGAAGGCGCTCACCAGGAGCAAATTCGAATACCATAGAGACAGGATCGAGGTGGCAGATAATCCCTATCTTGTTTAGAGGGAGTGTTGAGATTCAACAAGATGATGAGCTTAGTGAAAATAGTCACCTTCACTAAGTGGGCCTGCAAGCTATTTTTGGCACAAAGTCTATTTTTAGACTATGTCTATTTTTAGACATGTTGACATATTCTATGAGTTGCAGGATGCTATTTGTGGATGTTTGGTCAAGTTGGAAAAATAGATGGACTTGTATTTTTAGACATATTGGGTGGAATCTATTTTTAGATTGCCAGTCTAAAAATAGATATGTCGAATATTATTAGCTCTTAATAATATTTAGACTCTAAACATTATCTTATTCTCTTGGAGCACTTCAGTTAAGTGCACATATGTAGCACAGCATCTAACAAAAGGAATTACACTATTCTTGAGGGTTTACTAGAGCTAATGCATGAGGACTTCAATTAGAACTCATGTGACAGAGTTTGGTGGAGTTATATAAGTAGTTTGTGGAGTTGTATTTAGTTTGACTCAGTTAGACTCAGTTGAGCTAGTTGTATCTAGTCTAACTGATTGATACACTAGTGAGAGTGGTGTGAATTAATTAGTTAATTAATTCACTAAATAAAAACTCATTAATCAACTGAATAATACATCAGTTAACTACAGTGCATGGCAGTTTCAGTGGAGACCAATGGAGAGATAGGTGAAAGAGCAAGTGTGACTATCAGTTGTGACTATATTGATTCATTGATTGCATCCAACACTCAGTGGAGATTCCAATGAGGATTGCACAGTGCAATCTTGGTGAATTGGAGTTCATTCAGAGCCATTCTTCAACATGGATTTCACAGTATAGGGAGGCTAGCAAGTGGAAGAGATTGGTGCATGGATTTGCAAGATCGGGCCTGATTAGTGTGTAGCGATTATATTTTACTGAGAGCTTGATATGATCAGCTTTGTATGAGGATTGTTACATGATCTTATGACATATATTATATACAGATATTCGGGTTTTTTAGCTTCAGGCTTTCCCATTAAACAGTTGTGTTAATGTGTGTGAATTTTTATTGTTTCATGTGTGCATTGAAATTGATTTAATTTCTACATGTGATGATCAATGGTGGAATAGATTCTGTATTGTGCATGAAGTTAAAATAGTATGTGATCAGGAGAATCTTGGATATATAATTTTGGTGTCCCGTGTTTTGATAGTTTGGCAAATCAAAAGACAAGGCAACATCAAAACCAATCTTTAGAGTCCCAGGATCTAGTCCTCCTGTTCTCAGAGAGGGATCTCTCGAATGTTTGTTTGCAAAGGTTTATCTTGTGTGCTTAGAATATGGATTTTAGACTATTTATTAAGTGCAGGTGTTTGTTTGTTTTTTTGGTTGGATTGATACAGCAGAACATGAAAGGCCTAGGAAAGATATATAGAATGAAGGAACATCTGGTTCATTGGGAAATGGAGTCAAAAAGAGGTCATAACATACTCATCAATGGATGTGGGATATCAGAGGGAAAATCTAACTTGGCCACAGGATCCTTTGGTTTTGGAATGAGATGGACATCAATGATTTGGAAAGAGAAGTTTAATTCTCAACGAATGGAACTTGAAAACATAACTTGAACAATAAAGAAATGTTTGATAAACAGGGCTAACCATAAATTCTACAAACATTCTTTAAGAAAATAATGACTTCAAGAAAAATTTCAAAATGAAATCTAAGATTTGGGGAACACCCTATTTCCTCAAAGATTTTATTTCAAATGACTTAGAAAACATAAAAGATTCACTGATAATTGCAGTCATAGAAGAGGGAACACCTAATACATCTATGATTACAACTATAAAAGACCTTCAAAACAAATGTTCAAGCAATGACAAAGGGCAAGATCGAAACAAACCTCTTTGACTAACTTAAAACAATGGTACTTCAAAGGGAGACTTCAATAAGAGCTTTCAAGTGGTAGCAGACAAGCAGGGAGAACCATAAATCATGTTGAAATCAACTATTTGAGCTATTATAGAAATAAACAAGCATGAGGACTAAAGAGAGAGATTGAAGACTCTAAAATACCTCAGAAGAAGAAAACATAAAACAGTGAAGGATGAACATGTCTAAGGTGCTTCCAAGAGTCATTTCTTAGCCTAAAACTTTCAACCTATTGTAGTAAGAAATTATGGAACAGAATGAAAATGGGAGAAAACATTAAACAGTTCAGAATACTTCACCAACAGCCAAGCTCATGGATCCAATGATAGAGCCTTCTCAGTAACAAGCATGCAAAAAAATCATCAGGGCTTCCAAGAATTCAATATCATCTTCAACTTCAACAGATTATGTATTATTTCAGAGAGTTTCAGTATTACAACTAGTGATCAACCAACAACCAACCCACTTCTCATCTTCTACAGAAGTATTTATAGAAGAATGAGGAGGTGAGATCTGACAAAATGTCTTTAGGGTCAATTAACACAGACTTAGTGGCTTATCGGCCCTTGAGGGGCTTGATGAAGAAGTTTACAGGTGTTCGTCTATATTAATGTTTTTACAATTAAGAATTAAGCTCGGTGGGAACTTTTATTGATTTTAAGGTTCTGTGTCATGTTTGGAGTAACTCTGCAGATATTTTTAGCATTTAAGTTCCTTGCAGAAGTAACTCTCTGGCTGCATTGAGGCGAATATCTTCATTTGATCAATAACTTCGGCCTACGTTTAAATTCTTATGGCACAGGTGGCACTTATGGTAGCTAAGGAATCAATTCGCCTCAATTGAGGCGGTGGAGGCCTTTCTGTTAGTAAAACACTTATGATTTTCTTTCGACTATGTTTTAATTCGGGTGATTAGGCTTTTGATAATCCATATTAGTCGTAATCCCCGCAAATCGGTCTTCAATATTCTGTTCTGCTATGCTTTTCTTTAACACTGATACTCTTTAAATCGTGTCGTAATAACACAGTGTCTTGTCGATGCGAGGGCCACGCTGGGCTCGTATGGCATCACTGCCTCATGAAGCAAATGACGAGACATGGAGTAGAGCCCTGTGAATGCTTCTCTTTTATGAATCGAAGGCACAAGAATCGTCATCTCTGGCCTTCGGCCCTTTCTTTCAATATAATGGATAAACCTTTAACACCTGCAAAAATACAAAACTTATTTTAAGAAATCCTGCGTTATTGGGGAAAAACTGCTTCAAAAGGCGTGGGAGGAGTGTAGCCGTTGGATGGTGGCATCTAGCGGAGGAGATTAGTTAAGAGAAGGTAAAAAAGGAGAGTGGGAAGAAGAATAAGACAAAATGATCTTGGACCGTCCGATCTGGACACGTGGACGGTCCAGATCTAATCGGAGGATCGCAATCGAAGGTAAAACTCAAAAGGTGCCAATGTAAATCTGCGATGCGATGTAGCGCGAACCGTTGATCTAAGGATTAGATCAACGATGGAGAATTAATCGGAGGACTGGCCGATCGGGAGAAACAAGAAAACGCAGCGATTGAAAAATGCGATGCGATTTAGCACGGGTCGTTGATCTAAGAATCAGATCAACGATGGGGAATGAATCGGCGGGTTTTGAAGCGGAGGTAAGACTCGTGATCGGAGGGAATGAGGACCGTTGGATCATGAAAGTCGGAGAGGATATCAATGGCGGACAACCAATCTGGCATCGACAATCAGGGGTGGCAAACAAAATGCATCGAATGAAACTTGCGATGCGATTTAGCGCAGGTCGTTGATCTAAGGATTAGATCAACGGTTAGGATTGTTCAACTTACGCACCGGCGGAAAAACCCTTATGATATATAAAAGGCCCAAAATTTGAAATGAAACAAAGGTTTTATGCTTCAAGGGCGGGGTATATATATATATATGGAATGATCTGGCACCGAACTGCGGGGCCTTCGGACGTATAACACACAAATAGACCTAGGGCCATACATACGGGGCCAATCGCAATCAGAACCATCGGGCCCGGTCTTTCAATAAACTCAATGAATTTTTCTGATGCGATTGTGCGATCAGGCATTTTCAATCTAACCATTTTTATATTTAACACGTGACTTTAGCACATTAGATTAAAACTTTGGGAAAATGGGTTTTATGACTTTACAAAAGAAAAACATTGATCAGAGATGGTTTACACAATGATTTAAGTGCCAGATGCGGGCTTTATGGTTATATGGAACGGTAATAATATCGGGGGTTTTAAATACAAAGGCTAATCGCATCAGAGTTTTTGTAACGACACAAAGACATGCACACTTGGACATTTGTGATGCGATAAGCACCGAAAAAGGGTTAGCGCTTGGTTCCAGCCTCAAAGCATATGGTGGGGAAGTGGTTAGGACTTAGCCCAAGGGGACTTAGGTCCATAGTAATAAAAAACTTGTTTTAATGATTTTTTTCAGAGTTTTCAATGGATTTGGGGGTTTCGGTAAGGCTAAAAAGTGAGTTTTTAACCTTGTAAAAATGATTTTCATGAAGGGAAGAAGAGGAATCATAAAAATGGAGGAGTTTTATGGAGAAAAAGGGGAGTAAATGAATTTTAGTTTTGGAAGAGGGGGAGGGGAAAAAAGATGGTTTTGCAGCAGTCTTTTCTCATGAAATTAGCAGAATTTCTAAGTATAAAATGGCAACAACAATGAAGATTTTGGACAGAGGCATGATGCCTTCCAGAGTCTTCAAGAGCCAACAATTTTTAGCAATAAAATGTGTTCCTTGAAGGCTCAAAAAGTCTTAGCCACCTTTTGCTATAACAAATTTTATAGGTGGCTAACATATAACACATAAGTTATATAATTTCTACATGGTATCAGAGCAATATTGATCATAGAAGATTGCAATTATTGAAGCGGTTGAGTTTTGTGCTGGTGGAATTCGAATTTTCTACAGTGTTTTCTTGGTGTCAAAGTTGAGCATTCATTGAAATGTCTTTCAACGGATTGCGATTGGAGTATGCCCTTGATGGCAGCTCAAATTATATTGCATGGAAGGACAGGATGGAGGCGGTGCTAGATGATAATGGGTTTAAGGAGTTCATAGATGCTAATATTCCAAAGCCTGGTTCTAGCGATGCAGCCGCACTTGACGCATGGCAAAAGAAGGTAGCAAAGTGTCAAAGAATTCTGTTGGAAGATGTGAAGGATCACATAGTGTCTAGCCTTCACGATAAAGCTACTCCATTCTTAATGTGGAAAGCTTTGACAGACTTGTTCCAAAGTAGAAGCGACCAGAGGAAGTTGGTGCTTAAAGACAAGCTTAGGAAAATAAAAATGAAGAAAGGCGACAGTATACCAAAATACCTCATGAATTTCGTCCACTACAAGAATGAGCTGGGAAGTGTGGGGGTTATTGTAGATGAAGAGGACTTGGTGAGCTTGGTTCTCCTTGCGCTTCCGAAGAGTTGGCATAGCTACAAGGACTACGTCAATGGTCGGGAGAAACTGCCAGGATGGGAGCGACTTTGGTCAGATTTTGTGCAGGAGGAGATAAGGTGGGGTACCAGGGATGGATCTTCATCGAAGAATGAAGATGAAGAAAATTGCGCTTTAGCTGCCAAAGCAAGGAAAGGGAAGGGAAAGAAAAATCCTTCTCAATCCGATGTGAAAGGCAATAAGCAGGACTTGTCCAAGGTGAAGTGCTTTCACTGACACCAACACGGACATTATGCCACTAATTGTCCACAGAAGAAGAAAAATAAGCAAGTTGCTGGATCTACAGCTGGAGAGGCATTAGCCTCACAGTTTGAGTTGGATTTTTCATTGATCGCATGCTTGGTTTCAAGTGTGATGGGATCGGTGTGGTTTCTTGACAGTGGTGCGTCTTTCCATATGACCGGAGACAAAGATTTGTTTAGTGATCTGGATGAGAAGGATCTTGGAGTGCACATCGAGATGGGAGATGATGGTAGATACAGTGCGACTGGTATCGAGACCATTTCCTTTGAGAGATAGTCTAGAAAACCTTTCATCTTGAAGGATGTCATGCATGTTCTAGGATTGAAGAAGAATCTGATCTCTGTGGCGATGTTGGAATACAAGGGATATGATGTTGTTTTTAGCAAGGGAAAGGCTTTCCTACGCAGTAAAACAACTGGTGAAACCCGGAGGATAGGGGTTCGAGTTAAGAACCTTTACCAATTGCAGGTAGATGGCTGTGCAGCAATGGCAGGAAAAGCAGAAGGAGTGGTGAGCTGGGATGAGGGTGAATTGTGGCACAGGAGATTAGGCCATCTTCACCATGGTGCTTTGAAAATTTTGCAGCAGATTTCTACCGGGCTTCCCAAAGGTACACTTGCGCAGTCAGATCAGTGCAAGGGATGTAATTTGGGAAAATTTGTGAAGAACACTTTTCATGAGAAGGATAGTTGCGCCATGATGATCCTTGAGAGAATTCACACAGACGTATGTGGACCTTTCTAAGTAGCTTCGACGGCAAAGCACGGGTATTATTTGATATTTGTTGATGAATTTTCTCGTAGGTGTTGGATCTTCTTCATGCAGAAGAAGAGTGAGACATACTCAAAGTTTTATGAGTTCAAGGCACTGGTTGAGAAAGCGTTGGGGAAGCAGGTGAAATATTTTAGGAGTGAAAATGGTGGTGAATACATCTCTGGAAAATTCAAAGACTTTTGCAGCGCAGAAGGAATTCGCATAGAACTCATAGCGCCTCATAACCCATAGCAGAATGGGGTCGCGGAGAGAAAGAAAAGAATGATCGTGGGTGTTGCACGGGCAATGTTGCATGATCAGGGCCTTCCCATACACTTGTGGGCTAAAGCATGCAACACTGTGGTTTATGTGAAAAACTGTTGTCCTCAAAGAGTACTTGGCATGAGTACACCCGAAGAGGCATTTTCTGGTAAGAAGCTTGATATTTCTCTTTTGAAGATTTTTGGCTCACCTGGTTAAATTCATGTGATGAAGGATGCCAGGAAAAAGCTAGAGCCGATCGCAAAGGTTGGGATATTTGTGGGGTACACAGAAACACCCCACAATTATCGTGTGTATTTTCCAGACAGTCGGATGACTGTTGTACGACGGGATATCAAATTTCATAAGGAGAAAGCCATGAAGTTGTCACTTGAGAGGGAGCTACACTTGCATGCAGATGAGGAGCTACTAGTTCCTAAATATGAGCCTCAGGATGTGGATTAGCCACAAGAGGAGGTTCATGGAGTGGAAGAAACCAATCATGCAGTGCCAAACATCAGAAGGCGGAAGCGCACTACAGAATTTGAGCGACTAAATCTTGATGCAGCGCAAAATGTAGGAGCACCTACATCACAGCGCAAAAAAAGACAGTCACCTGACCGATTTATTGGATACATGGATCTAATGAGCAAGTGTATCGTGACATAACCATATTCTTTCGAGGAAGATGTGGAGGATCCCACATGGGTAGATACCATGGTGGAAGAGTATGATTCGATTGTCAGAAACAGTGCATGGGATATTTTCTCAAGGCCAGAAGGGAAATCAATGGTAGGTTCGAGATGGATCTACAAATTGAAGCAATCTGCTGATGGGAGCATCGAGAAGTATAAGGCAAGATTTTTTTCCCGGGGCTTCTCACAGATCGAGGGGATCGAATATGAAGAAACCTTTGCACCTGTCGCAAGGTATTCTTCCATAAGAACCATCCTTGCTCTCTCAGTGCAGTTGGGTTGGCACATTCATCAGATGGATGTGAAGACTGAGTTCCTCAATGGATTCATTGAGGAGGAGGTATACATAGAGCAGCCTAAAGGATTGGAAATATTTAGCAGCGAGTCACATGTGTGTAGGCTCAAAAGGGCGTTGTATGGGTTGAAACAAGCACCTCATGCTTGGTACACATAGATATACAGTTATTTCACTGGACTTGGTTTTACCAAGAGTGAGGCAGATCTAAAACTATAGCAGATTGTGGTGGAGGGTAAGTTGTTGATCATTGTACTTTATGTTGATGATTTGATACTAATGGGTGATGAACTGTTGATACACTCATGCAAGGCAGATCTTGCAAAGGAGTTTGAGATGAAGGACTTGGGCCTCCTTCATTATTTCCTGGGATTGGAAATTTGGCAGCGAAAGGGTGGACTATTTGTGTCTCAAGGCAAGTATGCCCGGGAGATACTGGAGAAGTTCAACATGCAAGGCTGCAAGCCTATCGACACTCCTCTTCTTGGTGGTTGGAGGAAAGAGGATGCTACATTGGCAGAGGTAGTGGATGCCACTGTTTATCGATAGTTGGTTGGTTCACTCATGTATCTAGTCAATACACGACTGGACATATTCTATGCTGTTAACCAGCTTTCACAAGCTATGGTTAAGCCTACCAAGCTCTTTTCGAAGGTAGGAAAGAATGTCCTGAGGTATCTCAAGGGCACATCGGGATATGGATTGTGGTACAGACAGTCAAATGAGTTGAAGCTGCATGGCTTCACAGATGCAGATTGGGCAGGGAGCCCAACGGACAGAAAGAGCACATTTGGAGGGATATTCAGTATCGAGTCTACAGCAATTTATTGGTACAGCAGGAAACAAAGATTTGTGGCACTCAGTTTAGCGGAGGCCAAGTACATGGCAGCAAGTTTGGCTGCATGCGAGGCTATATGGATGAGGAAGATCCTGGTTGGATTGTTCGATTCACACTTAGATCCTACTATGATATATTGTGATAATCAAATTTGCATTAAACTCTCGATTAATCTAGTATTTCATGATAGATCTAAACACATTGACATCCGGTATCATCATATCAGAGATTGTGTGTAGCGGAAGATCATGTTTCTTTCTTACATTCCTACGGAGGATCAGGATGTAGATATTCTGACGAAGGCACTCACTAGGAGAAAATTCGAATAACATAGAGACAGGATCGGGGTGGAAGATAATCCCTATCTTGTTGAGAGGGAGTGTTGAGATTCAACAAGATGATGAGCTTAGTGAAAAGATTCGCCTTCACTAAGTGGGCTCGCAAGCTATTTTTGGTGCAAAGTATATTTTTAGACTATTTCTATTTTTAGACATGTCGATCATATTCTATGAGTTGCAGGATGCTATTTGTGGATGGTTGGTCAAGTTGGAAAAATAGATGGACTTGTATTTTTAGACATATTGGGTGGAATCTATTTTTAGATTTCCCATCTAAATTATCTCTTTATAATATTTAGACTCTAAACATTATCTTATTCTCTTGGAGCACTTCAGTTAAGTGCACAGATGTGGCACAGTAGCTGAAAGAAGGAATTACGCTATTCCTGAGGGTTTGTTGGAGCTAATGCATGATGACTTCAGTTAGAACTCATGTGACAGAGTTTGGTGGAGTTATAGAAGTAGTTGGTGGATTTGTATTTAGTTTCACTCAGTTAGACTCAGTTGAGTTAGTTGTATCTAGTCTAACTGATTGATACACTAGTGAGAGTGGTGTGAATTAATTAGTTAATTAATTCACTAAATAATAACTCATTAATCAATTGAAGAATACATCAGTTAACTACAGTGCATGGTAGTTTCAGTGGAGACCAGTGGAGAGATAGGTGAAAGAGCAAGTGTGACTATCAGTTGTGACTATAGTGATGCATTGATTGCACCCAACACTCAGTGGAGATGCCAATGAGGATTGCGCAGTGCAAGTTTGGTGAATTGGAGTTCATTCAGATCCATTCTTCAGCAGGGATTGCATAGTAGAGGCAGGCTAGTAGGTGGCAGAGATTGGTGCATGGATTTGCAAGATCAAGCCTAATTAGTGTGTAGCAATTGTATTGTACTAAGAGCTTGATATGATCAGCTTTGTATAAGGATTTTTACATGATCTCTATGAAATATATTATATACAGATAGTTGGGGTTTTTAGCTTCAAGATTTCCCGTTAAACAACTGTGTTAATGTGTGTGAATTTTTATGGTTTCATGTGTGCATTGCAATTGATTTAATCTCCGCATGTGATGATCAATGGTGGAATAGATTATATATTGTGCATGAAGTTAAAATAGTGTGTAATCAGGAGAATCTTGGATATATAACACATAAGTTATATAATTTCTACAGAGGCTTGATTGGGAATTTTTTTAGCAAAATAGAATGTTTTTTGGGATTTTATGCTCAATTAGGTCTCTCAAATGAAGTTCTGAGGCTAAAAACTGGTCTAAAACAAAAAATAGGGGTTTTCTGAGTTTTTTTTTAGTGAAAAATGGGCTAAAACTCTGCTAAAAATGGATTTTTAGAAGATATAGGGCACCTGCAAAGGATTTGTGGCCTCTAGAGCTTGAAATTGATCCTTAAAACTGTGAAAAAATGATAAATTTCCTTAAAAATTGGTGCACAACGGACTCTAGGGTTTCTGGGAAAATTTTTCCAGGGTTTGGCATGTTTCTGGGGCTTTTGGGCAATTTAATTTCTTGATTTCTTAACTCTAGAATGCTTTTCTTTCTTTTAAAAGGTTTTTAAATTTGACTGCAGGTTGAATTCTGAGAAAAATACCTGTTTTGACACAGGTATCGATTTTAACAAGGTTTCTTTAATCTCTAGTTGAATTGATAGCTTCAGTGGTTGAACTGGAGCGATATAGCTCCTCAACAGTCTTTTACAACCTTATTTTGGTGAATTTAGGAGGTTTTAGGCGTTAAAATGGCTATCAGGGGATTTTTGCAGCTTTACACAGTCGGGAGGGCAAAAAAAATGGTTAAACACGACATATAGGTGGAAAAATGCATATGCAAAGGATTAATTAAAATGTATGAACCTGCATTGATCAGCATTGAATGCGAGTCACGATTAGGCGGGAAGGTGGTTTTCGAATTACAAAGGTGTAGAAAACCGGTGGTTTATCGCGTGGATTTTAAGTGGTAAACGGTTTTAATCAAAACCTATGTGATCGAATCAGAAGAGGCCACGTGGAGGGGAGGGGTCAATGCGAAACTACCTATTTCGCATGGCTTTTGCCTTGGGGCGGTCGTACACTTTTTCTATGCGATATCGCTCCTCAACCGTCGGATCTGAGCATTGAATGCGAAGGGCTGAGATTGTTTGGGAGCTGCTTTGGAGCGGAAAGGTGGGACCAGGCTCTTGTTATATAATCACAATGGTTTAATATGTGGCAAGGGGCTTATGGTATGTTAAAAACCTTTATAATAGGGCTAAGGGTTAAATGATATAAAACATAAAGGATATGCTTTAAGGATGGTATATGCGGGTTTATAGTTTTTATTTAAAACATTTTTTAAATGTTTTTAATAAGCGGGCGGGTTTATATATTGTATTTATATAGTTTTCAACTTTTTTCAATAGTTTAAAAACTATAGGGCGGGATATATGATAATCTTTTAGACCAAAGGGCTTTATATTTTTCATTTTTCATTTATGCACATGGGATATTTTACTTTGGTCAAAATTTTATAATAGTGGGTTTTTGGGGTTTATTAAATATAAGGGAATTAATAACTAGGAAAGGGTATTTCTTAGGGGTTTAATAAAATATGTTAAAAGTTAATATGAAAGGGTAATGTAAAACAAAATACACATTATCTCTAAGTATAGTACAAAATCAAGCATAGCTTATCTTTATATTTCTTTCACTAATACTTAGGATAAATGTAACTTTGTGGGTTTTTATGAATGATTATGAAGGGATGAAATTAATTATTTCTAGGGTTACAATTTTACTAGGTAAGAATGTGTTTTTACTTAGGAAAAATGGGTTTTTAATACATGAATGAAGGGTAAATGATGATAAATGAGGGTTTAGCATAAAAGCTCAATATTTTTAACTAACTAGTCATAGAGCCTCGGGTCCAGTCCCAACAAAAGTCAGAGAAATGCTCTGAGCCTGTTTGACTGATATCTTAGAATACTGAATACTCATGGGGGAGGAGAAATTAGTGATTCTTCTCGATGATGTATTATTTACATAATTTCTCCACTGCTTTCTACCTACCCAAATTTATTTCTAACATTTTTTCTTCATTTTGTAGGTGCATTTAGGCTTGCAACCTTAAAACATTTTCTTTCAAAGCATAAAACTAATCTAAATCTACCTTATTTCATCTGAGGGCTCAAATTAAACTATTTAGCTCCTCATTATTCTCTACCCATCTACTGATTTGTCAAGTTTAAATTGTTTGACTAATTTTTATTCACTATCTAAAACATGAAATTGAAAGCATGAAAAGTTAAGATTAAATTGTTTAACTGATCATGGATTATGGAATTTATTGATGCTCTGCACATAATCATTATTCTTGCAGTAAAAGTAAAAGTATTGGCATTTGTATTTGCTCACTTTCAAGTCTTATTTCTCTTTTTCTTTTGGGTTATATATTTTTCTAAGTCCTTTGATCTTTCTTTTAGGAATTTTTACCCTCTTTTTGATTTTTTATTATTTTTCATTTTTTCAAAATATGGAAAAACAACTTGCAGAAAGAAAGGTATGTACATATTTACAATACTTTATCAAATTCAATTCAAAATTTTATGAACCCTATTATTATAATACCCTCACAACAGTTTCACCTGGTCTTATGACCCATTGGGGAGCATCTCCAAGAAAAGGGTGGAGAACAAGTCAACCCCATACATACACACACACAAGCCTGAGATAGAACAATATATGAATCAAGAAGAGTGGGAAAAAAATACACTACAAGAAGCTGAAGAACAGATGATCTCAACCTGCAACATTCAAACCCCCACTCCATAGGAAAAGAAGACTACAAGAGACATAGAAGGCAAGGGGAGAGAACCAAAGAAATAAATAGCAGGGAAGAGGACAAGAGATGATTAGTCTGATATGGAGACTGATACATCAAATAGAGAAATTAAGAATAAATATAGAAAAATAGCTAGATTCCACATGGACATAGACCACAGAAATAAGAAAGAGCAACAGACATTCATCACCATCAGGGATTCTCCTAGATTTTCTCCAATAGGTGGCAAAACCATTTTCTCCACATCTTTAGCCACCATTCCTTTCCAGTAGCAGAACATACAAACTCCCACATCCACTGCTACTATGGGTGGGGGGGGGGGGGGGAGAAGGAAGACATATTTGATACATTCAAAGATATCAAGAGGAAGAATTAAATTCTCAAAACTAGTACCTACAATCAGTTCAGGAAACAGATAAGCAGCACACATAGTAGGCTTTTATCATCCTTTGATTCAGAGAAATGGAAAATGATAATGGCCTTATTACAAGAACAGATCTCTCAGCCCAAAACACCTGCAGATTAAAAGCATACTACATTTGAGTTTGATGTCAAAGATATCCGTCCAATAGATCAGATGGAGATGCATAAACCAATTGGAGAAATGATTTCCTACACTTTGACCAGCACTACCATGAGCTTGTCCAAACTGCAAGTATATTTGTCTAACATTCAATATTAGCTAAATATGGAGAAGATATATTTTCTAGCCAAAGACACCAGAATAAAATCATTGGAGGATTTAGTAGTGAAGATTGGGTATGACCCAACCAATGTGGAGGTTGTAGAAGAAATATTAAAGAAAAAGAATGATGATATAGCAGCCCTTAGGAAACAACTCAAATTTTCAGCAACTGAAGACCCCTTGACAAAGGACATTGAAAAAACTGAAGCATGGAAGGCTAAGATGATGAATTTGATCATGGAGTAGTCTGCACAGTTAAAAAAATGGATACATAGATGGAAAAACTAGTGAAATAGAAGGAGAAAGTAGAAATTGGAATCATTCCATTAGAGGTTGTCCCAATTTCATCCATTCCTACAAAAACACCATCAACCACAGGCACACGAGGTGGTACAGAGAAGTTAGCAAAAGCTAAGGACAACATGACCCTTTAAACATCAGGTATTTAAAATCTAGAAACAGAGATCAACACTTTGAAGGATTTGCAGAAAAGGTCAGACAATGCCCATGAGATTGAAATACAGAGGGCTCATAAGCAGATTGAGAAATTGATCAAGGCATAGAATGAAACTAATATTGTACATAGCATTGGCCATGCCAAGGAAATTATTTGGACTAGTATTATCGAGTCCTTGAATGAGATATGCCCCTCCATCCAAATAATTTTTGAACAGAGAGATCTAATAGGATTAGTAAGTGTTTCCATAGACAAGGTCAACAGAGAGCTGACAGACATGCCTGAAACTGCAAAAAATATCATTAAATTACTAAATTCCAAGAGAAGTTTTGAATTGGAGCCACTTGGAGTGGAATACAGGACAACAACCATCTTGGAGGTCAAGAAAGTTCTCAACAAAAATAGTTTGGTTACACAGGTAGAAGGAAAATGTCATCAACTACAAATCAGTGTTAGTAGATTCTTTAATAGAATTGAACCACTGATAAAAAGAGGACTCCCTTCTCTTTTTGTGATCAATGACAAGCTCATGAACAGAGTAGATTATGTCAAGAAATTGAAGGAGATTGCCAAAGATACTACAAATTTTGTAGGAATCAAAGGCTCAATGATAGGAGGAGCCTTCTTAGAAGCCATGGACAATTATTTGTATATTCAACATGAGATCAAGCATATTTTCCAGTTGAGGCCAACATTCATGAAATGCACAGAAACTGATGAAAATAACATGAAGCCAATTATATTTAAGATTCTAAATCCATAGTAATGGGAGAATTTATGTGACTAACAGGAATGGTGACACCTCATCACATCAGCAAAAAAACCATCTCAGATCAATAATTAATTCTGCAGACTAGTGTATCACTTCAGCATATCAACCTCGGATCTGCCAGCACAACAATAGACTACACCACACAATATCTGCCTCATGGAGATTGCAACCACTTGTTGCAGTTATTCTAACGTGTCCATGTGGTGGTCACATTTGTCAATTTTCAGTTATCATTGTAATAAATATCATATTGCCTATGTTGATACTGAAATCACTAAGATTTAAATAATTTTTTTCTATTCAGTATCAGGGGTTGGAACCTAGATTGTAAGTTTTTTTTTTTATTTGAGCATTGTAACTTTGGAGCTGGAACATCAATAATAAAATACCATTTTGCAAGATTCTTGAGATGTATTTTCCTGGTGATGTCTTTTCTTTACTGTGTTTAATTTTTTCCACTGTTATTTCCTTCAATGTATCATTTAAATTCTAATTGTAAAACATAAATCTGAATATTGATATTTTCTTCTTAGAGCACCTTAATTCTTGTTGTTTTTACAATATAAGTGTTTTTTCTTCTAATTTATGGCTTAATAATACTTAATTTCTTTTAAACCACTATTGAAATCACTTTTCTTCATTTCCATAATTCACTCTGTTATAAAAATCCAGTAAATACAATTAGCTTTCCTTGCAATTTCTCTGGAAAAATTGATGCAACCGCCCAGCTTGTTTTGACTCCATAGCCCAATGGAAATAGTTTAAAGAGATCCCTTAATCCAACAGAAAATATCAGTAAAAAAAAACCTTCATAATCAGTTTAACTAGCATAATATCATAAAAAATTATAAACAAAGAAAAATCTTACAGAGAGATCCCTCTCTTGGTCTAGGAGGGATAGATCCTAGGCTCCAAATTGGTTTCAAGTTGTCATTTTATGATTATTCTTTCCAATATTAAAATTATAGAATGATAACAGCAAGTTTGGTTGAAATATCTACCTTAACTGTAGGTGAGATATTCAACATGTTCCCTTCCTCAAATGCATCTGGTGTTAGGATGGGGTTTTTAAACCAATCTACTTGTCTCGGTGGTATGAAATCCTTTAATTATATTGTGCAAATATCATGACTTGTTGCATTAGTAGGCGCAAATGATTTTTTAGGTATAAAGAAAGAACGATGATGCATGGCATCCCATGGAAATTCATCTTTCATCATGCCCTCTAAAATATCTTCGTCTAAGTGAAAATATCTAATGGTGAAATGGATTGTGTGAGGTCATGAGGATGGAGTTGGGACCTATTCATGCTGGTAAAAAAGAAATAAAATGATTCGATGGGTGATGTCATAGAACCCAGTGAATTTGAAAATGTGTAGATTTGATGGGTCTTCATAGTCGGTGGTGCTACCACCATTGCGGTGGTTTTAGTAGTATCGACACCAAAAAATGTTGAGTAGACAACATGAATCGTGGTTCCTACAATAGAGGAAATGATTTTTTTATGATGTTGTGTGTCATTAGCACCAAGTGGTGGGATAATATACATTATAGTAGATTCATGATGAGTGGGAGAAGGTTCCCTTCATAACTTTGTCATCCTCGGAGCTAATGAATCTTCCTCCATGTGAGGATGGTGTTCAGGTATTTGGTGAACTGGTGGATGTTGTATCCTAATTTATCCAAATGTTTGTAACATAGTACATGTCTTATAACTATGAGTCATTGGTACAAATATTGCATGCAGGATTAGTGCTAACATAATAAATGGTATGGGTATCAACTGCTCCCATGGTGTGATATGATGACACATGGTTGATGACATGAGGTGGAGCACTTAAGGGTGCTAGCCACCTATAGATCTTAGTATCAGTATTGGTAGAATGATGTGTGCCCCCAATGTTATTTTGTTACAATGTTCCTCTTGCTGCTAAAAAACGTGGAAGATATTGGAAATTTCGTGTATGATGTTCTTGGGAATAGATACAACAACGATTATGTGAGTGTCTAGATTGATTTGATCAAGTAGGTCTAGGAATATGGAGAAATAAGATAAATACATCTCTAATATTGCTCAATTATTGACATTGATTGATCAGGTGGTCGCGTTTTTTGCATAGGGTTCAAGTGTGTGGAGGTTTTGGCAATATTTCTTGGGGTCGTTTTTCCATTCTTCTAGATACTAGTCATGGGAGGGAGGTAGAATGACGGTGGGTACATGGATGAACCATACGGGGTGCATTTTCCTCAAACACACAAAATACGGTTTTGGATCCATCATCCACCACTAGTGTAGTGGGAAGTGAGGGAGCCACAGTATTGGCTTGAGCAAGGGCACCCAATGCATCTTGATACCGAGGGATTTTGGGGTAGTGATGAGTGTAATTATCGTACTCTAAACATATAGTGCATGCATGGTTGGTTCGTAGTTCCTTATTACGTGTTAGTGTGGACTTCTCTCTTGCAGGTGGATATGGGGCCATTAGCATTTTTAGGGCATGCAAAGATATTTTAACTCCTCTAACTCGGGGCTCATATTGGTAGCGTTCCTGACTACATCACACAAAACTCAGGGTTGTGGTACCCTCGATGAGGAAGATTTTGATTCTTCCACCTTATTCCCTTTTTTCTTATCCCTATTTCTAGCACCTGCTTGTGTCGACACAAGTGTAGCTCATTTTTGGGTGGTTTCCTGAGGAGGGTATACAAGAATGATTCCCGTTAAGGTGATACATGAATTTGCGAACATGATCTAAGGGGCTAGATACCATACAAGTATCATGACAACCATATTCAACAAATTGAGTGTTTCCATGAGTTGGTGCGAGACAAAACCAGGTTGGAAGTATAATAAGGGTGTTTGGTTGATAGCATAGGGTGGGAACGTATAATCAACAGTAGAAAAATTGGTGGTGTTTGTAATTAGTTCCTGATTTTGAGGGGTTTTTGATGAACTCATCATGCACACTGAGGTGTTTTTGGCTACAGAGGCGACCTCCAACAAAGGTGGGTCTCTAGGGTATGTACCGAGGAGTTTCTATGTCCTGAATATCCTTGGTCCATGTTCAGTAAAGGTTTTTATCAACTCTAGGGAAGATCCTACGAAAGGTAACATGCCATCAAGGGTGTTGGATGTATTTTTCTCGTAGTACGTGAGTTGGTCAACCATAATTATTTTCCAATCATTATGGAACATCACAATTCCAAATACTAAATATTCAACTACATTAATTTCATACATGTAATTGTGGCCAAGAAGGATATTGTAATTCATCTGGGCATCTAGGAATTCTATGTCTATGAGCACAATTTTACCAGCAAGTTGAACTGGAACATCCTAAAATAGGCCAACGGGAGAAGAGGGGTACCCATTATATGCTCTGAGAGAAATTTTTGATGGTTTGAGCTTAGGAGATCCTAGGTTCTACCAAACTATTTTGGACATAATACATGTGAATCCCCCCTCATCAACTATGCAACGATGGATGTTAATGTTCTGAATTTTGACCAGAATTTTAAAGGCAACTATCGAGGGAAGATGTGGGGCAGTGTTATCTAGATCGAAAGCCATTAAGAATCGACAAGGTTGGTTGCACCTAATGCATAAATTAGGGCTTTCGGTTAGGTTGGGCATGTTTTCAAAACTTCCAATGTTGATATAGCTGATGGAGATTGAGCTAAGTCATAAATTACACTATAGTTGTGAGAAGACTTTGAGTTATATCTTGATCGATGTAGAGGTTGTTTGAACATGTGTGGCATGGTTTCTACAAGGGGTTGACAGATCTTCAAAGGTGTTGTAGGTGTTGCAGTGATCATGATGGATGGGCTAGTTCTTGGTGGAGTTCCCTAATATTAGTGGCAGGTTTGCAAGAGAAAATTTTCCCCTGTCATGAAAATGTTGTGACTTGAGTTATTTTGGGAACTTCCTCCAAGAGTATTGTGATAATTTTGTTGGGAAGGTTCATGTTGATTATTTACCACTCTCTGACGGGGGAAAGGATTTTGCATTATTGTAGGTTGTTGGTTTTCCCCCCCTTCTACCCTAGTATCTTTCATCCACTACAACTTAGGTATTTGAGGGAAATTATGGATATAATTTCCATATTCCCCACAAATGTCACAAGCATGGTTAGTCTGTATACTAGTATTATTGTTTTTCTTTTGTGGGTTATTATTGGTCTGACCAAGTTTTTATTTTGGTTGGGGTTTCCCCCAGCCTATGCCCATGGAGGTTGTTGGTTATTATTTCCCCCCTTTCCAGGTTCCCCATTTTGCTTGTTCTTTCCTTTTTTATTAGTGGCATTTGGTGGGTTTTTTGTGTTCATTTTTTCAAACGACTGTTGTTTTTTTGGGAAATATGATTGCATGAAATCCACCCCAACATTAGGCTGAGCTGGTGGGTTATTATTTTGAGTTGCGGAAAAATTAAAATAGGGATTCCCTTGTCCTTGGTTGGAATATGTGCTCCGAGAAGTGGAAACCACTTTTGCAGACTTGGGAGGGTACTGTCTTATTTTTGTGGGATGGTATTGACCACCCTGCATGGGAGGGTAATGACCACCCTATGTGGGATGGTATTGGTTGACTTTCATAGTAGGAATCTACATAGGTGTAGGTCGATTGGGATAATATATCATGTTGGATGATGGTTGCACTGCAAGTTGGGTACTATATGGCTGGTAATTGATTGGGCCATGGTACATGTTTCTAGCTTTCTAAAAAGTTTTTATGCGTTGATTTTAGGCTATGGTACCAATCAATCCATCTGTAGCACTTGATACTCCTCGCTTTTCTGGTCTAAAATTTTTTATTCGAGGGGCATATTGAAGAACATGATAAAGGTATCCAGACTGAGAATAAATTAGCTCAAATTGTTGAGATTTATTGATAGCCTCTTCTTCATTTATCGGGAATGTGCTGGCCACATATTTTGATATTTATATTGTTAGATATTTCAAAAATAATTCGAGGATAAGGTCCTCTTCTACTTGTACCTTGCACAGGCTGCGGCGTTTCTGCCAGTCATAGACATGGGCTGAGATATGTACGGAATACATTTGTCAGAAATGGGTGACCATCTCTAGGCTAGTGACCTGATGTATTGGGAGCTGGAAAAAAGTGAGAAATGATCTAGCTATAAAGTCAAAGGTTGCATCAGAACCAGAAAATTCGGTTATGTACCATTTCGTCACAGGCCCGGTGAGGGTGCATTGAAAAAATTGTAGGTGAACTGAGTCATCTATGATGTTGTTAAATGAGCTCCACAGATGAAATTTCATTATATGGCTTCCCGGATCTTCTCCCTGTTTCCCCTCAAATTTTGGTATATCTGAAGGTAACTTGGTTGGCATAGAGGCCAATTATGATTGTGAGAAATGGGGTCATTAGTCAACTTTCTTAGATCTAAGATATTTATGGATGTTAAAAATGGGCCTTTTTTTTCCATTACAAGATTATTTTGAATGGAAATGTGCAAAGGAGTACCCTGCGGAGTTGTGTGAGATTGGTTCCCCGGAGGGGTAACGTTTGGACTCCCAGAAGGGGTAGTGAGTGGGATCCCCAAAGGGTTGTTTTGAGGACTCCCTTGCAGGGTAGTGAAAGGATTAATTTTATGGGGATGAATCACAATCAAAGTTTCTCCAATGAAATATGAACTAATGACATTAGTTGTGTGATGTATTATTCGCCTAAATGGTAAGAGACATGCTACACCTTTCCATAATGGGGGGAGTTTTTGGAAGCACATAGAGAGATGGGGTGACGTGGTGTCCCCTATGGTGTCAATAAATGGAGTATGCTACTTATGGGTGAGAGGATCATATGTATCAAATAAAGTGAATATCATACATAAAACAAAGTGAAAAATAAATGGTTATTTTTCCTTTAGGTTATACTATGTGATCAATCAATCAAAAAAATGTTTTTGTTTGTTTGAATATGATAAAAACCCTACAAGGCCTATATTTCATTTCTTCTCTCACAGTAACTTGGCCTTGTAGAGATATAGTTTTATGGGTATTTGGGTAACATCCTGAAAGAGTAGGTGACGCTTTCCAATAGCCAAAGAATCAACCAAGGTAATAATAAGGCTTTATTGCTTTCTGCACCTCCACCTATAGGGAAATATACCCTAAATTTTGGCCATTAGGATACCTTAATATCATGGGGGAACTTTAGTCGTTAGCTTTTTCGTACTCAGTCATCATTACTAAGCACTATGTAGGTTGGGTATCCCTGCATAGTACTGCATGCACTGAGACCTAACCCGAACTCCCTCTAAATTGAGTCTCTAGCATGCCCATGTAGTATTTTCCGTGAGTTGATGAAGGATTTTAAACACCCTAAAATACAACTTCTATGTTTTAAAATGTAACATAAACATGGCAGATTATGGGATGCCTACCGCCAATGGTCCTAACCTGAACTATAAATTATTTTTTAGCCCGTGTGGGGAATTCAATGTGTTCAATGTTATGGTTGCTTTTAAGGAGTCTTACTTCACTTATGGTGTGAAAATGTAAGAAAAAATAAACTAATTATAATAGCTGCTAAAACAATATTCCTTTTGTACAAATCTTAGAAAAGCTTAGTGTGTAGGGTTTTTAGTGTGTAAAATTGAACATGTGAGCATATACAAATGTGAGGAAATGTGGACATGCATTGGTCCTTTACAATATCCTCTAATTATGCTATGTTTGGATTGTTCCTTGAAAGAAAATAAATCATGTGTGAATAATGGGCCACTTACTTCTTTCCTAATTATGCTATGTGAGCATATAGGGATATGGAAAAACCAAGTGTCTTAAGAAATGTTTCATATTCAATCCTAGGATCATCTGAAAGACCCAAGGGAAGGAGGGGCTACTCCCTTTATTTAATAACACTTTTTGCTATTCCCAAAAATTAATGAAATAAAAATTATTTGGTTACTAAAACAAGATATGTGGATAATGAGCCACTTACATTTTTACTAATTAATCTCTTTGAGGAATGAAAATTAAAATTAAAGATTATTTAATTACTCTACTAACTGGAAAAAAAATTCAGAGGTGAAGGAAATTCACTAAAGGATTCCTATCACCCGGGAAAGAAAAATTACAATGGTTTTTTGTGCTCTCTATAAAGCACGTGGGTTTTTCTATGGATAGGCACGTGAACCGTGCGTCTATCTGCGACAAAATTTGTGCGAACGAAGGAAAAAAGGAAAAGAAATTACTGTCTTTGGCTGAAAATAGTTCCGAGGGGACCTGCAAAATTTTTAGAGAATTGATAGAGACACAATTGAGCAAAAATGCAGAGAGAAAAGTCATGTGAAAACAACTATTAGATAAAATAAAGACAACTAGTGGAGTCTCCATTTTTTTTTTGTGTTTCTGTCACTATGGAGTACCAAAAACACTTCCCTTGGAGTTGGTTGTTACCTACATGGGGTCAAAAAACAATTGTTTTTTGTTAGAGGACAACTTAAATAACAAATCACTAAAACAATGGAAGAAATGCATACATAAACATAAACTGAAAAAAATATGCTTGATAAAACAAATAACAAAGCTTAATGAAGCAAACAAGTCAACAAAATTTAGGAAAAGGGGTCCCTTTATTGACTACTAAAAGTAGAAGAGATATAATAGATGAATTCCAAACACTTGGAGAGAATTATTTGAGCAATGGTGCTAAAAAATCCTCAACAAAGAATTGTAATTCTTTAATCTCCTTGCAAGATTCCTCTCTGTTGGACAGAATTGTGAATTATGGATAAAACACACTTCCCTATACAGGTGCTAATATAGAACAACAAGTTAAAGACTATATGACTACTTTTCCTAACTAAGAACAAACACACGGAATGGATTAGATACTTACTTGGAATCCAAGCACTTCCAAATGATTCCTTCTGTCACTTCCATTGTAGCTTCAAATTCCAACAGGTTGTGCAAAATATTTTCTGCACACTAAACAAAAAAAGATTGCAATAATACAGATGTCTATTCAAGTTAGTTTGCTAAATCAGTAAACCATATACATCAACTAAGATCTTGCAATATGGAAATCAAAGCCAATACAGATGCATATAGGGAAAAGCAAGTTGTATTCTTTATTAATGATAGAAGGGGAGGTTACAACCAAATGATTGATTTTGTGTCACCATCTCTAGCATCATCCCAAACCCATCACAATGCAGATATCTCCAGAAAACTATCACTCAAATCAATCTCCTCAATGAAAAATCCACCAACATTTCTCTACACAAATTCTTCCCTATCAAACACTAAGATTTGTGCTCAATTTATAGAGTGGCTGAGGTAGTTTTACAATCAATTAATTTCCAATAATAAGCAAGACATCTTCCCAATCTTGTAGATGTCAAATGGACACATGGATTCGAATTTTGACACATGTGAACTATTCTGTAAGGCACTGGCCAAGTGGAGATTCCAGAACAATGAGAATTTCTCTCCCAATGTGACCAACACACCCATACATGTCGAGAAGTGCTTTGCAAAGAAGCCTTGCATGGGGCTACCTGCATATGCAACACACTTAGTCCCTTTAGAGGCAGCGTTGGTGAGCTCTCATATGATATATTATAAACTTCAAACCTTGGAAACCTTTGCAGATGAAATTCCTTGATTGATCTGTCTTGTTCTTTGTCTCAGGGCATATAGCAATTGAAATGTTAGGGGATAATAGATCCTATACATTGGTCCTGGAGATGATGCCTATTTAACCAGGTCATTGGGAATGATGCCCAAATTGACCTATAACAATTGCCCCCTAAAGCATGAAGTCAGAATAATAACAACAATATTTTGATTGATATGCTTTACACTGTGATGAGTTGGAGATTAAACGGAGTGGCGACTTGCATCAATATTACAATACATTACATCATGATATATCCTCTTGATCATAATTGTTGAGGGTAGGAATTCCTCTTGATCTGTTTAATTCCTTAAACAGATTGGTCCTCGAAAAAAAGAATAAAGAAGAATTAGATAGTAAGAGTGGCTCAGATAGCACGCAATTCACCAACTCAGCCCAAGCTGAAAAGGATATAAAAGACAATACTTTTAATGGTCCTAAGTTGGAATCGGATTCTGATATTAATTTATATAATAAGGCCATTATGAGACATGAACATAACCTACATACCAGAAATAAAAAAGTTGTCAACTTATCCTCTGTAGAGTTAGGTTAGGATGCGATTAAGATTCTCAGTAAGGGTATAGGATTTGCGGTTTCCCCCAAGGGCATCCCAAATGAGAGTATCTTGTGTAGTATGAGGAGGGGATTATAATTTTAACGCTTGATGAGAAAGAGGCCTTGAGACAAGAGTGCTCCCTAATTCTGAAAAAATCCAGAACACCCAAAAGCAACCTAACCAAGGAACAGTTTTTGCTCTCAAGGATCTTCGCAATAATGAAAACATTGTGGTTCTTAAAGCTGAAAAGGGAGGTGCTGTTGTCGTTCTTGATAAGGATGATTACATTAGGAAAATGAATGAGCATCTAGATTGTAGCAGCTACAATAAGCTTAACTACAACCCCATGCCCAAGGTATTAAGAGATGTCAAGAAAGAAATAAAAAATTCTGGGTTGGATGACAAACTAAAAAAGAAATTAACCCTGTTCTGCGAAATCATGCCAAGAATTTATGGTTTTCCCAAAATTCATAAAGAAGAAATACCCCTAAGACCGATTGTTAATACCATAGGATCCCCTACTTATGAGCTGGCAAAGTATGTTGCTAAGATTCTAAAACCTCTCGTTGGAAACACTGTCTCCTTCATTAAATACTCAAGAGATTTTGTCAAGCTCATTAACAATCAAAAAGTTGAATAAAGTGACATCTTGGTTAGTTTCGATGTCGTATCACTTTTCATGAAAATTCCTTTAGATGAGGCAATCCAGGTCATTAAAGATGTCACTGATCCTGAAACTACCAAGCTTGCAGAAATTTGCCTTCGATCCACGTTCTTCAGTTTTCAAGGGGAATTCTATGAACAAGTATCAGGTGTCGCAATGGGATCTCCACTATCCCCTATTGTCGCCAACCTATACATGTAACATTTTGAGAAAAATGCCCTTGCCTCTTATCCCTTAAAACCAGACTGGTGGAAAAGGTTTGTGGACGACACCAACATAAAATGGGCCCACGGTAAAGAAAATCTTGAAGGATTTTTCAAACACCTCAATTCCATTTCTACAGAGATTAAGTTCACAATGGAGGTCGAAGAAAATACGATAATTTATTTTTTGGACGTTCTGGTCACTAGGAATGATGATGGAATGCTTGGGCACCAGGTTTTTAGAAAGAAAACCCATACCGACAGCTATCTCCATGTTGAATCCTACCACCATACGGCACAAAAGTTTGGTGTCCTTGATACTCTAGCCGTTAGAGCCATGAGGATTTCTGATACCAAACACCTGAGCGAGGAAATCAACCACCTTTCAACCGTTTTTAGAGATTTAGGCTATAAAGAGAGGGATATCAAAAAATCCCTCGAAAGAGCTAAGGGTTCGATCTTACCTCGAAATCACCACGAACAACAAGAAAATACAGGAAGAGTTGTTCTACCATACATTAAGGGGGTTACTGATAAAATAGCCAAGCTCATGAGAAAGAAAAATATTTTTGCTCAATTTTCTGCATTAGGGACTATTAGACAAAAGATGCGATTAGTCAAGGATGGCATAAACCCTGAAAAATTTAAAGGAGTGTACAAGATTAATTGTTCATGCGGGAAGAGTTATATCGGTGAGACTGAGCGTTTCCTTCAGAAAATACTTAAGGAGCATGGAGCCGATATTAGATATGAACGATCGTGCACCTCAGCCCTTGTAGAACACTCCTCAAAGACCAAACATCAAATTCGTCTGGAAGATGCAACAATCATCGCAAAAGAAGAGCACTATCAGAGAAGGAAAATAAGAGAGGCCCTTTAGATCATAAGGCATCCAGATAATCTTAATAGGGATGGTGGAGTTGAAATTAGTGACACTTGGAGACCCCTTCTTCGACAGATTTGTTCCTCCAAAAACACCCACCAGAGGTATAGTTTTCAACCCCAGGTACGTCCCTCCTCCTTGGGTTTTTTATTTAGTTTTTAATCTTAATGATCTAAAATTCTAATAATTATCCCTATTAATTAATCAATTTTTATTTGGTTATAATAAAAGTTAATTAATTAATCAATAATTATTAGATTTTATTCCATTTTCCCTTATAAAAATTTTTTTCCCTTTCCTAAGCTTTTTAGTTTTTTAGTTAATTAAAAATGAGCTTAAATACTCTAATTATAATAAAAATAAAAATATATCATTAAAATTAATTTTTTAATAAAATTAAATATATAATATATTTAAATGATATATTTAATCAACCTAATATATCCTTTTAATTCAATTATATATTTATATTTTATTAAAGCTTTTATTAAGGTTAGCTTATAATAAATCACCTCATTTTTTAATTTTTAGATAGCTTTTTCCTTTTAAAATTCAAATGAATCTTTTAAATTAATCATATAATAAAATTAGATATATAATAAATTATAATGATATATTTAATTAACTAAATATATCTTTTTAATTCAATTATATATTTAGATTTTATTATTACCTTAAATAATATTATCTAATTTTATAACCTAAAATAAAATTAACTAATAATAAAACCTCCCTCTTTAATTGAACTTGAATAAATTTCTTTTTTATTTTTAGCCTAGTAGGAGTCCTTTATTAAGTTAGTAATTCCTTTATACCTTAATAAAATTAATTTATTTTTAATTTAATTATTATTAAAAATAAAATTATTGAAAATATGAAATTATAAAAAAATTTTGGTCGACCCTTTTCCAGAAATCATCATCTTCTTCTACCACTATTAATGGTCTTAGTCCTTTCTCTCATTTCTTCATTCAAAAATTGTCCTGATGATGGATCCCTGTTGGGATTTGAAACGTCGACACTCGTTCTCTAGCACTGTGGATAATCCGGAAAGCTCCTTAAAAAATGATCACCACATGAGTTTGAAAACCAAAACATGTACATAATTCAGAAAGTCATCGACATTGGAATGTTGCCCAATGTAGACATGCCTACAGATATAGGCCCATGTTTGGATGACGATATGTATGTAAATTTATCAGACAAATGATGTGTACAAAAAGCCTGAAATCGTAGCTCGGATGGCTGAAACTAGATTCGGGGTCTTCTTATCCTGTTCACTCAATCATTCGGGTACAAGTCTAGCCATGCGAATATATGATTTGTCGTTAAACATGGAAAGACATCGTTTGATTACCAGCCAATGATGTGAGCTGTTAACAAACGCGAGAGAACTAGAATTAATGAAAATGGACCTCAAGGTACTGTAGTACATTTTGTAAGGCGTGAAAAGATGATTTGATGTCGAATGCAAAACAAAATCTTTTGGTCAAAGGTCTGGAAGCGAGGATCTTGTCGATGTTGTAACAAGCCTCATGGTACTGGAATCTGATGTTTCTAGGTGAACTTCCTAGATGATTTGTTGTCAACATAAAGTCACCTTATAGCGAAACGGGAGTTACTGATTTTGGAGACAAGGGTATGACTTGATATAGAAATTTTCAGGGATGACGGTCATGCGAATAAAGGTTTACGAGCATTGTAGAAGGATGAATTATTCACTGGATGACTTCTCTTGAAAATATCGACGAAATTGTGATGAGCTAGCAGCATTGATCCAAAACCGAAGTGAAGGTATGATGAACCATAGGTATGAATGAACTGTCAAGATGATTACCCAACCCAAACATTCAGGGACATGGAGTGAAGGAAGTGTCATGTTCAAGAGCGACTTTCTACCATAAAGAATTTTTTCTCACTATTCCCAAATTCTCCCCGGCCATTTGTCGACCAGTACCTGTTTATTTTTTAACAAGCTTGAGGAGGATAACATTTTCTTGATCTATAATTCAACCCTTCGGGCAAATAAAGTATCGCTATTTAATAATTTAACAAGTCTAGTGATGAATGAAACTCGATTCTTTCCATGATCGACAAGCCCGTCGATATTTTATGTTTTAAATAGCTTAACGACAGTGATAGCCCGGTCCTTTTTCATATTTAGAGAGTTTGAAAAAGTGGACGAAAGAAAACTCCGTAAGTAATTTTTCATAAATTTGTCACTCAGAACCGAAAAAGTGTAAAATAATATCTGAGAGAACCTCTTTGGTCATGTTTAACCAAGGTATTCCTTTTCGTAAATAAGCTATCTCAGTCTGGAAAAGGGTTAAACTTATATTGAGTAGATATCAATTCATTTACTTTTACGAGCTCAAAAATACAAGTGCTCGAAAATCTTTTCACATTATCGGAGTCTGAAAAGAGCTAAAAGAATACTCCAGGGGTTCCTTTTTCATTGTTATAGAAGCTCGAAAAAAGAGATAAAAGTGCGCTTCAAATCCTTTTTCGTTTTTAACAAAGCTCGAAAAATAAGGAGAAAAAGTATGCTTTGTGGTCAAGTCATTCTTGGAAATAAATCTGCACAACTAATATGTTCATCAGTTGTATATCCTGTTCAGAACAACATCAAATGGATTAAAAATACCTGTTTCATGATAAAAAACATAATAAAACTATAGTCATAGAAATATATTCAATTTTAAAATAATTAAATGACTATTAAAAGTAGTTTCACTATTCATTTTTACCATTCCATAGTTACCATTTGCATTTTGGAGCTCTGAACCTAATTTCCCCCCCAAACTTCAGCTGCTGATTGTGATCGTTTCTATGGACAGTTTTCGTTTCCATTTGATCCAGGTTAGTGATATGAACCTCCTTTTTCCTTTAGTATTCATTTCATTTAAATTTTCTACAAATTTTTAAGGTTTTAAGGCCCCTAGGGTAAATTCTGCCCAAAAAGAGGGAAACGCACCCCTGAATGTCGAAACCTGCATTGCATAGTAGGTACTGTGAAGGGTACTTGCATATGCAAAGCACTGTCTCTTGTTAGGGAGTGCGTTGAGCACAATTTAAGTTTTTATTTTCTCATTATGCCCAAAATTTGCCTAGTTTTTTGCAATGAATGGAATCTAATGGATCTTATGGTTGTATTTTAGGTTTCCATCGAATCACAATGAAGATTACATGGAGGGAAAGAGAACATGAAGAACGAGATATGATTGCCTTAAATGATCTGGGTACAGTAAGAGCCCTAAGAGATTGCGGACTGCTTAAGTACTTCAAATTATTTGGGATGAGGCAACAAATAGAACTATTGGAGTTCATAGTTCGAGCATGGGATCCAACTATTGAGGCATTTCATATTAAGAACCAAGTGGTTCCTATAACAGTCGAGGATGTGTACTTTCTTCTAGGTTTGTCGAGGAGAGGCTTGCCCATTTCGCTCTCAGGGTCTGTTGTTGGAGGAGAGATAGTGAGAGATTATGTTTTGCAACATTTTTATCCAGGGTCAAAGCCAAGAAAATATGGAAAGATAAACATCTGAAACGCTAGATATTTTCCCTTCAACTATCCTTTTCACAATCGCAAAACTTGCCGACACCGTTACACTACATGTATTGAATAGATCATATATGCAGTATGCGCTAGAGTGTATGGAGCCAATAGTCTTCAACTAGTCTGAAGCTATTCTATCTCAGATAAAGGAACAATGGAATAAAGAAAAGGGAGAAAGGAAGAAAAATTTCAGTTATGGTTCTATCCTTATATCCTTCACCTTGGAACGGATTCCACTGATGCAGCCACAACATGTGACATTGGATATAGCTAGTCCTAGAGATCCTCATATGCAGAGATGAGTAGAAATCATGAGTCGGCATGTAGGCCAATCTACTATTGTGTTCGCTACTGCATTATTTTCCTGGTTCTGATGACAGATTTTCGCCGTCGATGAGTATGCATACGTAGGCTTCGATTTTCGAGGGGACCCAGATTTAGCATTACCAGAAGGTGCTCAGTGGGGTGCAATAGGTAAGAATGTTTTTTACCATGTTTTTTATTTTCCTAAGGTTTATACAATGTTTTTGTATTTTTATGTTTTCCCAATACTAAACTAAATGTTTGATGTAATGCAGATATTGGTCGCATTCAACCAGTTGTGGAACCGGAGCGCGAAGCAGATGTGCTAGTAGAGATGGTTGTCGGGAGAGCAGTCCTTCAGGATTTTGATATGGCTGAGACTCTGATTGAACTTCAGTAGCACATATAGGATTTGACCTTTGGGATTCCATATTTTCGGATTGAAGAGCTTCCTATGCGACTGCAGCGACACACTATTGGGGTTCCTAACTGCTGGATGTGGTTACTTCGTAGGATAGCTAGATCTATAGAATCTTACCACGAGCACCACTAGTTTAATTGTGAAATTTTGCATACATTTTGAGGTCAAATGACCAATGTGTCTTGGGCAAAAATTTTGTAAAAACCTATAACTATCTATCTATATGATTTCAGCGTTTTCCTATGTTTATTGTGCAATCATATTCAATGATGTGAATGTTTTTTTTGTTGTTTTGTTTACATATGTTGCAAATATCTATCTAAAAATTGATTAACTAATGAATCAGTCAATGTGTTAAAATTTATGGAAATGTATTGATATTGAATAAAATCAAAGTGTCTTTCCAAAATTCGAACTCTAAGGAACAATCTATGCAATGTTGGATTTCTAACAATATAAACACTAGTAAGTTGTAATACCACAAGTTGTGAGTCTAACCTTATGATGATACGATTAATACCAAATGAAATGGCATCGGAGAGAAGTTTTATCAACGTGCTATAATCAGCGATATTTTTCATCAATCTACCAATACAAATCCCTTGGAAACTCACTAACTCATCGTTCGAAGGGAAAATGGCCCACACTGCAGAGGATAGATTTTGCGTACTATGACTAGCACCATCAGCTTATCCAACAAAGGGTTCGAAGATTTAGACATCTGCGATGAAATGTAAAGCGGATTACTAACGTCAAGAAAATTATAAAAACAAATTAAGATAGTGAATCCAAATCAATAAAATATATATATACAATATAATACAAAAAATTACTATGCTCATGATTAAGCATAGTAACGTTTCAAATATAACCCATTTCTAGGCTGCACCAATGGAATTCCATCATAATCAACCAACTCATAGGCGCCCTTAGCAAGAACTCTTTTCACAATATAGGGGCCATGCCATAATGGCTCAAACTTTCCTATACCTATTACCTCAGCTTCTTGATCATAAAGAAGGACCAAGTCGCACTCTGAGAAAATGCGAGGTTGGACATTTTTGTCATATTGTGCCTTTATATGTCTCTTATGCGCTTCATTGGCCAATTGGGCTTCATGACGTGTTTCATCAAGATGGATGAGGTTAAGGATACACGCTTTTTCTTTTTAGGTTTCAGGTAACAAGTCAATCATGAGTTTTAACGACGGTATTTCACATTGGATTGGTAAGATAGCTTCCAGACCATACACCAATTGAAAAGGAGTAAAGCCAGATGTGTTTCTCACCGAGGTTCGATACGCCCACAAGGCGAAGTACAGGATCAAATCCTAGTTTCTTTTACGAACTCCTATCATTTGTTGAAGCATACGTTTAATAATTTTGTTAATAGCCTCAACTTGTCCATTTGATTGTGGATAATAAGGAGTAGAATTATCATGTGGCAATCCTAACTTGGCAGTTAATTCAACCATCATGTGATTGCGAAAACTCTTCCCATGATCTATAACTATAGCCTGTGGGACCCCAAACCATGTAATAACATGATTAAAGAAAAACAATGCAGTTGTCTGTCTCGTGTTGTTGAATGTAGGCATCGCTTTGGCCCATTTGGTAACATATTTTACTGCAACAATAATATAACTGTGCCCCCCAGACGAATGAGAGTTACAGGTCATGAAGTCAATATCCCATTTCGAAAATGGTCCCACAGAGACAACAGGATGCATTGGCGCTAGCGGTTTGTGGATTTTACGACAAAAAATATGGCATGCATGAAAAATTCTGACCGCAAGGATGAAATCTCGAAAAATAGTAGGCCAAAAGTAACCAGCGTGAAGTATCTTCTGTGTAGTAGCATAACCAAATAAATGTCCACCACATGCTCCAGCATGAAAATCATTTAACACTTTTTCGGCCTCCTCATGAGTGAGGCACCTCCTTAAAATGATATCGACACCATGACGATAAAGTGTATCACCGACGATCAGATAATATTTGGCTTGGTATCGAATACATCATTGTTCAGAGCGAGAGGTATCAGGTCGAAAATTTTGGGTTTGAAGATAAATGATGAAATCCCCATACCAAGGATTAGATGATCCAATCAGAAACAAAAACTTGTTCGGAATTGATGGTTACGACGTAGTTGCAGTACTATTAGAGGGAAGGTCACATAGAAGCTCAACCAAAACTAAAGACTTCTTTGACTTGGATTTGAAGAATTCCAAATCAAACTCCTGAAAAATGACAATCCATTTTGAATATTTCCCCCCCAGCAATTGACGTGATAAGATATAAGTCACGAGGTCACAATTTGAAACTATAGTGGTTTTTTGGAGCAGGATATAATGGCGAAAACTTTGGACAGCTTGAACAACTACCAAGGCAAGCTTTTCTACGTATGAATAATTAACTTCTGTATCATTGAGATTAGGACTCAAATAATAGATCGGACGTTCAATTCCATTTTCTACTTGGACCAATACCATAGCAATGGTCGTTTCAGCTGTGGTGATATACCGAAAATAATCATTTTGATAATTAGGGGGATACATTAATAATGCTCAGACAAGAGTGTCCTTGACAGCATCAAAAGAAGCTTGTGAAACTTGGTCCCAATGGAAGGGAACCCCTTTTTTCAATAGTCAAGTAAATCCTTTAGCCATTTTGGCGTAGTTTGGAATGAACCTTCTTAGGAAGTTGGCCTTTCCTTGAAGTTTTTCTATCTGAAGAAAGTTTGACGACGCAGGAAAATCAAGAATGGCCTGAAACTTCAATGAGTCGATTCAAATTCCCTCTTTTGAGACTACGAATCTAAGAAAACGACCAAAACACACATTTATGTGGATTGAAGCATATTTTGTAGTGTCGGTAGTGTAAGAAAATGGCTCTCAAATGCATCGGGTGATTAGTTTGATTTCTTGAATGCGCTAGTAAATCATCTAGATATGGTTGAACAATGTCCTTGATGTCATTGAAAGCATAGTCCATTGCTCTCTGAAAATTTTCCCCAACATTCTTTAAACAAAACGATAGTTTCCTATAAGCGAATGTGCCCCAGGGATAGATGAATGTTGTCTTATGTTGATCATCTGGGCAGATATTGATTTGATTGTAGCCGGAAAATCTATCCATGAATGAAAATATTTCGCATCCAGCAAAATCATCAATAATCTGGTCAATAAATGGAGTAGGATAGTTGTCTTTTGGACAAGAAATATTGACATCCCAATAATCGACGCACACTCTAATGGTTCCTTGCTTTTTCATGACAGGAACAATATTGGAAACCCACTCAGTTAGCGGAACAGGGTATATGAAACCAGCACACAAAATTTTTTCAACTTCTGCTTTGATGGCAGAGGCTTTCTTCAAATGAACAAGATGAAGCCGTTGATGCACCAGTTTGACATCAGGATACATATTAATAGTGTGTTCAACTATAATAGTATCTATGCATGGCATTTCCTTGTAATATTAAGCGAATACATCACGAAATTCACGAAAGAGAGAGCGATATGATTAGGGTTCTGATGGAGAACAAGATACACCGACATGAATATTTTCTACAATGCCAGGTTTGGTCGAAATATCGACAGAAATGGTTTCTTCAATATCTGACAGATTTTTCTCAAAATGAATTGCATTAATGGGTAAAGAATTCGAAAATAAATTTTTGATGGATGGGTGATATAGTTCACTAAGATTATTTTCTTCATAATCAGGAAGATGGGAACGATGATGATAATCTTCCCATGGTTCTCCTTTTGACATCATGGCTTTCAAAATATTATCATCTGTCAAGAACATTGAGGAAAATGCATCAGATGGAGTACCAAAATTTAAGGAACGATCAACCAAACACTCGGCAACGCTGATTTTGGATTTGCCACCCAAGCCAGTTAGATTGATTACTATGCCAGCTCAATAAAGCTGGGCGGCAGAAACTCATCCAATGTAGAAATATCAGAATCACCCGTACTCTCCCTTAAGCCAGATAGAGTGGAAGAGATCATGTAGCAGGTCTCTATACTTACAATTTCTGCCGACGTCATGGGTAGCGGTAATGCAAAGGTTCCCATTAAAGTGGAATCCTTTAAGAGTCCTACACCAATGTTCTAAAGTTCTAGTTGGGGTATGTGAATGAAAAGAACACTTCCAGTTACCTGCGAAGCAGAGGCAAAGAAGGTAGTTGATTAATGACTGTGATAGTGCCTTTATGTGGAAAGGAAATCATTCTAAAATATGTAGAAACAATTGCAGTCATTGCATATACCCATGGCCTTCCAAGTAAAATATTATAGTCAAGGGTCCGTCAACAACCTCAACATCAATATTCATTGTTTTTCCCCCCAGTTCAACATGCAGGTTATTAATAATACCACAAAGTTTATATGTACGTCCATCAAATGCCTTCAACGTCGTTGATGATTGTGATAAATGTGCCGAGCCAAGGTACTTACAACAATTTAAAGACAAAATGCATGTAGATGCTCCCTCATCAATAATAGTGTGATGAACAAGGTGATTGAGAACATTTACCTGAATGGAGAATGCCAATTCTGCTGGTAATTATGGCACATAGCCCGTATGATTAAAGATGACAAGATTAGAATCAATAGGATCAATTCCACCAATATCCGACAATAAAGCCTATTTTTGGGAGGGACAATTTTGTAATACCTCAAGAGAAGAAATAGCTGAAGGGGATTAAGCCAAATCTTCAACTATATTATAATTTTTTGCAGCTCTTGCTCGAGGATTATATGTCAATTTATGAATTACTCCCTTTGGTGGCTTGATTGTTAATTCAGGAATAGCAGTAGGCGGTACTGATTCTGTAGATGGTTTCTTTGTCAAGGTAGTAGGTTGATCAATGGCCTGACTACCATAATCTTTATTACACGTTGACACAAAAATATTTGTTTAAGGTTTTGTGACAGATAACATTAACACTTGGGAACTAGGAGCTGGATCCTTAGCAACCATTTTTGTGTCCGAATTTGGAAATGGGTCTGTCAACACAGCTGACACATGCGAAGTCTTGATGATTTTTGAGACTTCAGTGTAGTGAGGAAAATCACTAACAAAGTGTTCCTCATTACATATTATGCATGGATAATGAGGTTTCTGAGGTCTGAGACGATTGATCAGATGATCTTTCTTGCGGGTTAGAAGTTTTATTTTTCTTAGATTTCCCCTTTTTCTTAATTCTGGGTTGCTTGTCACTTTTTCCTTTGTCAAATGACATGAAATTAATTTTGGAAGTAGGAGCAGGATCAAATGCAGTAGTGTGATGTGTGCTTGCAGTGCCTATCAAGCCGTTTCTGGCATGAGAGTCCTTTAATTGAGGAGGAATGGTAAAATTAGATCTCGGTGTGTTAGGGATTTTTTCATAGAGCATGTCGGAATGAGTGTAAATCAAGTATAAATATTGGGCACGAGCGATAACTTTCTCTTCTGTGATGATGCCACCCTTAGCCACATCCTCATTTATAGATGGTAACAAGGACTTAATGAACCATTCAGCAAGGAGCTGATCTAGAACAAATGTCTTAACCATTTGACGATGACGACGCCACTCATGAATATGATCAGATATGTGAGTAGCATTAGTCTGTTTGAAATTGGTCAAGATTTCCATTCCAGTTTCATATCTGATGGGAAAAGACGTAGTCGAACATAATCATCATTTAGGGAGTTTGATGAACACCATAAATGATAAGTCATAACATGAGTCGACGGATCTTCTCTAGGGTTTCCATTGAACTTAGGAATATCCAAGGGTAATTTATGAGGTATCATTGGCCACCAAGGAGCATAATTAATTGGGTCATTAGTTAACCGATTTAAATCTGGTAACTCTAATGTTTCAACAAAGGGCAACTGTTGATTAAGGTTAGGTTGAGCATAGCCAGGGTAAGATGGAATTGCTTGAGAAAAAGGCCTTTGAGCACCAACATAAGGAATCTGTTGCTGGTAACCTAGATAGGGGTTGTTTTGAAAAGAAAACGCTTGAGGATTATGTTGACCAAAACCTAAATATGATACTTTTTTAAATGAAGTTTGAGGCATTTGCGCCTATGGCTGCCAAGGGATTTGTCCACCAAAGTTATAACCCAAATTAAGATGACTTAGATTCGGTTGATAGGTATAACTAGGTTGCGGTTGTGACATCCCATAAAATGGTAAACCAGCTTGTGAATAGATGATTTTGGATACAGGTTTTTGTAAATTAACCAAAGGATTTGTAATCTGTGGACCCAACATTTGAGGATATTGACTTGAATGACCCGCTTGATAAGGTTGTACAAAATTTTGATTCTGTAATAGGGGTAAATATGTATTAAAAAGTGGAAATGATGTGGGTGTAACAGGTTGAACTGGTTGATACGATTGTATAACCATTTGTGGTTGGATAGGTAGAGTGGGCTGCCATTGACAAACATTCATTTCAACGTTTGATTCACCAAAAAGTGACGAAGTATTGTCATATTGGGTGACCATAGGTTTCCCCCCAGCATGAGGAGGATAATAAGATGGAAAATATTGCTCTCCAAATGCTGGGAGTCTAGTTGATATGGTACTTGAAGGAATAGACCCAGAAGGACCAACTTGATATTGCCTTGAAGATGTGTATAATGAATCAAGTCGTTCAGTACTTACTATAGGAGTACCAGATAAAATACTGGATGATGACATTGGTAAATTCCATGGGTTTGAAGATACACCAGAGAAAATTACAGATAATTATTTGTAACCTAATGGGAACAAAGGGCCACCATGAAAATATGACTCTGGTGAAGTTGTAAACATCGACAGGGTAGCTAGGATGGGATCTGACATAATTGCAACAGATGGCCCAACCGAAGGTGTTGGTTCAAACATGGTCACTTAACCAAATGTATACCCTTTTGAATCGACGAGAGTTTGAAAAGGAACGAGATAAAAAAAAGCAGATGGTGTTGATTGAGAAAAAGACTCGTACAGGTAAAGGTCCTCCCCAAAATGGGTTGGAGTTAAAGGTGTATCGTCTTGTGGGATTTCTTCAATCGAAATTAAACCAGGGGCAAGTATTTCACCGTCAGGCCCAAAGTATATTTCAGGTGGTTGACTGTGTGGTATGGGAGATTCAATAGTTACAGAAATTTGTGGGATGACCAAGGTAGGAACAACTTCCGATTGTACAACTTCAGGATTCAAATGTTCTGGCAAAGAAGAGGCAGGATCTAGATCAATTTCTGGTTGAACAACGTCGGGTCTAGGAGGTATGGTCTCACTAATTGGATGGATCGTGACCATGGGTAGCTGTGAAGACTCCATCTTGACAATAGTAGACGAACTAGGATGTGTAGAAACAACTTGAGCTAACTCTGGTTTATGGAAAGATGATGTTTCACCATAGGTACAAATTGTACTTGATTCGGCAGATCGTGCTCGCCTTCACCTACCAGAATTAACTTCAGGTGGTAAAGGGGGTTTTAACGCCAATATACGTGAACGACGGGGGAAAGGATTTTGTTATTCCACGATTAATGATTTATTTTAACCAACAAAAAAAATTAAAAAATAAAAGGGTAATGCTAGGAAAAATGGTTTACCAAGAAACTGTGAACTGCAGAATACCTCCTCGTGAACCAAGAAGTACAGGCAAGCAATCTCCCTAAATGATGTGTTCGATGTATCACAATTTATAAGGCGACCGACTCTGTTCACTATGGATGGATAGCACCTAAAATTTTTCCTCCCAAATATACCTGAAGGTATGTGGAGGCCCAAGTCCATATTAGCACTGTGTGATGCAAAACCACAAAGTGAGAGCACCCCTTTATACTTATCATACTGTGACACCACCCAATATACTCGAAAGTACGTGGACGAGCTACAATATACTTACGTACGTGGAGTGAGGTATCACACACGAAATGTATCACGGAAAATTTAACGACAGCTACTATGTTTTACGACGTTGGAACACGTCTCTAGCCTAGACCTTCTAAATGTTATCATTATGGTTCCAATGCTTTGTTAGGTAAATTGAGATTAATTTTATGTTGATCTTGCTTAAAAATTTTCCTTTCAAAGGGTCACCGCAATGATGTATTGGAAAATTTCTAAAATGCAACTAAGAATGATAAGCAATCTTTCACTTTTAGTTTTTCAATGAAAATCCTAGCTACTAGAGGGAAAGAGAAATCAATTTGCGAGAAAACAAATTTAAAAAAAAAAAAAAAACACAAACTAAATGCATATTTCATAATTGTTCCTTTTTTACAAAACACACAAACCAATACATGCAAATGCAAATTTTTCTTTTCAGTTCCTTTAATGTTATGAATGCAGAAATGAAACTAAGTGCACTAAATCAACAAAATCAAATGCCTTTTACTTTTGAGAAATGAGGAATACAAACAACAATTTCTCTTTTGAAGGAAAAATGAGGAATGAAACAACAATTTCTCCTATCAAGAAACAAAGAATTTACAACAATTTCCTTTTTCAAAATAAAATGGATCTAATGCGACAATAAAAATACTTTGAAATTAACTTTCCAATGATAAAGAAAAATGGTTTAAACAAACATTGAACAAATTTTCTTTCAAAGGAGGAAGAGGTAGATGAATTCACTGGTCAATATGAGGCTCAGGCTTTTCAAAACACATCAGCAAACAAACTACAAAGACAAATTCAAGGGAATTTGGATGGCTTCAGGAGGCAACTCTGTCTCTAAAGAGAGATAGTGCTTTGCAACGCAGGCCTGAAAGGGAGACAGTGCTATGCAAAGCACTGTGTCCTGTCCAAGAGTGCATTGGGCGCAGTGTCAAAGGAAAAACAGCACTATTTAACACACTTATTTTGCAAATTTGGATCTTAAAAAGCCTAATCTTTGTGAGTAAAAACTACTGGGTGAATAAACAAAGAAAATCGGAGGCTAAAACACCTAGGATAAAGAGTAACTTCCCCAGTGGATTCGCCAATTTGTTGGACAGAATTGTGAATTTCGGATAAAACATGCTTCCCTAGATAGGTGCTAATCTAGAACAACAGGTTAAAGACTATACGACAACTTTTCCTAACTAAGAACAGACACACATAATGGATTAGTCGCTTACTTGGAATCCAAGCGCTTCCAAATGATTCCTTCTGTCGCTTCCGTTGTAGCTTCAAATTCCAACCAGCTGTGCAAAATATTTCCTGCAATAATGAACACTAAACAACATAAGATAGCAATAATATAGATGTCTATTCAAGTTATTTTTCTAAATGAGTAGAGCATAAACCATATACATCAACTAAGATCTTGCAATATGGAAAATCAAATCCAAACCAGATGCATATAGGGAAAAGTAAGCTATATTATTTATTAATGATAGAAGGGGAGGTTACAACCAAATGACTGATTTTGTGTCACCATCTCCAGCAGCATCCCAACCTCATCACAATGCAGATATCTCCAGAAAATTGTCACTCAAATCAATCTCCTCAATGAAAAATCCACTAGCATTTCTCTCCTCAATGTTATACTGCCCCATTTTGTTTCTCATCCCTTATTCCTTGGTGTCTTCTTATGTATTTTCATACAGATAGCATTGTTGGCCAATCAAAATATAAAAAATCATATTTACCATCACCTTGATTTATTTTTGTGATCTTGTTGATGTGTATCCAACTAAAACATTGTGCCTCGGGTTAGAATGTCAATTAAAAAACAATAATCATATACCACATGCAACCCATAATCTCATGCTACAAACAACAACACAACATTAATCAAAACAACTTTTCACACTATGTAATGAAGTTCCAAAACCATCCTTCTAAGCTACATCCATCCAAATTTTAAGCCACGCTCTTAGCATTACTCTGCAAAATATTCTAGTACATTATGATGTTGCATTAGAGTATCAAATCTTCATCTCTATAGGTCCAATGTTGAACCTTCTGCTCTGGTACCACTTTGTAATAGTGCCACCTACCCCCTTGGATAACCTAGGCTAAATGGGAGGTGTTATCTTTTCCTAACCCAACCTCCATGATCTCACTATGGAAATGGGGTTACATAATTTCATCTTCTTCCAAAGTTAGTGGAATTAAATTTGGACTACACCATCAAATCCAACGCATTAAGAGCTTTCTGGAAATATATTTTTTATCAAAATATGACTCACGAATCAATACTTATGTTCAATTAGATCTTTTCCAGCTAGCATAGCTTTTCCATGTGAAATTGATGTGGCCTACATGGCATTTTTACATAACCTACTAACCTCTTTGGCACAACAATAACCTTTTACATAATTTTTCGAGCGATTTTCTCATTCGTCAGCCTATGCTATTGCAACAACCTCGGTATGGACTTCTTGCACAATGACAGGACCTTGGGGCACCACAAAAATCTCTCTTCCAAGTGAAGGGGGATGTTCCCATCTCACATATATGTCAATCTCACCCCAGCCCAGGTTGTGACACAAGGCTCCTCTAGGGAACCATGACCGTGATGATGTGGCTTCCAACCACATGCATTTCCCTATCATCACCATATGGAACTACACCTAGTGGAACCAAAAATGCATGTCACATGCACCCCGTGCCAAATAAGCTCCATAATCCACATCAATATCATCAAGGCTCATTAACATCATATTGATGTCATGATAACGTCAACCTACCACATGGTCTTCTCTAAGAGTTCCACATGTCATTCAAATTAAACCACATGGCCCTAAAAAAGGGCTAATTCAAACTTTCCATGTGTCACACTCTACATGTGCCATGTCATCCCCCCCATCATGTCATCATGCCACATAGACTCCATCCTAGGTCACATTCGCATTAGGGAAATTTTGAGGTCTAAAATGGGCCTCCTACGGAAAATGTACAATCAAAATTCACTTTATGAGAACCAATCACATTTTAAGGGATGACATCATCCCTAATGGTTGAAGTGGCATTGCTTGAGTTAAAGGTACTTACTTGTCACATTCTCAATGGTGGATAAAAACTCATGGTTAACCATGGTAGTGCTTTAAGTACTTTTAAATTCAAAGTAAATTACTCATAATAAATGTCGTTTCACACTTTTTGAATAAAAAAAATATTATTTTCATTTCATATATCTTGAAAGAAACAATGCATATCCCTATACATTTATTATATTATATTAGATTATATTATATTATTTTTATATAGTATATTAATTACATGTTATTATACAATTTAAATGATATAAATTTTAATTAATAGCATATAATATAATTAAGAATTTATAAATTTATATTTATATTTTATTTTAAGTTATTTAAGTATAAAGGAAAAATGCATTGGTTGTTCAATGATAATGAATTTTTCTTGAAAAGCTCATTCTTATTTATAGTCACATCAATACAAATTTTTTATTAATTCTATTTTGGTACAACTTTTGAATTGAATTTAATTATGGTTACATTGACTGTGGTGCAAAAAGTGAATTGAAAATTCATAAATATTGTTTTATTGGCTTAGCTATTATTTTATTATTTCCTTAGGAGGCCCATTTTAGACCTCAAAATTCCCCTAATGGTCCCGAACCCTCAAGTAATATAGTGCTTTTTCATTATAACTAATTTTAGGGTCAATGTGGATCCTTTCTTACCAAGTTCCCATGTGGTCGTGCCCCACCCTCACATAGTATAAGAAGAGGACTACCTTGCGAGGGTCATGGCACAATGGGAAAACCTCATGTATGGTGATGGAGAGACCATTTGTCTTTTGGTCCTTGTCACTGTGCTACCAACAATAAACTACTATCCCACAAGAGATCCGTAGTATGATGCATATGTTTTTGTATACTACCATAAATAAATTTCTCTAACAAATTCCATTACATGCCTAACCATCACCAAGCCCATTCTCAGTAAAGGACATAACATGATGGAAATTATGTTAAACAATGGATGACTTCCCATTATGTGCCCACTAAGACTTAGCCTTCTTATTTTGCCTCTATTTATCTCTCTATCAATCCCAAGAAGACATTGATTTTATTTTCCCCATCGTTACTTATAGGCCATCACAGCTCTTGCATATGGAATATTCATGAATCTTACAACCTCATTCATCATGATTTCTTAGTCATAGAGAGTTTTTGAAGTCACAATGCATAGTGTAAGGTCCCACCTTACCAACCATCAATATTATAGAGAAGGGTCCCATCTAACACTAAGACTTGAAATACGATATTTTTTTTTGTTTTATTATTAGTTTTAAATTACTTGGCACCCCTACTTTAATCCTTCACCCTTAAGATAATTTATGTCAAGTAATAATGTTTATGTATTGTTGCAGCAGGGTCCCTTAGGACCGAAATTTTGGATAAATAATAGTATTTATGTTAGTTTTGAGTCGTGTGCGCTAAGAAAAGAAGATTCAAGGGGCTTTGGGGTGTGTCGAAGTCCCTTCATGAGTTTTAATGGGTTAAAGGGTAAAATAGGGGTCTCTAACCATGGTTTGAGGCCCATAATATGAGCGCAAGAAAAGGTATAAGTAGAAGTATATATCGAGTCAGATAAGTCAGTTAGAAGTAAGAAAATATATGAATGATTGATGATAGAGCTCTGAAGTGAATTTGTTGTAATAATTTGTGTTTGAAAGGCTCCTGTTGGCTGTGTGCGTGGAGACCTTAGTCCAGTTGTGTGTGCGGCTAGATCTGGTGAATTGTAAGGGTTCCTGTGAAATTGTAAGGGTTTTTGTGAAGACTAAATAATAAAGATCCATTTTGAAATTCTATGTATCGAATGCATCTTTGATTCTCTTCTGTGTATGAATTCTGCTTCCATGTATGATTTGTGTTTCTACATATTATCTATGTTATCTGTGATCGGATCGAGTTGCATACCTATTTTTATTGATGTGCGTAAGGTATTTACATAGAACTATTACTTTAAAAGTTTGAATAGTACATTTTTATAATATTTAAAGGGATTTCGAATCTATTGTATGTGCTTGCGCGCAGGGTTAACCTGTGTTAATTGACCTAGGGTTTATGGTTAGGGTTTCTGGTGCACAAGACAATCTATTTACTAATATAAATCTGAGGACGTTTACTTCATTTAATTCTCTCTCCATGTGTGGAAACTTGGTTCCATCACCCCCCCATACTTCTTCGAGTCAGAATTTGGCCTCCACAAGTAGGTCATTGCCGAGAGGGCCAGTAGTAAGATGGTTTTGTTGGTTATGCGCTAACTCTGAACCTAGATCAGGACCCCTCAAGCCAAAAAATGGTTCCTCGCTTGGTGCCTCTGGGGGACTCTGCTTTAGTGCCATTATTTCCATTTGTGCTACCAAGGTCAAATTCGGGATCCACCTCAGGTTCCTTCTCTACTTCTTTCTATTTTTTTTTCTCCGCTTCTTTCCTGGCTTCTTTCTCTTTGGCAGCATCTGTTGTCTCTTTTCCGGATGTTGAGGCTATGACAGGCTTGGCAGAGCCTAGCCTGGTTTTCCATATTGTTGGCCAAGTCGCAATGACCTGGTCAATTTCTGCCTCTATCACCATGTAGGGTAGGTTGTACCATAACCTATCCTTGCATATACACTTGAAAATATGCAATGAAATTATACTTGTTATATGCAACTGGGCACAACTAAGGGCGCGAGTGGATTGTTGTGGCTAATGCTCCTTCGAATAAGACCCAAAATATCTTATTTTCCATTATGTGCTTCGAGTCTGTATAATACCACAAGTTGGCATAGCGTGCCCCTTCGAATACACTAGGCTCCCTCTGCAGTCTCTAGTGTTTCCCAAGCAACCAGAGTAATGAGTAGGAGCAACCATGAATAGAAAAAATATTTCCCCTCCTCCTGCGCCTCGTGCACATTCTCCAGGAATTCAGTACATAGGAACTGGGACCAGTTATAACTTATGCCTTTATCGAACTGCCTTGCCATTGCAATGACATGCGTGGGGACCATCTTAGGCCTACACTTGCACATCATTTTGCAATCCAACACTAATGTCCCGAGGTGCACCGCTGGGTCCTCAATATGTTGCACCAGGAAGCCCCTGGTATCACGTCCCACCTTATAATTGACATTCACCTTCACGACTACTTTTTTCTCCTGGATCTTTCCCTAGTTCACCATAGGGTTAGGTCTCTTTTTCGGCAGGCTGGTGATCCGATGGATCAGCACAACATCTATGGGAATTTGATTCTAAATCCACATACACCCATTGTGCACCAATGCCAGCAACTAGTGCACACATGTATCCATGATGGGATACCTTCCAAAGTGAATAAACCTCAACAAGTTGAGAATCTCGGCTTTGCTTAACCCGCATGCCCATGGCATGGGCTCTACTTTCACCACTCCACCATACAGAACACATTCAAGATAGTACTCCAGTGCCAATTTTGGGAACGTCTTCTCATTGGCCAGATCATAGTCATCAAACTTAACAGACAGGATATTTCCAAACATCTCCCCCTCCAATGTGACCACCTCAGGGATTAAGGGCATTTTCAGGTAGTCATGCACCATATCCAAATCCTTTGGGGCTTTAAAAAAGGTTCTACATGGCTTCACATACTTGGGAAGCCACGATATGGGCTCAACAAAGAGCATAGCCTCCTCGGTCGTTGTCATAGGTCTCTTTGTTGGTTCACCCATAGCTTGGAGCATGGATGTGATCTGCCTAGGGATATCTGCGGCTTTGACGATGACCCCTTAGTCACCTTACCCTTTCCATTGGCAGGTGTTGATACAACTTCATGAACCTCAGGGATAACTTTGTGAACTTCTTCAAAGCCTTGGTCAGTAGATGTCGTGATTAGCACAGATTTATCCTCAGACTACGCACTCTGGAAAGCTGGGTTGGTGGCCATCATCCTTGGTTTGAATATAAACTTCAGATTTCTTATGTCAGATGCGGGAATCTCATGGGCAGAAATATAGTGCACACTAATATTCTCAAAGCACAATTCACTCAAATAAAAAAATAACAGAATGCGACCTACTTCCTCATTTTTATAGGCAATCCATGGTAAACATGATATGAAATTCACTAATGGCACCTTATCCCCATAAAAACGGTTAAAAATCCCATAAGATCTCCTCACTAATTTCAAAAAAGCTGCTCCATCCAACAGTAAAATCAATTTTTCACCCAGAGTTACTATTCCAAAGGCTAATTTTTCCCGTTGCACACAACTTATGTGCTCATGTCGCACCTGCTTGCACATGCCCTCCACGCAGTGCACAGACAAATAGGTTCCTTTTCTACGGCCATATAGTCCTTTGGTAGGCATAGGGTTATCCCTATATGGCTTCAATCAGCTTCTGTTGACGTACCTTAGGAAAATCTCATAGTAAAACATGGCCAAGCGCACTACACCTATATTAGTGATCTCCTTCACAATATATGCCCCCAACCAATGCTTTTTGAACTTCCCTGGGTGGCACGAAAACTGATTTTAATACAATAAAACCATATTTTCTTCCTTGGATTCCTTCTTTCAGATGTGCCTATCATGCCAGGCCTTTTTGCGCACCTTCTGAACTTGCTGATGAAATTTGAAAACAAACTGATCCTCCTCTAATGCAACCAATTGTGACAAATGTTCCTCCATGATGTCTGGTTAAGCCATATTAGTTATCGCTATGATGTGCATGCTTCAAATGATGTATTCCATTGACATGATAGCTTCCTATCCATAAACCATCCTAAATGGTGTTTTACCAATCAATTTCTTGCATGTGGCCCCATAATCCTATAAGACAACAGGGATGCACGTGTCCCAATCGTTCAAATTTTCAATGCAGATCTTTGTAAGCGCATTCTCCAGGATTTTGTTAAAGGCTTCCACTGCACCATTTTCCTGAGGGTGATATGGAATACTCTTCTGGTGATACATCTTGAATTCCTCCATCATATCTTCAATGGTATCATTAAAAAAGTGTGCACCCCTATTATCACCCTAAAAAAAAATTAAAAACTCTGTAAGTTTACACTGTTTTTGTCATAGTTTCAAATAGGTCTTGAGTCACTTACTTTTGATAAAGGGTAGGTCTTAGATTTACAAGTCTCAAAGGTCAGTTTTCAATTTCAAATAAAGTATTTTAAGTCTCATTCCATGATTCAAAAGTCTTGTCATTCATTTAGGAGTCATGTCATTAAGCTTCAGATGAAATTCCTGCAATTAGCCACAAAACCGCAGTTTCGTAGCGCGGTCAATTCAAAAATTGGGTTTTGCGCTATGAAAGCGCTGCTAATTTCGTAGTGCAAAGTGCGAAAAATACACTATGTACGCTACGAAAGCACGGATTCTTAATAGGTCATGTCCAAACCCAGAAATTGTCATAAATCCTTTAAGTAATGATGAGGTAACATCATGGTGAGTCAGTTAGAGGTCATATTCGAGGTACTTAACCATTCATGTCCATTATTATCATAGCATGGGGTTTTTATTGGAAATTGGGATTTCAAATTTCGAAAACTGTTTTATGTTCTAGTCATTCCAGTCTACATTTTATCATACTGAATTGTGAAAAATCTCCATTTCAAACTCTGAAGTATTAGAGTTAAGTCTGTGGTTGTTCTATACCAAGTCTATTTTCATACACAATCAAGCGAGGCTACCAAATCAAATCAAGCAAGGTTGTTCCCTTTTTCTCAAGCGAGGCTGCCAAATTACATCAAGAGAGGTTGTTTTATAAATTCCAAAGGAAGCCAACAGAGTTTTTTCTGAAACAAATATGGACGAGGAGAAAAATAACCACAAAGGAGGACACTATTTGAGATCTAAACATGAAAGCACAAAGGTTTTAACTAAATATCAAACAGTCATGGATGCTTTTAGTAAAGCAGGTTGTTTATAATTCTGTGAAAAGTTGCAAGGTGGACATACTTAGGTATCCAAAGAGTTTGCATCACATTTCAGTGGGACCAATACAAAGGTTGGAATGTTAAACATGTTAGTGACACCTAAATCATAGCTCTAGTGACTGAAATACCTAGAGGACAGGAAACTTGGTTTAAGGGTTTTAGATTTGATATGGAGGCATGCAAGATGTTTATGAAGCCAGAATATGCAGATATGGACCTGAACAATGCAGTTCCCAGAAACTGTATTAAGGATAGCTATGCCAAAGTATTGTTCAACATCCAAAGATATTTCACATGCGAAGGAAGGTACCATAACGTCTACACCTATCATTTCAAACTCCTATTACATTTCATAGGTATGATATCACTGGATTTACCATTTTTCTTATATAGAAGTATTTCCAAAATGGCTGATAAAGTTCAAGAAAAATCCGAGGGTTGTGAAACATATATGTTTCACCATGGTTTAATTAAGCTGTTGGTTTTGAATGAGCTCCAGAAGATTAATAGGGACTGGTCTTCTTTTATTTTTATAAGTGGATTTGAAATGGAAGCTCTAACCCCAGTTAAAAACCCTAAGGCAAAGGAAAATCCATCACCATCAGAAGAATTCAGTCAACCATCAGATATAAGGACAAGAAGGTTTGTGAAGTTGAAGCCAAGGAAACAAGTGAAAGATAAGGTAGAAAGAACACCAGTGATTGTTACAGAAACTCATTCACTTGCAAAACAAGGATTACAAAGTACTAAGGAAGCTAAAAAAAAGCAAACAGCTGGGAAGCAAGTAGTTCAGAGAATTACAAGGAGTAAAGCTGCAACATCAAAACAAAAGATAGTAGCTTCAGGATCAAATGACAGTCCAGGATTGAAAGGAAACTTGGATGACATACTGCATGCAATAGACATAGAAGAATCACCTATAGTGCAAGCTAATTTCCTAGGAATAAATGAAAGCAAACAAAAAAATGTGAAATTAGAAAAGAAGCTGGAGTTTAAGGGTGAAGATGCAACATTTGTTTTCCAAGCTAGGAAGCCTGTAACTAGACATTCCAAAAGGCTCAAGGAACTTAGTGTTGAAGTTGAAGAAACCAATAAAGCAACTAATGTTCTTGAAAAAATAGTTGATCTTTCCTCACCTATGGCAGAGCATGCAAAAAATAGAGTAATTATAGCACAAGAAGAAATGACCAAATATAAAATCCTAGTGGAGAAGTTAAGATCATCAAACCATGAGATTTCTAAGTTGAAGAAAAGAGCCAAAAAACATGTCATTGAGAAAATATAATTTAAGAGGATGAAAGTTGTTTGGGAAGGTCAAATAGTCTCCAAATCAGAAATACCAAGTAGTGAAGAACAATTCTTCACATGGATAGTCCCAACCATTAAGGAGGAAAAGTTTGTAAGAGTGATCAACACTCATTTGAGAGCTAGCAATAGAAGGTTAAGAAGATAGGTGGAAGATCTGGAGATAAAATTGACAAGGTCTCTATCTCAAGAAAGGTTAAAGGATCAGTGAAACAAAATGATAAATCCACAAGACAATCTCTCATCAAAATGAAGGTAAATTTTGATGAAGGTTATGTTTTCAAGGTCACATTGATGTTTTTTTGAAATAAAACCAATACACTTAAATTTTAAGTATCTAAAAAGTATGAATTTTGAAGAAAGTTTTGACAAAACTGCCTACACAGTAATTTCGTAGCACAGATAGTGCAAATCTGATGAAATGCGCTACGAAATTGCTGAAGCAATATTTATCATATTTTCATATCAAATTTTGAGGGAAATTTGGTGATTTTTTTTTTTGAAATTGTTGGTGGAAGTGTGTTAATGGAAAATGAAGGTTTCCCTAAGGAAAAAAAATCAAAAGCAGATTTTAAAAGGAGCTAAACACTGTGCTACGAAAAGCGCTACGAAATTGTGCTGCTTTCGTAGCGCAGGTTTATTCTTACCTTTTTGGCATTGTTTCAAGTTTAGATTTTACACAGTGGGAGAATTGAAGACATATAGTGTAAATATTTGGCAAGAAGAGACATTTAGACATGATTCATTAATGTTCAAATTGCTCAAAACAAATAAGTGAATCAAACGACCTAAAAAACAGGACGACATGTTTCCTAAATTTTAGGAGAACATTATCATCAATAGCATGGCTACATCAAGTTAAAGATAATCATCCAAATTCGACTTCATGGGAGTGCAGCTGGAAAAATATGTAATAAAGAATAGATAAGGTTTTTAGGAGGGTATTAAAGAGTTTCAGTCCTATTAGAAATGGGACTTTTCATTAGGATTATAGTTGTCAATTTGTAATAAATGACATGTTTATGATTAGAGAAAGTGGTCAATCTCTATGAGTTCGATGTATCTAGTGGAGAAGAATGAATCATATTTTGTAAATGTTCTATAAAGAGAATAAGATCGAAATCCAAGAGGTTGGAAATTTTTATTAGCAAACACTGTGTTTTGTATGTAATGGTTTTTTCAACTTAATACAGAGTTTTGTTTAGACAACTCAAGATTCATGAGGAGTTCTTGTATATTATTATTATAATGGCATTCTTCAATATTTCTATTTGCAGTGGTGTTTTTTTATGATACTAATAATTCATTCATAATGCTCTAACTTCCTTCATATACAAATTGACTGTGTTTCGCTGTTCTATATGTTTTACTCCCTGATTTGAACTCCAATTTTTTTGACTTCCATGCTAGATAGGCTGTGATGTTTTTGTTGAAGTTACCTTGACTCCATAGCCCAATGAATGTTTTCTAATGTGATTTACAACCGGTTTTATCATCTATTTGATTTACCTTAGAGTTATCCATCTCCTTATTTATCAAAAATCATAAACTTTTGAGAGAGCCCTCTCAGGTTGAGGAGGTTAAGCCTCAACCAAAAGATTGGTCTGAAACAGTTACACAATGTTTACTTGATGAGAAGCCCATCAGGCTTTATTTTATGATAAAATTTTGGTGTGTCTGCCAGGAGCCTGAAGATTATACTTTCCTGAGATTTTGAAGCTGAACTTCTGAAGGTAGCAGGAGCTCATAAAGTTTTTCAAGGATGCATCTACCTTGGTGACTCCATTTAAAATTTATATGTTCAAAGGTGGCTTCAAGAAGGAGATACACAAGGAGTAATCCTTATCCAGATCCACCTACCATCGTGGACAATCCAAACACTATTTCAAGAGGCAGTCAAGGAATTTCTGAAATATCAGGTACTCCATCTCATTCAAAATCCTTGTCCTTTGAAATATCAAGAAGTCCTGAAGACAAAAGAGTTGATGATAAGATTCATGTGGTTTTGTTTAGATCAGAAAATGAAAAGGAACTAATTGAAATTATCTTAGACTTACATAAGAGAGGAATTGACACTTCAGCTCTAGTAACCCAACAAGACAAAGAAGAATTTTGGGAAGTTGTTGCTTCAGAGTTGTTGTCGGAAAGGGAGTCTTTAGACAAATTGAAGGAGATTGATCCTTTTGAAGTATTGTTGAAAAGTAAAGTTGGTTTACCTCTTCCCAAATGGATTTCAATTTTTAGTGGCTTACAAAGACCAAGTAGTCCTCTTCATAGCAGTCTGTCATCTACTGTTTCTGCCTTTCCTAAAATTACCACAGTACCTCTGACGATGGTAGAAAATCCACCTGTTGCACCTACTAGATACGCCCCTCTTTTCCTTCCTGCTGTCCTACATGACCTCCCTATTAAGTATGTTGCTTGAATTAAAACTTGGGGAAGTGATGAGGACATTACATCAAAGGATCATGTTGATCAATTTAATGACTTAATAGACAGAGAGGAGGTTGATCATGAAGATGTTAAATTAAGATTATTTTCTCAAATTTTTACTGGTGAGGTTAGGAAGTGGTATAAATCTCTTACTCCTGGGAGCATTCATAATTGGAATGAATTTGAATATTTTTTCTTAAGGAAATGGGGAAATAGAACTAATCCAGTACAATCCCTCATTGAGTATAATACCTTGAAGAGAGATGTTGATGAAACTGTCCAAAACTTTTCAAAAAGGTTTAATAAAGTGTTAGATTCTATTCCTACTCATTTAAAACTGCCAGAAGCCTTAGCTCAAATGAGGTATGCAGAAGCTTTCGACTATGATTTTTCCATACTGCTAAGAGAAAGAGAATCCCCTACACTTACTGAAATGAAAAATGATGCTATCAAGGTGGAGGTTAATTTGATATCAGCCATAAATTCAAAAATAGGTAAGGGTAAATTGAAAGAAGAAGAGAAACCTTCATCTTCTTCCTCTCAAGAAAAACTGGATTCAATGACGAAAACAATGGAAAAAATGATGGATAGATTAGCCCTTGGAAATACCTCTACTCCCCCTACACAACATGAACCTAAATTTAGAAACCCTCAGTTCAGGAGACCTCAGAATCAGCAGAGACCAAGAGAGAATAGAAATCAGCAGCTTGATCCTCCAGTAAGACCTTCTTTTCAGCAGAATTTGGTTGATGAAGAAGATGACCTTGAAGAACCTTAAGAGTCTATTCATTGTTTTGATGAAGAAATGTCGGGAGTTTTCTTGACCAAGGAAGAACATGATTAATCAGATCAAAACAATCATGAAGAAGAGACATCAGAATATCTAAAGGGATATCAACATGCCATATTTTAGATGTAGAAACAATATAATCTCAGAAATAGGAATGTACCTATCATTGCAAACAAGACACAACCTAAGAAGGATGCACCAAAGGCTGCTGATGGCAAGAAGGAAGCTCCTAAGGTCGTAGAAGGTAAGAAAGATATACTTGCTTTCCTTCCTACTAAAGAAGCTGAAAATTTTGTTTATGTTTTCAATCTTGAGAATGAAATTTCTAAGACAAAAATATCAGCCCCTTTTGGTGAAATTTTCAAGGTATATGAATATGGAAGCAAGATTGTTAAAATACTAAATTCATGACATGGAGCTACTGATATCTTGAATGTATTGGAAGATCATCCAACCATATATTTGGGCCCAAGACTAGAAGATGAACAAAATGAGGAAGTTCCTCCTTTTTATGTGAGTCTTAGCATTCACAACATGAAATTGCACAATGCTATGTTAGATCCAGGGGCTTTTCACAATCTTATGCCCAAAATAATCATGGAAAGAATGGGGTTAGAAATAACTAGACCATACAAAGATTTTTTAATTTTGATTCAAAAAGAGTTCAATGCATTAGTCTAATCAAGGATGTTGTTATTGGTCTAACGCAAGTCCCTGATAAGACTGTAGTCATGGATATTGTTGTAGCTGACATTCCACTGAAGTTTGGTACGTTGTTGTCAAGATCATGGGCAGCAAAAATTAAGGGCACAATGCAAATGGATCTTAATTATGCTACCATTCCAGTCTTTGGAGAGCAAAGAAGATTGTATCGAGAGACAAGGATGGCTTACATGGTAAGTAGCAAAGATAAACCCCAAAACTTTCCAATTTATGCCCTTGATACTGAACTTGGTTCTACTATTATTTTCAATGAATTGACTAATGAAATGGAAGAAGAAAAGAAAACAGAAAATCAGATTTTTTAAATTCAACAGTCCAAAAATCAGCAAGTAGAAAGTCAGCGGGTCAGAAATAAAGAGGAAGAAGGTTGGTGGTCATTACATTTTTATGGATCAGTAGGCAAAGAAGGAGCAGGAGCAGGGATCTGGATGATGAAAGTTATAATTAGATCCTTGTGCATCCTGACGATCAGGAAAAAACAACCTTTACTACACCATGGGGTAATTTTATGTACGCCAAAATTCCATTTGGTCTCATGAATGCAAGAGCTACTTTTCAAAGGGAAATGGACATTGCATTTTCTAAAGAAAAGGATAAGACGGTGGTTTTGTATATTAATTACATAACAGTATTTTCAAGGAAGGAAGAAGATCATTTGAAACACTTCGAAAAAATTCTACTGAAATGTAGAAGGTTTAGCATCTCTCTAAATCCCACCAAAAGTATTTTTGCTTTAACTTCAGGTAAATTACTTGGGCAGATCATTTCTAAAGATGGAATTAAGATTGATCCAAGCAAGGTTAATGCAATTCAGAAGGTGGATTTTCCAAGAAGCAGGAAGGAGATTCAATCTTTCCTTGGAAAAGTTAATTTTGTAAGGCATTTTATTCCTAATTTTGCTGAGATTGTGAAGGATATAACAAGGATTCTAAATAAGGGATTTGATATTAAGTGGACAGCATAGGCAAGAAATTCATTTGAAGATATCAAAAGAGCACTCACACAGGCACCAGTATTGATCAGTCCTAATTTTTCCAAGGAATTTCTGCTTTTTACCTTTGCATCAGAGAATACTATCGCTGGAGTTCTGCTACAAAAGGGACAACAAGGTATTGAACAGCCGATTTCTTTCTTTAGTAGTACATTAGCCAATGTTGAACTAAATTATAATATTTTAGAAAAGAAAGCCTATGCTTTGGTGAAGGCTATCAAATATTTCAGAATTTATATTCTGCATCCTCATATTGTGGCATTTGTTCCTAATACTATTGTGAAAGACATCCTCACTCAAGCCGACCCTGATGGTAAGAGGGGAAAATGGATTTCCAAGTTGCTAGAATACGATATTGAGATTAAACCAACAAAATTAGTCAAATGGCAAGGCTTGGCAAAGCTGATGACACAATCAAACTTTGACTGTCTTGATATAAATTGGATTGCAGAAATATCATAAATTTCAAATGAAGATGAGGAACTAGTTCCTATTGAAGAAAAATATATCACCTCATATTGGTACAAGGAAGTTGTTTTTGTCCTACAACACCATAAAGCACCTAATAATTTAACAAAGTCCAAAATAAGGTTTGTTAAGCTGAAATATTTGAGATATTTTATATTTGATAAAAATCTGTTTTGGAAGGATACTGGTGGAATTTTGCTAAATTTCTTGCTGGAGGAAGAGGCTAATAAAGTCATTTAAGAGTTTCAAAAAGGGGATTGTGTAGGTCATCATTATTGGAAGGCGACAGTGAACAAAATTCTGAGAGCAGGATTTTATTGGCTAACAATGTTTAAGGATGTATACAAGAAGGTTGTTGCTTGCCATGAATGCCAAATTTTTGAGGGTGAGAAGAAACTTATACCCTTACCTCTGATGCCCATTTATGTAGGAAGCGCATTTCCAGCAGTGGGGACTGGATTTTATTGGGGAGATTCATCCATCATCTTCAGGACAACATTGTTGGATTCTTACAGCGACTGATTAATTCACAAAATGGATTGAAGCAATCCCAACTAGGCAAGAAAATGATTCTGTGATTATCTCTTTCTTAGAAAATAATATCTTGTCTAGATTAAGTTGCCCCATGAAGATTATAACTGATAATGCACAAGCATTCAAGTCCAAGAAATTGATCAATTTCTGTCATCAATATCATATTACTCTTGGGCATTCTACTGCATACTATCCACAAGGAAATGGCCTTGCTAAATCTTCTAGCAAAAGCATTGTAAGGATTATTAAAAAGGTATTGCAGGAGAATAAGAAAGCTTGGCATTTGAAGTTGAAGTATGCCTTATGGGTTGATAGGATATGCACAAAGAGGTCAATTGGAACTTCACCATATGAATTAGTATATGGCGCTGAGGCTATTTTTCCTACATATCTAGGAGTACATGTTATGAAGCTGATTCAAGGGCTATAAGAAGAACTAAATGCAATCCATAGAAGAATTAATCAGCTGATATCCCTGCAAGAGAAAAGGAATGAGGTTTATGATAGTAATCAACAATCTCAAAACAGAATCAAGAGGACATTTGATAAGAAGATCAAGGAAGAAATTTTTCAAATTCAAGATGAAGTGCTGAAATGGGAGGCCAAAATTGAAGAGAAAGGAAAACATGGTAAGTTTGAAAACTTATGGAAAGGTCCTTTCAAGGTAGCTACTTTCCATGGAAACAATACTTTTATACTGCAGGAGATAGATGGAAAACCATATGCTAGAGAACCTGTTAATGGCAGGTTTTTTAGCATTATTCTTCCTAATATCTGATGGATGATTCATGTCATTGTATATATTTCATTTTACAAGTTTTTCTGCTAATAATGACAAGCAAAATCAGCAAGCTTGAGCCTGAGGTGAAGGCCATTAGAGCTTGAGGAGGAAGCTTGGAAATTCAAATTTTTTTCTATTTTTATCAAAAAATGGATAGCAACACTAGAGCTACTAGTTCTTAGTGTACCACAGGGGCACACTATCCCAAGTGGAGCCAATGTTATCACCCTAATTTTTTTTTAAAAACTCTGTAAGTTTACACTGTTTTTGTCATAGTTTCAAATAGGTCTTGAGTCACTTACTTTTGATAAAGGGTAGGTCTTAGATTTAGAAGTCTCAAAGGTCAGTTTTCAATTTCAAATAAATTCTTTTAAGTCTCATTCCATGATTTAAAAGTCTTATCATTCATTTAGGAATCATGTCATCAAGTTTGAGATGAAATTCCTGCAATTAGCCACAAAACCACAGTTTCGTAGTGCGGTTAGTTCAAAAATTGGGTTTTTCAATACGAAAGCATTGCTACTTTCGTAGCGCAAAGTGAAAAAAATACACTATGTGCACTACGAAAGCGTGGATTCTTAACAGGTCATGTCAAAACCCAGAAATTGTCAGAAAGTCGTTAAGCAATGATGAGGTAACATCATGGTGAGTCAGTTAGAGGTCATATTCAAGGTACTTAACCATTCATATCCATTATTATCATAGCATGGGTTTCTTACCGGAAATTGGGATTTCAAATTTGGAAAACTGTTCTAGTCATTCCAGTCTACATTTGCTCATACTAAATTGTGAAACATCTTTGTTTCAAAATCTGAAGTATTAGAGTTAAGCATGTGGTTGTTTTATACCAAGGCTATTTTCATACACAATCAAGCGAAGCTGCCAAATCAAATCAAGCGAGGTTGTTCCCTTTTTTCTCAAGAGAGGCTGCCAAATTAAATCAAGAGATGTTGTTTTATAAATTCTGAAGGAAGCCAACAGAGTTTTTTCTGAAACAAAAATGGTTGAGGAGAAAAATAACCACAGAGGAGGACATTGTTTGAGATATGAACCTGAAAGAACAAAGCTTTTATCTAAAGATAAAACAGTCATGGATGCTTTCAGTAAAGCAGTTTGTTTAAAATTCTGTGAAAAGTTGCAAGGTGGACATACTCAGGTATCCAAAGAGTTTGCATTACATTTCAGTGGGACCAATACAAAGGTTGGAATGTTAAACATTTCAGTGACACCTGAAATCATAGCTCTAGTGATAGAAATACCTAGAGGAAAGGAAACTTGGTTTAAGGGTTTTATATTCGATATGGAGGCATGCAAGATGTTTATGAAGCCATAATATGCAGAGATGGACATGAACAATGCAGTTCCCAGAAATTGTATTAAGGATAGCTATGCCAAAGTATTGTTCAACATCCAAAGATATTTCACATGCAAAGGCAAGTACCATAAAGTCTACATCTATAATTTCAAACTCCTATTACATTTCACATGTATGATATCACTGGACTTACCATTTTTCCTATATAGAAGTATTGCCAAAATGGTTGATAAAGTTCAAGAAAAATCCGAGGGTTTTGAAACATCTCTGTTTCACCATGGTTTGATTAAACTGTTGGTTTTGAATGAGCTCCAGAAGATTAATATGGACTGGTCTTCTTTTCTTTTTATAAGTGGATTTGAAATGGAAGCTCTAACCCTAGTTAGAAACCCTAAGGCAAAGGAAAATCCATCACCATCAGTAGAATTCAGTCAACCAGCAGATATAAGGACAAGAAGATTTGTGAAGTTGAAGCCAATTAGGAAACAAGTGAAAGATGAGGTAGAAATAACACCAGTGATTGTTACATAAACTCCATCACCCACAAAACAAGGATTACAAAGTACTAAGGAAGCTAAACAAAAACAAACAGCTGGTAAGCAAGTAGTTCAAATAATTACAAGGATTCAAGCTGCAACATCAAAAGGAAAGAAAGTAGCTTCAGGATCAAATGATAGTTCAGGATTAAAAAGAAACTTGGATGACATACTGCATGCAGTAGACATAGAAAAATCACCTATAGTGCAAGCTGATTTCCTAGGAATAAATGAAAGCAAACAAAAAAAGGTGAAATCAGCAAAGAAGCTAGAGTTTAAGGGTGAAGATGCATCATTTGTTTTCCAAGCTAGGGAGCTTGTCACTAGACATTCCAAAAGGCTCAAGGAACTTAATGTTGAATTTGAAGAAACCAATAAAGCAGCTATTGTTCTTGAAAAAATAGTTGATCTTTCCTCACCTATGGCAGAGCATGCAGAAAACAGAGTAATTATAGCACAAGAAGAAATGACCAAATATAAAAGCCTGGAGGAGAAGTTAAGAACATCAAACCATCAGATTTCTAAGTTGAAGAAAAGAGCTAGAAAACATGTCATTGAGAAAGAAAAATTTAAGAGGATGAAAGCTGTTTGGGAAGGTCAAATAGTCTCCAAATTAGAAATACCAAGTAGTGAAGAACAGTTCTTCACATGGACAGTCCCAGCCATTAAGGAGGCAAAGTTTGTAAGAGTGATCAACACTCATTTGAGAGATAGAAATAGAAGGTTAAGAAGATAAGTGGAAGATCTAGAGATAAAATTGACAAGGTCTCTGTCTCAAGAAAGGTTAAAGGAGCAGTGAAACAGAATGATAACTCCATAAGACAATCTCTAATCAAAATGAAGGTAAATTTTGATGAAGGTTATGTTTTCAAGGTAATATTTATGTGTTTTTGAAATAAAACCAATACCCTTAAAGTTTAAGTATCTATAAAGTATGAATTTTGAAGACAGTTTTGAAAAAACTGCTTACACAACAGTTTCGTAGCGCAGATAGTGAAAATCTGATGAAATGCGCTATGAAACTACTGAAGCAATCTTTATCATATTTTCATATCAAATTTTGAGGGAATTTTGGTGAATTTTGTTTTCAAATTTCTGGTGGAAGTGTGTTAATGGAAAATGAAGGCTTCCCTGAAGAAAACAAATCAAAAGCAGATTTGAAAAGGAGCTAAACACTGCACTACAAAAAGCGCTACGAAATTGTGCTGCTTTCGTAGCGCAGGTTTATTCTTACCTTTTTGGCATTGTTCGAAGTTTAGATTCTGAACAGTGGGAGAAATGAAGACATATGGTGTAAATATTTGGCAAGAAGAGACATGTAGACATGATTCATTAATGGTCAAAGTGCTCAAAATAGACAAGGGAATCAAAGGGCCTAAAAAACAGGAAGACATGTTTCTTAAATTTTAGAAGAACATTATCATCAACAGCATGGCTACATCAAGTTAAAGATAACCATCCAAATTCGACTTCATGGGAGTGAATTTGGCAAAAGATGTAATAAAGAATAGATAAGGTTGTTAGGAGGGTATTAAAGAGTTTCAATCCTATTAGAAATAGGACTTCTCATTAGGATTATAGCTATCAATTTGTAATAAATGACATGTTTATGATTAGATAAAGTGGTCAAACTCTATGATTTTGATGTATCTAGTGGCGAAGAAGGAATCATATTTTGTAAATGTTCTATAAAGAGCATAAGATCTAAATCCAAGAGGTTGGAAATTTTTATTAGCAAAGACTATGTTTTGTATGTAATGGTTTTTTCAACTTAATACAGAGTTCTGTTTAGACAACTCAAGATTCATGAGGAGTTCTTGTCTATTATTATTCTAATGGCATTCTTCAATATTTCTATCTACAGTGGTTTTTGTTTATGATACTTATAATTAATTCATAATTCTCCCCTCATATACAAACTAACTGTGTTTCAATGTTCTATATGTTTTACTCCTTGATTTGAACTCCAAATGCCTTGACTTCCATGCTAGATAGACTATGATGTTTTTGTTGAAGTTACCTTGACTCCATGGCCCAATGAATGTTTGCTAATGTGATTTACAACCAGTTTTATCATCTATTTGCTTTACCTTAGAGTTAGCCATATACTTATTTATCAAAAATCATAAACTTTTGAGAGAGCCCTCTCAAGTTGAGGAGGCTAAGCCTCAACCAAAAGATTGGTCTGAAACAATTACACAATTTTTACTTGATGAGCAACCCATTAGGCCTGATTTTGTGATAACAACCCCGATCACTCATCAATATATTTGGGAACAAAAATCTAGTCAAGACATTTTCAAAAATAAATTGTGCAGTAGTGTCTGTAGTACAAAATTTTACTGGCTTAGCTTCTTCCCATCTGGTTACATAGTCTGTTGCAGTAATAATGTAGTGTGCGCTAGTCTTTTTTCCAGGAGGATTAATAGGTCCAACAAAATCTATGGCCCATTTATCAAAATCTTGTAGAGTTATCTAAAGCTCTAACGACATCTCATCTCTATGTGATGGCTTTCCTATTATTTCTCATGCATCACAAAGAGCTGTGCATCAGGTAATTCGTCCTCTAGACTGGTCGGTTCTTCCCCATTCTTAATGTGTGATAAGTGATCAGGTCTAGCATTCAATCTACCAGCCTTAACAATGATTTTGAAATCATATTCTTGAAATAGAAACATCCATCTACAAATATTGCCCCCAACACAGGCTTGTTGAATAGGTACTTCAAATCAGAGTGATCAGTGAACATCTTTAAGTTCCCTCCTAGCAGATAATTCCTATATTTCTGCAGAGCATAGACCATAGCCAAACCTTCCCTCTTTGTGGTCGAATAGTTGCGCTTTGCACTGGAGAGATTTATACTTGCAAAGGCAATGGGGTGATCAATATCTCCTCCTCCTGGTTGCTCTAGGACAGCTCCAAGTGAAATTCCCGACGCATCAACATGTACATGGAAGACCTTGGACCAGTCAGGGAATACTAAAATAGGCACAGTAACCATATTTTCCTTGAGCATCTCAAAGATCCTTTGGCAGTCTTCATCCTAATAGAAGGTCACATCTTTCTTCAGCGATTTTTCCATGGGTGCAGTGATCAGTGCGTAGCCCTAAATTAATTTTCTATAATATCATGTATGTCCCAGAATAGAGTGCATCTGCTTTATATTGGGAGGAACCTCTAAATTCACAATAACTACAGTTTTGGATGGATCTACCATCAAGCTTTGTTGAGAAACAATATGCCCCAAGAAGATCCCAAAAGGAACACAAAATATACACTTCTTCAAGTTAAGGGAGATATGATGCTTTCTGCAAGTGTCGAGCATCATGCGCAAGTTGGAAACATGCTTCTTCAACAATCCAAACACATTCCAATCATCAAAGTACACCTCCAGAAACTTGTGCATGAAGTCCTGAAATACAACTACTACGACGCGCAAGAAGATAGCAGGTGAATTCTTAAATCCAAAGGGAATGACTGTGTATTGGAAGGATCCCCATTCTTTGCAAAAGTATTCTTACTCCAATCTTCTGGCATAATCCTGATCTGATGGTACCCTGAAAATCCATCAGTGAAAGAGTAGGTCTCTTTCCCTCCAACATTGTCCAATATCTCATCTGAAAATGGGGTAGGAAAGGGATAATGTATGCATGCATCATTCAATTTGCACATATCCACACAAATCCTTATTTCTCCCTTATTCTTCTTTTCCTGAAAAATCATCAAGATTACCCACTCAGACTCTTCCACGAGCTCAATGATTCCTGCAGCAAACATTTTCTCCAATTCTTCCTTCACGTTTTTCTTATATTTTGGATTTAACCGGTATGGTCTCTACTTGATGGGGCACGCATCTAGTTTCAGAGTGGTTTTCGTGACTCCCAAATCTCCTACAATTCCTTTTAGCTCAAAAAATGTTTTGGGGAATAGGTCTTGATATTCTATCAACAGCTCTGCCATATTTCTCACTATGTCATCATCCCAATAATCTCCTATTTTGGCCAACTTGGGTTATTCCTCTATACCAATGTTGACTTGCTTAATTTTTAAGGGCTTGGTCACATCCATCATTCCTAACGAGGGGCCTTTAACAGTGTGCTCCCCCTTAGACTCTAGGATATTGATATTTATTGAATCTTCATCGTTATCTTCCACTGACGTATTTCTGCAATTGGAAATATCCTACATCTGTGCATCCCATGTAGGTGGTGGAATATCTATTGCATGTTTTTTTGTATCAAAGGTAGCTCCTTAGATGTCATACAATACTTGGCTAATGCCTTCAAATCCATCAGAAAATTTGAAAGTGAGGAGAAATTTTTGTTTTAATGAGGCGCAACCAGCAGTCCCTCAACACAATTCTATTTCCAAGTACCAATCAGTGGGTAGATTTCCTAGAGTATGGAAAAAATATGCACCCATTCAGGCTGAGGTTCATCGCCCCAAGTAGTTTTCCATTTATCCAAGTGCGAGCATGGGTCACCCTTTCCTGTGTATACTTCATCCAGCTTGGTTACTGGATGAGTGAACTGCAACTGCATCATATAGGTGCATTCTTCCCACGTTTCAAAGTTCCCTTTGTGTGTATCCCACAAACATGCTGGAGTTGCATGCATGGCAAGATCAAGTTCCTAGATACTTCGATCTTCAAGGAAAACCTTTTCCATTTCTTCCAAGAATAAGACAACATTACCAAAACGATCAAAATAGGGAAATTATTGTACCTCTGAGGAGATGCAACATAGATTTTTAGTGAATCTGATGCAGCGCAATGCATAAACATCGTCCAGGCGATTCTCCCAGTTTTCCATTTCCTCATACGAATCATAGAAGCATGAGCTATCATTTTCCCAATTCAGCATCCCATCAGTAATTGGGTTGATTCAATCCTCATCTTGTGTGATCAATTTTTTTGATGTGGTCGACATCATCTTTGGTGCACACTAGTTATGTATATCTCTCCCCTTCCATGGGATCCAAAGGTATTATGACCCGAGTACCATTGTTTTCAAATATCATACTCCTACGCTTCAAGTTGATGATGCCCCCCATGTCGATATCCCAATGTAATCCTAGCAGCGCAGGGTAGGAATCTGTATCATCAAAAATTTGTATTACTTCAAATTTTTCGTGTACCTTGACTCTAGTTATATCTACCATAACCTGTGGGAGTGTTCCCAATGGGATAATATTATGTTGATTGGCCATGTGCAGTTGAATAGTGGACCATTCCATCTTTGTTTTTCCCATCTTATGTCGGTTCTGCTTAGGTATAACATTCGCATTGGATCCCAGGTCTAGAATGACCTAATCCATCTCATATTCCCCAATCTGCATGGTCATGTGCATCTATCGAAAAATTCTCTTCTTGTTCTTGTAGATCTTGTTTACAGCCTTGCTCTCAGTTTGAGGCAACTCTTTATTCATGCAGCTATCTATTAGGGCTTGAAGGTCACCTACTGCTTTCTGGTTATGTAATATCTTGATGCATGCTTGCAAGAAGGGTTTGAATTTGTCATCGATCCTGGCCTCTGTGATTGACTTGGATGTGGAAGCACCTGCAGCAGAAAAATCCTTTATAGCTTTTACAAAAGTCTCCTTCTCCCTCTGCAGGTTGAATCCTTCCTTCTTTTCAAAAGCCTTCCTGATCAAGGGTTCTGCATCAAGCTTCTTTCCCTCGTCTTCTCCAATGGTAGCACCACTTCCTGTAATTATGTTTACACTCAGATCATATTCCCGCAGTTCAGATCTAACCATTTTTATATTCTACGTAGGTGTCTGTTGTTGCTTCTCCTACATTCTAGCAATCAAAATAGGACAATATTCAATAACATGACCAAACTGTCTACAATACCTGCAATATTGTCACGCAGGGTTCAGACAGTCATGTGCAAAGTGTGTAACATCTCCACAGTTGTAGCATATCATTTTTCCTCTTTCGCAACCTGCACCTCCACCTATCCCTCCCCTTCCTATGGCTGGGGATCCACCACGCCCAGAGGGGGATGTTGGTGAGGATGGGTCGACCTGCACTCTATAAAGGTTGGAATTGTCTATGATCAGATTGAATTTGCAACAATGGTGGTCATCGTGGCCAACCAAAGAGCAAAACCTACACAAATTTTGCTTCAGTTCTGGCACATAACTTCCTAATCGAGGACAATGGTTTGTGTCGTGTCGTTCAGCCACTTGAAATTCAGCACACCACATCATGGGAGTGCCGCTCGGTCCTACAACATCCCTGGGTCGCAATGGATTTGGCCCTCCCGCTTGCATGTAATCCAAAATTATGGGACACTGATATTTGGTGTGACCAGAACGTTTACATCATATACCATACCTCTGCACAAGCTTCTTCTCCCATTTCCCTGTGCAAGTTTTTAATTTCCAAATTTTCTTCTAACTTATTTTAGATTTGTAGAGTTCTAAATTCGTCATCAATTCTAGGCGCAACTTCCGACTTCATGGAAAATTCAAGAGCTTTAGTCTAAGAATCAATTTTCTGTTGATTCAAAGGGTCGCGCAGATGTGGCAGGAGCATGGCAATAAACCATTTTTTATGCATCTTATCATCATAGAAAAATCCTTCGTTGTTGATAGTGCACTTCAATCGTTGATCTACCTCCCATACAGATTCGTTTGGCTCTTGTCGGATTTATTTTAGCTTTGTTACACATTGTGAGTAGGAATTTGGTTTTCTAAACTGCTTCTTCAAAGCTTTCTTGATCTCATCGACAGTAGGGTCAGTGTTCATAGTCAAATATCCCATAAACCAATCTAGTGCATGACCCTCAAATGACATAGCTAGTTGTGCCCTCTTGGCAACATTGATTTTGAGGTTTTGCGTAGTCCATATTGCATCTGCAACAAACTAGAATCTATCCATGTCCTCATCTCCCACACCTTGAAAGGTGGGTAGCTTCATATATGCATCCATATCACCTCCTGATGGTGGTGTAGGTGGAGTAGGAGATGGCCTACCCCTATTCAAGTTCGACTATGGGGTGGATGGAGGGTTACCTCCTGCGCACATAGCTTCACCACTCTTTGTATCACTATTAGGCAGGTTTCTCAGAGGGTTGTATATTGATCTGTCACCTCTTTGGTTAACCCAAAAGTACTTTCTCCTTCGCGTAGTGCTTTCAAACTCGTTTGGGGTCATTTAATCAGTGTGACTACACAGAACACCCTTTTAGTGCAATAACATCTTAATCAGAAAAGGCATAGAGTGTATGAACTTACCTCTCAGTCCTTTGAAGAACCTCCTTTCTGCTTCAGAATATGACACAATCTGATCAACTGCAAACTTTGTCACAAATCCACATAAAATTTTGTCAACCCAATGGTTTACAGTGCGAGTGGTGGATTTATCAGTCATTTCTAATTGTTAGATCAACTCAGACGTCCACTAAATGATTTTATCGTCCTTCCAGCAGGTCTAAAACTCAGGTAAACTTAATAAACACTCTTGTAATTCATGTGCAAAGGTCACAAATAATATTTCATGGAATTCTGTGAAAATGTACCTCTGTTCCCACTCTTCAGCAGACAACTTATTACTTCTATTCTCCTTAATGGTCAATTCGCGTATCTTTTTCTCAAACCACTCTTCTAATTCAGTATTTGATGGATGCCACAACATCTAATCTCTCTCAAAATGATCTCGGTCTCTGCTGATGGTTTCCACTGTAGAAGATGAGGGAAAGAAGGCTGATGCAGAAGCCTGGATCAGAAAGGCTTCTGAAAAGAAGGAAGGATTCAACCTGCAAAGGGAGAAGGAGAATTTTGTAGAAGCTAGAAAGTATTTTGCTTCTATAGGTACTTCCACATCCAATTCAATCACAGAAGCCAGGATCGATGACGAATTCAAACCCTTATTACAAGCATGCATCAAACTATTGTAACCAAAAAGCAATAGATAACCTTCAAGCCTTGATAGATAGCTGCACAGATAAAGAGTTGCCTCGGATTGAGAGCAAGGTTGTAAACAATATCTACAAGAATAAGAAGAGAAATGGTAGAGATATGTGCATAATTGTGTAGATTGGGGAATATGAGATAGATCAGGTCATTCTAGACCTGGGATCTGATGCAAATGTTCTACCTAAGCAGACCTGGTAGAAGATGGTTGAACCAAAGCTGGAATGGTCCACTATTCAATTGCACATGGCCAATCAACAAAATATTATCTCATTGGGAAGAATCCATAAGTTATTTTAGATATCGCTGGAGTCAAGGTATGCATAGACTTTGAAGCAATACAAATTTTTGATGATACAGACCCCTACCATGCGCTGCTAGGACTGGATTAGGATATCAACATGGGGGGCATCATCAACTTGAAGCGCAGGAGTATGATCTTTGAAAACAATGGTACTCAGGTCATAGTACCTTTACATCCTGTAGAAGGGGAGAGATATACAGAACCAGTGTGTGCAGAAGATGATGTTGACCACATCTAAAAATTTACCGCACAAGATGAAAATTGGATCAACCCAACTGCTGATGGGATGCTGAATTGGGAAAAAGATAGCTCAAGCTTCTCTGATTCAGATGAGGAAATGGAAAATTGGCAGAATCGCCTGCACGATGTTTCTACGTGCGTTGTCTCAGAGTCACTAAAAATATACGTTGCATCTCCTCAGAGGTATGAGAATTGCCCTATTTTGATGGCTCTTGTAATTTTGTCTTATTTTTGGAAGAAATGAAAAATTTTGTCCCAAAATATCAAAGGTTTTTGGCACTGTATCTTGTCATGCGCGTAACTCCAGCACGTTGGTGGGATACGCACAAAGGGAACTTTGAAACATGGGAATAATGTGCCTATATGATGCAGTTGCACTTCACTCATCCATTAACCAAGTTGGATGAAGTATACACAGGAAAGGATGACCCACGCTCGCACTTGGATAAATGGATAGTCGCTTGGGGTGATGAACCTCAGCCTGAATGGGTGCATATTTTTTTCCATACTCTAGGAAAGCTGCCCACCAATTGGTACTTGGAAACAAAGTCGCACCGAGGGACTGTTGGTTGGGCCTCATTAAAATAAAGTTTTCTCCCCACTTTCAGCTTTTCTAGTGGGTTTGAAGGCATTGGCCAGGTATTGCATTTCATCCAAGGAGTTGTCTTTGATACGAACAAACATGAAATAGAGGTTCCACCACCTGCATGGGATGCGTAGATGCAAGATATTTCCAACTATAGAAATCTGTCAGTGGAAGATAACAATGAAGATACAAGAAATGTTAATATCCCAAAGTCTGAGGGGGAGCGCGCAGTTGAAGGCCCCTCGTTAGGAATGATGGATGTGACCAAGCCCTTAAAACTTAAGCAATTCAACATTGGGACGAAGGAACAACACAAGTTGGCCAAAATAGGAGATTATTAGGATGATGACACAGTGGGAAATATCGTGGAGATGCTGACAAAATATCAGGACCTATTCCCCACAAATTTTTATGAGCTAAAAGGAATTGTAGGAGATTCGGGAGTCATGAAAATAACTTTGAAACCATATGTCTGCCCCGTCAAGCAACGACCATACCGGTTGAATCCAAAATATAAGAAAAAAGTAAGGAAGAATTGGAGAAAATGGTTGTTGCGGGAATCATTGATCCTGTGGAAGAGTCTGAGTGGGTAAGCCTGATGGTTGTTTAGGAAAATAAGACTAAGGGATAAATAAGGATTTGTGTGGATTTTCACAAACTGAATGATGCATGCGTACATCATCCCTTTCCCACCCCATTTTCAGATGAGATATTGGACAACGTTGGAGGGAAAGAGGCCTACTATTTCACTGATGGATTTTCAAGGTACCATCAGATCAAGATTGCGTGAGAAGACCAAAGTAAGGCTACTTTTGCAACATAATGGGGATCCTTCCAATACACAGTCATGCCCTTCTAATTGAAGAATTCACCTGCTATATTCTCGCGCGTAGTAGTAGTTGTATTTCAGGAATTCATGCACAATTTTTTGGAGGTGTAATTTGATGATTGGACTATGTTTGGAATGTTGAAGAAGCATGTTTCCAACCTGCGTATGATGCTCGACACTTGAAAAAAGCATCAGATATCCCTTAACTTGAAGAATTGTATATTTTGTTTTCCTTTTAGGATCTTTTTGGGGCATATTGTTTGCCAACAAGGCTTGATGGTAGATCCAACCATGATTGTAGTTATTGTCAATTTAAAGGTTCCTGCCAATATAAAGCAGTTGTGCTCTATTCTAGGAAATACAAGATATTATAGAAAATTCATTCAGGGCTACGCGTTGATCACGACACCCATGGAAAAATTGTTGAAGAAATATGTAACCTTATGTTGGGATGAGGACTTCTAAAGGACCTTTGAGCTGCTTAAGGAAAAGAATTTGGTTATTGCACCTATTTTAGTATTCCCTGGCTGGTCCAAGGTCTTCCATGTACATCTTGATGCATCCATAATTGCACTTGGAGTTGTCCTAGCATATCCAGGAGGAGGCGATATTTATCACTCCATTGCCTTTGCAAGTGGAAATCTCTCCAGTGCAGTGCGCAACTATTCGACCATAGAGATGGAAGGTTTGGATATTTTCTATGCTTTGTAGAAATATAGGCATTGTCTACTAGGAGGGAAATTCAAGATGTTCACTAACCACTTTGCTTTGAAGTACCTAGTCAACAACCCTGTGTTGGGGGGGAATATTTGTATATGGTTGTTTGTATTTCAAGAATATGATTTTGAAATCATTGTTAAGCCCGATAGATTGAACATTGGACCTAATCACTTATCACTCATTGAGAATGGGGAAGAACCGACCAGTCTGGAGGACATATTACCTAATGCGCAAATTTTCGTCATTAAATTTGTCGATAAACACTTTGCAAATATCATCCACTTTCTAACTATTGGTAGTGCATCCGCTTAATATTCAGTGCAACAAAAGAAGGAGTTGGTTTCAAGCGCAATTGATTTTACATTGATTGTTGGTCAACTATACAAATTGGGTGTGGATGAAGTCTTAAGAAGGTATGTCTTAGAACATTAAACACAATACATCTTGGTTGAATCTCATGGCGGAGTGGCAGGAGGCCACTATGCAGGGAAAGCCACTGCGCAAAAGATTTTGCGTTGGATTATAGTGGTCCACACTGCACAATGATGCACATGCATATTGTCGAGCCTGTGATGCATGCAAAAGAATAGGGAAGCCATCGCATAGATATGAGATTCCATTACAGCCTCAAATGGCTCTACAAGATTTTGATAAATGGGCCATAGATTTTGTTGGACCTATTAATCCTCCTGGAAAAAATACTAGCGCACGCTACATTATCACTGCAAAAAACTGTGTAACTAGATGGGGAGAAGCTAAGCTAGTAAAATATTGTACTGTAGACACTGTTGTGAAATTTATTTTTGAAAATATCTTGACTAGATTTGGGCAACCAAAGATATTGATGAATGATAGGGGTATGCACTTTGCTAGTGAGACCATTGAAGCTCTAACAGACGAATTCAAGACGCATCACCAGAAGAGTACTCCCTGTCACCCTCAGGAAAATGGTGCAGTGGAAGCCTTTAACAAAATCCTGGAGAATGCGCTTAGAAATATATGCAATGCAAATCAAAAAAATTGGGATATGTGTGTCCCTACTATCTTATGGGCTTATCAGACCACATGGCACAAGAAATTGACTGGTAAAACACCGTTTAGGATGGTTTATGGACAAGAATCTATCATGCCAATGGAATACATCGTTCCAAGCCTATGCATCATAGTGCTAACTAATATGGTTGAACCAGACATCATGGAGGAACGTCTGTCACAATTGGTTTCATTAGAGGAGGATCTGTTTATTGCCAACTTTCATCAAAAAGTTCAGAAGGCACGCGAAAAGGCCTGGCATGATATGAACATTCGGAAGAAGGCATTCGAGGAATAAGATCTGGTTTTATTGTATGACATTCAGTTTATGCTCCACCCAGGGAAGTTCATAAATCATCGGTTGGGACTGCATAGTGTGAAGGGTATCACTAATGGAGGTGCGGTGCGTTGGCCACGTTGCACGGTGAGTCTCCTAGGGTACGTCAATTGAAGTTGATTGAAGCCAAATAGGGATAACCCTATGCCTACCAAATGACTATATGGCAGGAGAAAAGGAATCCACTTTTATACGCACTATGCGGAGGGCATACATAGGCAGGTGCGACATGAGCGCAGAAGTTGTGCATGACAGGTAAAATTAGTTGTTGGAATAGTAACTTTGGGTGAAAATTTGATTTTACCTTTGGATGGAGCATATTTTCTACAATTAATGAGAAGATCTTACGTGATTTTTCACCAATTTTATGGGGATAAGGTACCATTAATGAATTTTTGACCGTTTTTACCATGGATCACCTATAAAAATGAGGAAGTGCGTCGCATTTTGTTCTTTTGTTATTTGAGTGAATTGTGCCTTTGTTATGAAACCAGCTCCAAAAATAGAAGAAAAGAGAGATCAACGCCTTATAAATAAGCCACTTCGTGGGGTAAAACTCATTTACATTACATAAATGAAAAATTCTTGGATGATACAAATGACAACCTCCTTCTATATATAGGAGTCCATGGGGTCACAATATAAACCTAGCTGACCTAACAATAGTAATGTAAAGGCACAATAATAACATTAATATTGGGGTTACAGGGGTACAACAATAACAATAAGGGGGTTACACTAATAACAATAAGGGACTAAACTAGTAATATAGGGACGTAACAGGCCCCTCTCCTTCAAAAAAGTGGTGGCCTCAACACTTGAGTAGATTTGGATGCTTTTGTATAAAATTCTCATCCTCCCATGTAGAATCTTCAGTGGGAAAGTTCTTCCACTTGATGAGATACTCTGAAATTGATCGATTTCGTAGCTGTCTAGTTCTTGTTTCCGTGACAGCATAAGGTTCCAATATGACTTTTCCTTCCTCATCAAGTTCTAACAATATTGCTTAAACTGGAAGTTTGTCCCCTATAACCTTCTTTAATAATGAAACATGGAAAATTGGATGTACTCGTGAAGAAGAAGGAAGCTCCAATTTGTATGCCATAGTACTTTGGCGATAATTTATTATCCTTCTTAGCTTGCTTGAGGGACATTTGTTTGGATGGTTGTTGCCGTAAAAATACCCAGTCTCCTACATCAAAACTTCTCTCACTGCAATGTTGATATGCTTGTTGTTTCATTCGATTTTGTGCCAAATTTAGGTTATCCTTTAAGAGTTGGAGAACTTCTTGTTGATGCTCAATGTGATCTTCCACTGCTTGAACCTTAGAAATTTCTCTTAAAGAATATGTGATGGACGGTGGATGATATCCATAAAGTGCCATAAATGGGATCATTTTTGCTGTAGTATGGAAGAAAGTGTTATACCTGTTGGAAATATTGAGAGGGGAGGTGAATCAGTGTTCCTCTCAATTAGAGCATTAGTTAATCTTCAATTATTATCAGTGTTTGTACAATGATAGAAGTAAACAAAAGTAACACAAATGCACACAGTTTTTATGGTGGAAACCCTCTTCGGGACAAAAACCACCTGAATGCTTTTCTAATCATTCTTTAATATTCAACTCCAATTGAAATTAAAGCTCCAAATTCCTAGAATCTAGAAAAGCATTCTTATCCAGCTCCCACTAGATGGATGCTCCAATGCTCGAGATTATTTAGTAGTCAACTGAACAGATGCCCCAACACCCAATGAGCTACAAATCACCCTAGCACCACCCTACCACCCTAAATTTTTCACAGGCTTGAACCTATTGGTGACTTCATGCACCATCCTAGCACCACCCTACCACCCTATAGAATTAAAACAAGAATGGACTCCCATACCAGGGAAAATGGTCCACTTTACAATGATATAAAATGATGCAGAAGAAGAAGACACACTAGATCATAACCCCAACTATGACACAACCACCTAATGATGATCATAGACCTCCCAACACCACCTCTTCAACTCTTGGCAGATAGACACTTGTACAATTTTTACAATGATGCAATTACAATGACTTAGTACAATGATACCTTTACAATGACTATATGTAGTGCTACCCACTTGAAGACTTCATGTGCTGAAATTCTTGCTATTGTTCTACACCTTGATTTTTTTTCTTGTCATGCTACCCTCTACTGCACCTTGCTTTGCTTTGCTACCCTAGAAAGTCTGGTCCTTTACAGCCCTCGACAACACACGATCTAGCTTTTTCTTGCCTTATAGGATCTCGATATTGAATCTGGTGTATCTTTGTTATTTCAACTCCCCAATATGTGATTTTTGGTTCTGTAGTAGCACTCTGAGTCTTCTTTCCAATGCCTTAGGTTTGATCCAATTTGGATTCTTCAAGAGAGATTTATGAAAAATATCTCACAATGACCTAATTATGGACGGTTTCAGTAGAGAAAACTTGTACGGCGTGCCATGTGTCACTTTTTCTTCATTCGCCTCTGAAATTAATATAACGAAAACTAAATTTCGTGCACTATTTGCCCATTTTTATAGAATTCCAATCGGATACTTAGAGAGAGATTTATGATGATTTTAACAAGGTCACTTCTTTGAGATGAAGTTTAGGAGCGTGAAAAAACACTGACTTCCACAGATCATATCTCTAGAAATGTTACACACCCTGATCTAAAAATTTTACAAGAGCTTCCTCAGGATTTCGGCTTCGCCTCATTAAAGTTTTAGCTTCTGAAACTTCGTAGAAAAAATGTTAGAGCACAAATTCCACGATGCCCTGTTTCAGGTAACGAAATCCCTACATAAGGAGGATATGAGGATCACAATTTATATAAATGCTTAGTTTGAGAGGGGCTTCAACAAGTGAATGTGAGAGGGATTTTAGGAGCTTAAAAATTATTAATTATTTACTTTTCAATGACCCAGCCACAACCCCATGGGGTTTTAGCCCATTAACTGGGGTTACAAACTTCAAACATGAATATATCTCAAACCGTGAAGAATTACATGGCGTGCCATATATCAACAGAAACATCTAAACAATTAGAAACCATCAAAAGCATTCTTGACCTGGAATATAGTAATTTTGTAGGTAAAAATTCACATGCAATATTGGGGTAGTCCCTAGTGCTGCTTGCGTTGACATCATTGACAACCGTTGATCGACAGTCTCCCCCTTTGGCATTGATGGCAACACAAGTACTCCCCCTGCGATCATGACACCTCTTCCTACAACATTCTCTCCCCCTTTGACATCAATGGCAAAGGGTAACTCCCTTTGACACACAACCATCCTGTGGACCTGTACACACTTCCACTCCCCCTGAAACACAACCATCCTGTGGACCTGTGCACACTTCCACTCCCCCTGACACACAACCATCCTACGGAACTGTACACACTTCCACTCCCCCTTTATATTATGAATAAGTAAAATCGAATGAGAAATTGGGAGAATCCCAAGCTTCTGGAGAAGATATTGAAATAATTCACGAGTACTCTTACGATCATCAAAACTTCCTGCCCAATCTGCATATGTAAAGGCAAGAATAATGAGATTGTTACCCTTGGGATACCACAAGCAATATTCTGTTGTTCCCTTTAGATATCAAAGAATTATTTTGATGGCAATAATATGTGATTATTTTGGTGCTGCTTGGAATCTTACTACTTGTCCAACTACTTGCATAACATCTGGTCGGGAGGTTGTTACATATAGAAGACTACCAATCATATATCTGTACAACCTCTGATCCAAATCCTTAGATGAGTCATCTATGCTTGATTTACAACCTGTTACCATAGGAGTAAGGATGGGTCTGCAATCTTCCATTTGAATTTCTTGAGCATTTCCTTGATGTACTTATCTTGACATATAAATATTCCTTTCTCTTGATGAGATATTTGAAGCTCTAATAAGTATGTCAGCTCACCAAGTAAAGACATCTCGAACTCACTTTGCATATTTGTAGAAAAGTTCTTACTTAGTCAATCATCATTATTACCCATTATTATATCATCCTCTTTAGCTAGTAGACATGCTTTAGTTGCTTCATCTAGAACATATATGTCATTTGGAGCTCGAATTGCTGTAGCCACAATTTCACCATACTTGCCTTTCTTGATTTCACGTTTTGTGGAGTTGAATAGTATTGTGTGTCCTTGATCACGCATTTGTCCAACATTGAGCAGATTTTGATTCATGTTTTCAACCAATAGAACATTCTTGGCTAGAGCATCTTTGATTCTGAGAGTGATGATACCTGATCCTATAGCATTTGAAGATCCATCATTTCCAAAGTACATGGTACCATCCTTCTTCTCTTTCAGAGATAAAAAATTTATTTCTATCTCTAGTCATATGCATTGAGCAACCGCTATCAACATACCACACATCTTTGTTGTTTTGAGCCTTGAGAATGAGAGCACAATTATTAGTCTTCTTCTTCTTCCATGTTCATTTGTTCTGTGTCTTCGAAGATTCTTCTAGAGGATTTTCAAGTCTATAGTCTCTAGCTATGTGTCCAAATTTTCGAAATTTGTAACATTCAATATTATTTCTTAAATGTTCAAATATATTGATGTTTTTTTTAGCCCTGGGAGGTTCATATTTGACATATCTCCTAGAATTGTATTGGTTCCTAGGGTACGTGCGACATTCTACTGCTTTATGACCAAATTTTCCACATGAATAACAATAGACATAAAAAATATGTTGGTACCTGGATGGAAATATTCTTCGAGGAATTGTCTTCCAAGGTTGTTCTTGTGAATCTTGTCCAATGAAGTCTACAAGCATGTTAGATCTCATAGGTTCATTGTATTTTGTTGTAGAAGGTCCTGCTTCTTCTTCTTTGTAACCGACGCCAGTTCTATCATTGTAATATCGTTGATTTTTTATGAGTTCTTCTAATTCCCTTGAACTTTTGGCATAGTTTTGGATATTTTTTCCATTCTTCACTTCCTTACGCAGCGAGACTACTTCAGCTTCTAATTCTTCCCTTTCTTGGTTGCTTTCTTCCAACTTCTTTTGAAGTGACTCTTCAATGCATTTGTGTTCTTCAATTTCAATTTTGAGACCTTGAACTTGTTCTTCAAGAGTATTGGAATGGATATTATCAGCCTTGATCTCTTTTATAAGCTTGATTGCTTCCTTAGAAAATTATTCTATGGTCAACCCTTCTTCTTCGTTGTTTTATACCTCTTGTTTATTATGCTTGGCCATAAACAATACTCTCCAATTGGCTTATTCTTCGCTGTCATTTTATTCATCGAATGATGAGCTATCTTCTTTAGAGAGAAAGTTCCTTTTGGATCCTTTCTTGTTGAATTTCTTAAAGCCTTTCTTTCCTTTTGAGTTTCCATCACTTCTGTTCAGACATTTTGCTGCGAAATGCCCAACCTCACCACAACCGAAACATATCAATGGAAGTTAACCTTTTAATTTTCCCTTAACAATTTTTATTTTTATCGTAAAGTAAGCATATTCTTCATTTGAAATACCTTCTTCATCATCTCCCTTTTCTTCACACTTGCAGGTGCATGTCTTTTCAATTGAAGGTTGTTTGTTCTTATTGGTTTTTTTAGATGCAACGAAGATAGTTTCTAGATGTGAAGTACCCTCTTCTTCATCTAGTCTCATTTCATATGCTATGAGAACTTCATGTAATTCATATTTGTTGTGTTTGTCCAAATTTTCACTGTATTATAAGACCGATACCTTTGGGTTGAATCTCCCTGGAAACTTTCTAAGAATATTTCATATAATAGTCTTCTCGTCAACTGGCTCTCCCAATCCTTCCATAGTGTTGCTTATTTAATCAACGTATTGGAAGTATGTTGCAATGTTGTCATCTTCATTCATTCTGAGTTGCTCAAAATTTTATCTGTAGATTTAAAGCTTCTTCTTTGACATTTGAGTCACCTGCATATATATTCTCAATCTTGTCCCATACATTTTTGGTGGTTTTACAACCCAACACCTTATGATAAACAGATTCAATAAGTCCGTTGATAATAATATTCTTTGCTTTTGCATCATTTACTAGATTCTTCTTACCTTGTTCATCCGTGGTTGGTGTAAAGCCATTTTGAACAGTGCCCCATATTGAGTAACCTTGCGCCAAGAGATAAACCTCCATTCTTCCTTTCCAGAGTTCATAATTATTTTCATTGAACATAGGTACACCATTCTTAGTATGCTCCATGACCTCCTTCCAGTTGTTAAACTATTATTGAAGGAACCAAGCTCTAATACTAATTGCTGGAAATATTGGGGGGGGGGGGGGGGGTGAATCAATATTTCTTTCAATTAGAGCACTAGTTAATCTTCAATTACTATCAGTGTTTGTATAATGATAGTAGTAAAAAAAAGGAACACAAATGCACACAATTTTTAAGGTGGAAATACACAAATTAATAACTACACAAAATCATGTCAAAGAAATCATAGGAATTTCATTCTTACTTGTTAAGAATGTATTCCAAAATCATGTTTTAACACGTCAAATTAATGCACATACATTACTCATGAATCTACAGTCACAGTTAAAACTGACATCCTTCAAGGTAAATTTTGTTAATTTTCCATTAGTGTATATAACGAAAGATTCAAAATTAACATGGTGAATTCAATAATCACATTAATTTAATCTCATCCTTACTCTTGTTACACATTCCCAAAGCATACACACCAAAGTCATCATAGTATTGTCTAGATTAAGCCAATATTTTTCTTGGTAGGTACAATTTCATCTATTAAAGATGGCTACTAATCCCATACCAAATTGATAGTGATGAATTAAACATATATTAAACCATGAATGGACTCCACATATATCACTTGCCCATTGAAAATCAATTCATTCACAAACATGGGTTTAACCCCAACTTCTCAAGCACGTCCTTTCCTGGCATGTCTTTAAGTCCTTTAACATATTTCTAATAATTTGTATAACAAAAATATAAAGGAATATAAGACTCAGAATTATTTTTCTTTCATGAGTTTCTAAAGGACATGATGATAATAATAATATCCCCTATGCAACCAATGTGCTTCTAAGTTAACATACACAACAATCCAACATGCATGCAAAATCAACATTTATACATTATCAACCTATAAGCAAACATGTTGGCCCATTAGGCCCTACTTTTGTAGCTCACTCTGATACCATATGTAAGGTCCAAAATTACCAACCATCAATATTATAGAGAAATAAGGATCTCACTGAACACTAAGACTCAAAATACGATATATATATTTTTTTATTATTATTAATTTTTTTTATTTACTTGGCACCCCTGATTTAATCTTTCACCCTTGAGATACTTTATGTCCAATAATAAAAATTTTGGATGGTAAGACAAGCTTCCATTTTATTATCAAATAGTGAACAAAATTTCCGAATTAAACTCTTACTCAAAACATTTGGCCTTGCTTCACTTCTAACAATTCATTATAAATCTTATAAAAATTTAACTCTGTAATTAATCCATGATGTTCATTGACCTTTCCAAACATGATCTCACATTCTTAATCATGTCTTTAATGATTATCCACATGTGTATTATTACATAACCTCATTCTTAATTGTCTCACAATAATGCAAATAATTCTTGAATTGAACTTCAAACACAAGTAAAACTACAAGCCATCTTCATTGATGCATCCCTACAAACACTTTAGTAACATGGAAAACTACAGACATTGGGGAGATTTTATACAATTGGCTTGTAGCCATGTAAGCTACAACCATTGGGAAATTTTGGGCAAACAATTTACAAGAATTAAATCTATAGCCATTGAGTCATTTGAACAAATAGTTTGCAAGCACTCAATCTACATCCATTGAGTCATTTTAACAATCAATTTACAAGCATGCAATCTACATCCATCGAGGAATTTTTAAAAATAGTTAGCGCGCATGAAAAAAATGATCATAAACTTGTTTAAACTGTTATAGAGACATTAAACAAGGACTTACAAAATAGCATGAATCATATTAATATCATCAATGGTAAAATATCTGCAAAACAACACAATCAACAATCCATACAAGGCAACAATAAAGCTGCAAAATCAACTAGATTATAGAATTGGCATCTGAAAACCATTTTCTTGGAATCACAGTGGGGGTTACATGGCCATAAGGTATGAATACCCCCTGATGTTGAGTTGAATCGCATACAAATCTCTCAGGGATGCAATTATTTAAAAAAAAAAACTTTGGATCTCATTTACCACTTTTGTCAAAGACATGGAATGAAAACTTTCATCTACAACTCTACATGAAAAAAGAAAACCCAAAATTATGTCACGATGAATTTTTCATTTAATTTACAAATTTCTAAGTTCACTATACGAATTCTTGATACATGTATTTAATCAAAAAATTTACAACTTGCAAATCGACTTCCCTTGACATAATTGACAAGCTCATTTTAGCCACTGCTACAATTTGGAAAACACATGGAAGCCCTGAATGCTACAACCATTAAGGCTTTCTTTCAAATATTTTGTAGTCATGTAAGATAAAAAAACTATATAAAAACCTGAATCACAAACACATCAAATTATTAATAAGAATATGAAACATATTCTACGAAATGACTGAAAATTACCTCAACTTACCTCAAGCCTTTGATCTTCCAAACCATATTATGGCTCCCATTCATTTTTCATTTTCTTTTAAGGATTATTCATGTAATTCCTCTAGGTATATTCTAGGTACATGTCAAATTTCTTACTTCTCTTGTAGGTTGCAATTTGCGTCACTTATTCATGCATAATTTTATACATAAATATAAAATGATAGCATTACCCATTCAGGAATTTTGTCAAACACTTTGCAAAAATAACCTAAAACCCTTTCTAAAATTCATCTAATTACCTATTTCAAGTAAAACAAAACAAAACCATAAGTCAAGAAACTCTTACCCAATATACTTTGTAATTCTTCGTTGTAATTACTTTTAGCAATATGTAGTTTTTCTTCCTAAGTTTGCTACAATACTAATGTTAGTACAATTAACTACACCAATAATATTTACAAATTGAGATATAAGCATCCCTTCATATATACTACTCTTAGTCTTCATTATCAAGTTAGCCAATAAGCTTAAGCCAAAGTTACATACTTACAAAAATTAAAATTTCTACAATTCTTTTTGTTAATATTTTACTAGGTAAACCCTAGGTTACTGCTTTCTTCCCATGGAGGACAATATTCTTCCAGTAGTTTGCCAACAACAACCCTTCTCGGTGAAACCCTTATTGTTACCTTAGTGGTGGAGTATGCAGTGAATCGGTTTGGTTACACTTAGCGGGCTGGATGGGGATGAACGCGGAAGGTTTTTGCGGCCCAAGTGTGGTTGGCAGGTAGGTGGGACACCACATGGCGCTCGGTGGTGGTGTCTAACTCAGTTTATATTTCACCCTCGAAGGATTAAATGTGGTTTGGATCATTTTACTAATTTTTTTCCATTTCAAGTGCTAGGGTTTAGTTTCAATGAAGGGTCTATGAGTTTCCTTCAGGTTCGGCTTCTTTCCTCTATGGTTACAGAGAGACGTTGCAGGCTTCTTTCGCGAGTGTGCCTTCACGTGCTCAAGCTATTCACCTTTTCACTCTTTCTTCTCATTACTCTCGGTTTCTTGCGGGTAAGTAACCTTTCTCTGCTCTCTATTTTTTTGGGTTCGACTATCACTATCTGGAATTTTTCAGTTTCCTAGGAGGAAGTTAAGGGTACTTTGCAGTTGTTTTCTTCCGGTTTTTTCTGTTGACTTCTATTAGGGTGGGTTTTTCTTTCCAGCGGGGTTTTGTTGTTGGGTTGGGGTTTGAACACCTCCTGTTGTGTTTTTACCTGGTGGTTTTGGCATTTGAACCTGTGGAAGTTGTTGGCTGGTGTTTTTTGTCCTTTTTTTACCTTTGGGATTTGTGGGTTTTCCTTGTCGATCCTTTTTTCTCGGTCGCATGGGTAATGATAGGGAATTTTTTGACGTGGAAGCCATGGAGGAAGACATTATATCTGTGTGGGGTATGAAACCCACTAAGTAGAATTTATTAAGAGCTTCTCTTTCGGATCGGTCTCATTCAGACAAGGGGGGTTAGGATAAGCTTAGGTAGAACCTGGTGGACGATCTGGCTTCTCTGGTTGGTGATATTAAACAAACCCTTGTTCCTAGGGTTTCTGTTAGTCCTGTGGCGATTTCTTCCCCAGTTGCCAAATTTTTGGTTGTGGACCACTATGGTCTAGTCTCCCCGTCTGGTAAAGTAAAAAATAACCAGTCTCCTCTCCCTCTATTCAAATCTATAGGTTTGGAGGATGTTATGTTGGGTGTGGGGGGAGAATCATCTACGGGGTGCACGCAAAAAACCTCTTGTCAGGAGGTTCAAAATAGAAGGAGGCTTCGAGGGTGCACGCAAAATCTTTTAAATTTTCAGTAAAAACTGATGTACAGTCTGGGGTAAAGAGGAAAAAAGGAAAGGTAATAAAGGAAATTTAGGATTTCCCAAACCTGGTTTTCAATGTTGATTTACACTTCAACTGTGTGATGGCAGCATCTGAGTCGATCTTGGTTGGCAGAGCCAGAGGAAAATTCTTCCCAGCCGAATATATAACAGAATGGATAAACCGTAGTTGGATTGAGGCCCCAGATAGATAAGCCGAGGTGATAACATTATCTAAAGGTTTGTTTATGGTCAGCTTCAAGAATGCAATGACACTTGAATGGGTTCTTTCTGTTGGTGTCCCTTGTTTTGATAGTTTGGAAAATCAAAAAACAAGGCAACATCAGAACCAATCTTTAGAGTTACAGGATCTAGTCCTTCTGTTCTCAGAGAGGGATCTCTCAAAAGTTTGTTTGCAAAGGTTTATCTTGTGTGCTTTGAGTATTGGTTTTAGACTAGTTATTAAGTGCAGGTGTTTGTTTGTTTGTTTTTTTGGTTGGAATGATACCGCAGAACATGAAAGGCCTAGGAAAGATATATAGGACAGACAAATATCTGGTTCATTGAGCAATGGAGTCAAGAAAAGGTCATAACAAACTCATCAATGGATGTGGGATATCAAAGGGAAAATCTAACTTGGCCACAGGATCCTTTTTTTTTGGAATGAGATGAAAATTAATGATTTGGAAAGAGAGGTTTAATTCTCAACAAAGGGAATTCGAAAGCATAATTTGAACAATAAAGAGTTCTTTGATAGACAGGGCTAACCATAAATTCTACAAATCACACCTTTAAGCAAATAATGATTTCAAAACAACTTTTAAAATGAAATCTAAGATTCGGGGAACACCCTATTTCCTCAAAGATTCTATTTTAAATGACTTAGAAAACATAAAGATTCACTGATAATTGCAGTCATAGAAGAGGGAACACCTAATACATCTATGATTACAACTATAAAAGACCTTCAAAACAACTGTTCAAGCAATGACAAAGGGCAAGATAGAAATAGACCTCTTTGACTAACTTAAAACAATGTTACTTCAAAGGGAGACTTCAATAAGAGCTTTCAAGTGATAGCAGACAAGCAGGGAGAACCATAAATCATGCTGAAATCAACTATTTGAGCTATTATAGAAATAAACAAGCATGAGGACTAAAGAGAGAGATTGAAGACTCTAAAATACCTCAGCAGAAGAAAACATAAAACAGTGAAGGATGAACAGGTCTAAGGTGCTTCCAAGAGTCATTTCTTAGCCTAATACTTTCTATCCTACTGTAGTAAGAAGTTTTGGAACATAATGAAAACAGGAGAAAACAATAAACAGTTCAGAATACTTCACCAACAACCAAGCTCATGGATCCAATGATAGAGCCTTCTCAGTCACAAGCATGCAACAACATCATCAGGGCTTCCAAGACTTCAATTTGTTCTTCAACTTCAATAGACTATGTATTAATTTCAGAGAGTTTCAGTATTACAACTGGTGATCAAACAACAACCAACAACCAACCCCTCACTCATCTTCTACAGAAGTATATATAGAATAATGAGGAGGCGAGATCTGATAAAAAGATCTCCAATTACAATTAATACAGATTTAATGACCTCTTGACCTTTGAGGGGCTCAATGAAGAAACTTACATGGTTGTACTCTGTATTAAATTTTTTTACATAAAGTTTAAGATCGGTGGGAGCTTTTGTTGACCTTTGAGGCTCTGTGTGGTGTCGAAGTAACTCTGCATATGTTTTTTCATTAAGTTCCTTGGAAAAATTTACTCTTTGGCTGCGTTTTGAGACAAATATCTGATCCTGATCAATAAATTCGGCTTCTGATTGAATACTTTGAGGCACGGTGGCATTTCAGCAGCTAGGAGGAATCAATTTGCCTCAGATGTGGCTGTGGAGGCTTTCTTATTGATAAAAACCCTTAATATTGTCTTTAAACTGTATTTGGGATTAGGCTTTTGATAAGCCTTTTTAGCCGTGATCCCGCAAAATCTGTTTTTAATCGTCTGCTATAATAAATTTTGGTCTTCATCACTAATACTCTCTGATTTCCCCCAATTCATGGTTTTTGCTGATGTACAGGGCTGCGCAGGGGTGATATGGCATCAATGCCTGAAGAAACACTGATGAAACGTGTTTTTAACACCCTGTGATGATTTTCTTTGGTGAATCGAAGGTAGGAAAAACGTCATCCTCTACCTTCGATTTTTTTTCAAAAATGAAGAGAAAACCATTTAAACCCTGCAAAATACAAACAAATATTAAAAAATCCTGCATATATAGGTTTATTGTTGTGGAGGACACGTGGAGGAAGCATGGTCGTTGGATGGCATCATCCAACGATCGGGATTGACCGAGAGAAGGCGTAGCGAAGGCAGAAGAAAATTTTAAATCAGGGTCGTCGATCGCGCAGAGATCGACGGTCGGGAGCGGAAAATGGAAAGTCAAACCAGGAAATGTTGACTGGGCAATGGAAATGGGCGATGAAATATGAATCATCAATCTGCAGATCAAATCGACGGCGGAAATTAATTGGATGCCACGTCGTAGCCCAGTTAACTGTCGGGCATCTTCGATGAGCGATAGTCGTTGGATGGCCTGCCCCAAATCGGACGGTGGATAGCGATATCGCGCGGGGTCCACGTCCGAACGTTAACACGCGATGGACGGTGGTTTTATGAACAGTACCCAGGCCACGCGTCAACCAATGAGTGGAATCGCTGGTGATAGGGAAAAAACCGTCGTCGCCCAAAGGCGGTGCAATGAATACCGCACGGTTTTTGGAAAGGTGAGTGGAATGTGGGGACCACCAGGGAGACGGACTCCACACCGTCGATCTGCAGATCAGATCGACGGTGGAGATTGGTTGAAACCTTGAACCAGCGGAAAATTATAATATAATAAAAAATCAGAAAATTAATATAAGCAGAGGTTTTTTATTAATTAATAATGCGGTTGGCGCCCGACTGCGGGGCCGTGGGCGCATGGGAAATAATGTGACCGAGGGTTAATGAGAAAAAGGGCTAGGACTCAGATATGCCCAAAATGTGGGTTTTTATGGTTTTTCAATGATTTTCAAAGGGTTAGAGGGGTTCCGATAAGGCAAAGAAGGAGTTTTCAAACCTTATAAAAGAGATTTTGATGAAGGGGGAATGGGAAAAACATGAAAATGAGGGATTTTCATGGGAAATGGAGGGATTAAAACTGAGGTTAGTTTTGGAAGAGGGGAGAAAGGGAAATGGTGCTTGCAGCAGTATTCTTTCTTGGGAAACAGCAGGATTTCTGAATGGGGAAATAGGCACAGTAGTGAAGATTAGGATAGAGGCAGGAGGCCTTCAAAATTCTGCAAGAGCCAACACTTTTTAGTCATAAAATTTGTTCCTTGAAGGCTCAAAGAATTTTTAGCCAGCATTTGGTATAAAATTTTTTATAGCTAGCTAACACTTTCAAGACAATGGAGCTTTGGTATCACTCCCATCCTCTTCAAGAGATGGACACCTCTCTTTGATGCTAACAGAGAAAGGGTGGATGAAATCCCTCTATGGGTTTGGCTTCCAGAACTCCCCCCCTACTTATGGACTATGGAGGTGTTTCGGGCCATCGTGCATATTCTGGGGTCTTTCCTTGAGGTAGACATGTCCTTCCTGAAGACCCGATCTAGGAACATGACACACATTCTGGTTAAGCTTTCTCCGAGAGATGGACTGATACCTAATATCATTCTCAATGCATATGGACATGCTATTGAGCAGTTCATTGACTACAAACATTTACCGTTCATATGTCACCATTTCCACAAGTTAGGAAATTTGGCATGGTACTGTCCTCTGGGTTTCTCCAAGAGCAAGAAACATAAGAATGGGGCCACTCATGGAACCCGGATCAGATTTGAAGCCCCTGTAAATGAAGAGGAGATGGATGTTAGGATGGAGATGGCACATAGGGGGGAAAAAATGCAGCAGGAGGATGAGGCTCATAGGGAGGGAGGGATTATTGTTGAAGTGGTGGACATGTAGGACTCAGTTCCGGTTCAGCCTCAGGAGCAGACAGATATGGCCTCTACTTATTCAAAGTCATATTTGGTGGGTACTTCCCCTTGCCCCTCTTATCCTGAATTAAACTCATTTGATATTTTTTTTAATTTTATGAGTATGCCTAGTCCCTCCAGGCATGATCCGTCTGTTTCCATCTGTGTTAGCAACGTGCCTTGGCCATGGACAACATAATCACCATAATCCCCAAGATCCCTATTGACACTGTTCCACACAACCTCGAACCTCGTGACAAGAAATTTTTGGAGAATGAAGTCCATGGTGGTTTAGGAGGCTTTCCTATCATAGATAAATTCAAACGTTTAAGAGGGAAGAAATCAGACATTTCCAAAGCCAAACTCAAGGCCATACTTGATATTGTGGATGGAAGACAACTTTCCCTAAAAGGGGAGCTTAGAGCAGTGGGGTCCCAGTCCTTGGTTACCAAATGATGGTTTTATATTTCAATTGTAGGTTTCCGGCTAGTGCACCCAAAAAAATATCTATTAAAAATCTTTGTTCCCAATGCAAACCCGGTTTTTTATTTCTCCAAGAAACTCTGGGTTCGAGGGACCTCATATTCTCAATTTTTTCATCTCTCCTCCCTGGGTGGACCTTTGTTACATCGGATGTGAAGGGTCACTCAGGAGGCCTCACTACAGGTCTTAGAAACAACTCTGTAAAATTACTCAATAGTTGGACCTCGGATCTACTGATCTGGGTGGAGATTTTGTCTATGGATCTAGCCTCCTATCTCACCCTTGTCAACATTTATGGCCCTTGTGTTGACAGGATTGTCTTTTGGAACACATTATTTAAAAAATATTTCATTAAATTTCCTCACCTTATTGTCGAGGGTGATCTGAATTTCTCTTTGGGGCAATCAGAGGTCGGGGGCCCAAATGCAAGGATAGATCCCTTGACAAAGTTTTTTCTCAAGAAAATATGAGATAGCAAGTTGTTCGACTCAAATCTGAACAAAATCGCTCCAACTTGGAGGAAAAATAGGGTGATCAAAGCCAGTATTGCTAAAATATTGGATCGGTTCCTTCTTAGCGATGACTTCACTACTAGGGCTACAAATTTTCATCAATGGATCAGCATGGGGGGTGAATCGGATCATTCCGCAATCATCCTTGAGCTGAAAGGGCTATCTAAAAAATTGGCCTCCCCTTTCAAATTCAATTCTGGTTTGGCTAAAGGAGGGGGATTTTCAAAATTTGGTGCTTGATACTTAGAGACTGGTGTCTAAGCGAGATGGCTCCTATGCAGAGGCCCTTGTTAAAAATTTAACAAAAATTAAAAAGGCCACCATTTCATGGGAAAAATAACAGGAGAAAAAGGACTACAAAGATCTCCAAGATATCAATGAGGCCCTGGAGAATATGCATGGTGACATAGACATAGGTTATGCAGATGAAGCTTCTCAGGACAGATTAAGAGTTCTGGAAAATAGGAAAAGGGTGTTGCTAAAGGATAAGGAGGCTAGCTGGAGACTGAAGAGTCACGCCATATGGTTACAGGTGGGTGAAGAAAACACTAATTTTTTCACAACTATGCAAAGGGTAGGAAGAATACAAACACTATATGGGAACTTGACTCCCCGGAGGATGACAAGGCTAAATCATTTGAATATCTCTCCCGATTAGGGAAGAATTATTTCAAGAATCTTTATAATGTTCATGGGGGGGCCACGATAGGCGAAATCATTCAGGTGGCACAAATTTTCTCTAGATATGTGGACAAGGATGAAAATTATTTTCTTCTGGCTCCTGTGGAGAAGAATGAGGTGGAGCATATCATCAAATCCATGAAAAAAGAGAAAATCCATTGTCTAGATGGTTGGACGGTTCAATTTTTTTAGAATCTTTTCGATCTGATGGGAAACACTATCAAAAATGTGGTGGAAGAATCAAGGTCCAGTGGTTTTACCCATGATGCGCTGAAATCAATGTTCCTGGCATTCATCCCTAAAAAGGACTCTCCTTCCTCTTTTAATGATTTCAGGCCAATTTCTCTATGTAATTGTATATACAAAGTAATTACCAAAACTATTTCTAATAGGCTAAAGCCCATTTTATCTAAATTTGTCTCTAAAGAAAAATTTTGTTTCCTGGATGGCAAGAAGATTCATGAAGCTATTGGTGTGGCATAAGAAACTCTTCACTGTGTAAAACTCTCAAGGAAAAAATGTATGATTTTTAATATTTATCTTTCAAATGCCTATGATAGGATCAACTGGTTGTATCTTTGGCTCCTGCTTACTCATCTAGGGTTCCACATTGATCTCATCAACTGGATTATGGGCTATATCACAAATTTCTCCTTTGTCATGATGATCAATGGGGCGGCTTCCCCCTTCTTTCTCAACAAACGTGGCTTAAGACAAGGATGTCCTCTCTCCCCCCTTCTTTTTCTTTTGGTTGTTGAAAGCCTTAGTCAATTTATACACCAAGGTAATAGGGATGGGGATTTTTTGGGGATCGAGGTGGCTACAAATATGTCTATAACACATCTCCTTTTCGTTGATGATATTTTTATTTGAATATAAACTTCCAAAAGTCCACCCTCACTCATGACGACATTCAAGAGACAGATTTTGCCTAGGCACTAAGTATCCTTCGGTTTATCTAGTCCCCTTTCAGTTCAAGTATTAAATATCTATGGTTCTCCCTCAAAACAGACTCCTACCGAAGGCAGGATTGGTGGTGGTTGGTCTCAAAAATTGAAAACAGAATAAACATTTGGATCCACAACTGGCTCTCTAGAGCAGGTAGGTTGGTTCTTATAAAATCTATGCTTATGGCTATTTCAGTGTATTATATTTCCCTTCCTTGGGTTCCTGTTTCCATCCTCAAAAAAATAAAAAGTATATGCAGTAAATTTCTTTGGTCTGGCAAAGATTCCAAGATGACTATCCCTTGGGTGGCCTGGGATAAGATTTCTAAACTCAAAGAGTGGTGGGGATAGGGCATTAAAAACCTCTGTCTCTTTGCCACCTCTTTGGCAGCCAAATCGGGATGGATACCACTCACTGCTTCAAATCTCTGGACCTTAGTGGTAAAAAGGAAATATATTGATCCCATCCTGATCGATGACTGGATTCGATTACCGGAGAAATCATTCTATAGATTTTCCTCTATTTTGAAGGCCACGCTTTCAGCACTTGGCTTAGTGGAGAAAGGTCTGGCTTGGAAAATCAGAAATGAGGAGAGATTATGTATTGGTTTGGACCCCTCAGTAGGATAAAATAACATATTATCTCTTTTTGAGGGCTTTCTAGAGGCCCTCAATGCCCATGGTATAAAAACATTGAACCAGATCAATGATCCAGAGAATACTACGATGTGGACTCAAGCTTGGAAGGATTCAGATGTGTTGGGTATAGAGGACCACTAGAAACAGGAGTGGTAGGAATACATCTCTAAGTTGGAGCGTTCAGGTACCCGTATCAAAGATTTAGATGACTCCCTCTGTTGGATTCTCTCAAAATCAGGCCACTATTCTCCTAAGTTGGGCTATGCTCACCTTCATGAACAAGGTTCGACGAAGTGATGGTATAAGCCCCTTTCAAAATTGGGTGGCCAGGTGAAATAAAATATTTTCTTCTGGTGCATCCTAAGACAAAAGGTTCCTAACTGGGATATCCTTCAAAAGCGGTATCTAAATGGCCTGGGTAGGTGTGCATTGTGCAAGAAGGAGACTGAAACCATAGATCACTTGTTCCTTACATGCCCTTTTACAAGGAATGTTTAGGATCATACCAGATCACAATGCAATTCTACTAATTCTTGGAGAGGGAATACGTGTGGGGAAGCTTGGAACAGTTGGTGGGAAGATTTCATTGACCCATTCGACAGGAAAATTCCACTGATTTTTTCTTGGGGTATTTGGATTTCTAGAAACAAATGTATTTTTAAAGAAATTTCTCCTATAAAAGAAATTTTTGCGATTGATTTTGCGGCCATTTTTTCTACCCTTCCTCCTGTGAATTCACAAATCACTTAGTGTAGGATCAATCTGGAAGTCATTGAACATTCCTTTCCTTAGGCTTACTTCGATGGGGCAGTGACTTTGGGCACATGTGGCGTCAGTATGATCATTCACAGAAACCAACATATCACTCTTTCTGTAGTGCTTGGGCTTGGGGACAATTCAAATAATTTCGCTACGCTTCAAACGCTAAAACTCCTTCTATGCTGGCTTATTCATTTGGGCATTGATTCGATGCAAATATTTGGGGATTAAATGAATGTTATAAACTAGTTTAACAACACACAAAGATGTCTGAACTTTTTATTGCTTCCCATTCTTGAATAAATACAGGCTCTTAAAACTCTTTTCAATTTTATTTATTTATTCCATATCTACAGGGAGCGGAACCGGGAGGCTAACCTTATGTCTAAAATCGGTTTACAACTTGCTACGGGCGCGTGGACCATAGAGGAAAAAGAAGGTCTGGTTGTTCGTGTGTCGAACACCAGACCTTATTGATCATAATATATTTCTACTATGTTTTTATTTTCTCCAGTCAAGCCATATTTCCTGGAGGTTTTTGTATATATATCTCCATAAAACTTTTAATATTGGACTACAACTATGTAATTATATATGACTATCCTTTCTTCTTATGATACTGCTCCTGTTTTATAAACAAATTTTTGGGGTTGTTTTCTCTCCGAAGAGGCATTGTGACTCCTTTTGATGGGTGTTTCTCATTTTTGAGGCCCTATAAAGGTTGCATCATTCTGATTGTTATTTATGGCTTTTTTGTTTTCTTGAGCTATCATGTGGACCTCCCATTGTTACAGGATCCTCTCATGCATCTGTGGGACTTGGTACTGTGCTTCTCTGTTGTTTTTAATTGGAGGGGTTACTTATGGCTACAACCCTTTACTAGGGTGATATTTCATATGGAATGTTGCGACGTCTGCTATGTAACTTTTTGTGACGTTGTTTATAAAAAGTTCAATTTTTTCTGTGGAAAAAATTATATTTTACTAAAATTTCAAGGAAATTAAATTTATAGCTGGTGCAATATTGAATTCCAACATCTGATATCATGCTCCATCTCTAATTACTTAACCAACTTATTTGAACCATATGTTTTTCCACCAAACCATATCCAAGGAGAAGTTCCCCATCAAACCCCTGATCTGTATAAGCTCACAAACAGTACCAAAATATAACAATAGCGAGATATACAAGGGAATATTAGGAAGATAAGTTTCACTTCCTCTCAATACCACTCACATTAAACTCCACAAGGTAGAGCTACTTAGGAATTTCATATTCATATCAACAGAATTTGGTTACTCTCCAGGTCTCTCCCCCTCACAATATTCTTCAAATCTCTCAAACTCTTGGTATCACAATGCACCTATCTGCCCCAAAGTGATAAGACATGAGACACATATATAAGAGGAGAAAAAAATTATTTTCATAAAGAAGGATTAATATGCATGCCTTGAGGAAGAGTAACATATCCCATGTATAGGATTGGAACTCATGTAATTAAGGAGAGGTACACATGCCTTATTTAAGGAGAGTGTAACATATGCATCAAAGATAACGTAAGAAGGAGTAATATGCATGCCTTGAGGAAGAGTAACATATTCCATGTCTAGGATTGTAACTCATGTCATTAAGGAGAGGTACACATGCCTTATTTAAGGAGAGTGTAACATATGCATCAAAGATAATGTAAGAGGAATATTTTATGACATGCCTTTAGTGAGTGTAAGAGTAATATGCTATGTCTTTGAGTGCATAAGAGAGAGTGTAATGTATCATTAAGAGAGTGAAATTTATGTAGAGCCATGAGAATCATCAAGGAGAGAGGTGTGAAGTGATTGAGTTGATGAAGGTGGCCGTAATTCCTTTTAATAATAATATAATATTTTCATAAAGAATAATAATAATAATATTAATCATTAAGTCAATATCGAACTATTAGGATTGATCAATAATAAGTTAAGTGATTTTCATTCAAATATACTTGATTACCAATTTATGCAAGGTGATTTATTATTTTTGGAAAGTCATACTTGAGATGCTAGACATGACTTTCTATTTTTAGGATGTCACTCTAGAATTGTCAAAAATAATGTTGTATTAAGGAAATGCATCCATGAGTTGCCCATGAGTGGTATTTTTCTTGAGGAGAATAGGGATTTCGCATCCCTATTGTATGCATCTTCGTGCCTTAGTATATTGAGGATTTTGTGCCATGTTCTACTCTAAGGATCCAAGATTCCACACCTTGATATTTTAAATATTAAATACTTTGCACCTTAATCCTTTTATTATAGATCCAATACTCCACGTATTTATCTTTCATGGATTTAGGACTCCATGCCAAAATTTCCATGGCTTCTCATCTACTCTACTTTGAAACTTTGCGCTTCACCTTAAGGTATTGATTTTTATCTCATACCCATCTGATGGTTCATTGGTAAGGTCTTGTTCCAAGACAAAGAACTGTGCATGACTTCCACATTCATTTTTGTTTTTAAGAAATGACTTCCACTGTCGTTTATAATTTGAGCATCCTTGTTCAAGAAAATAAATAGGTCCCATACCACATCTTTTTCAATACAAGATTAAGCATATATAATCATACAAAACATGTATCATACATAAATCATAATTAATCATATGTTCTACATAACCATGATCATCCATGGATCTATGTGTCTCAATATTGGATCACCATCCATGTCATACACTTATTTCCAAACTAGGATACCAAAATGGAAAACATATATAATATGCACTTAACCAAAATCAGTCTTTATCATAAGCATGTAGCAACCGTGTGACCTAAACCAGGTCTATAGCATACAATCATATGCATAACTCTGACATGCATAATTTGTATGTCATTGCATCAAAATCACCCTCTCCAAGTGTCATCGAAGAAAATTCACCAAGAATGGACACTACACATAGGTTGTGGATCCCATCCACCTCAATAACGCATCTAAGATCTAAGAAATTAAAGTCATGAAATCACTAAGAGGATGAAATTTAAACAAGGATCCTCAATCCCACTATGCCATGAGATTAAAAACACATATTTCATCAGAATACAAAAGAGACATATTCGTCACCAACAATACATGTTACATGTATTGAACAACATGGTATGAAACATTCACATGGTATTAATATGCATAGCGGGACAAGTAAGAAACTTATGTTATGAATTAAATGAATGGCGACTAAGAGTGGGACTTCAACTCTCCACCCAATCATAGGTTGACTACATTGTTATTCTTTTTTTGTAGCTTGATGTCGCTCCTAGAGAAAACTTCTAGGTGAGGAGATTAGTGCCCAGACATCTGATTTTTTCTATGAATATATTTTTCAATAAGAAAACTTGTCATGATATGGATCTTAAAGCTAGAGAATTATTTTCTATAACCCGCAAGTTATGTCTTGAATACCCACAAACTCAAAAAATTAAAGGATAGTAGAAGAAAGGATAAATAGAACCAATTTCTTGAGCATTACTGAATTCAAGAAGTCAGAGCTCAGAACATAATCACTTTAAACAAATGGGCTTAAAGAGATGTAATATTATTTAATATAAGGATCACAAATTGAATGGTTTTAATCGTATAAGATAGAAGGTGAAATTGAAACAAACTGAATCTCGCGCAATTCTATGTAAGCCACACAAATAAAATCATATCCATAGATTATTTACACAATTTTTGGAAATAAAACTCATTCATATTTCCAAAATAATATTAGGAATGAACTAGATGACGAAAAGGTAAGAAAAATAACATATGAAAGAAACAAATTGCAATTGTACTCAAGAACTAGAATCTTGAATATTATGAAAGTGTCTCGCGGAATTACTGATACAAAAATCATTACCAAACTCCAACTTCTAAACCCATTTTCCTTCATTCTACATTCTTTTTATACATTCTTTTGAATAATTGTCTCAGTTACAAGTCTTTAACTAAATCCTAACTATTTAATAACTAAAACATTTAGCTAACTAATACAAAATATATTACATTGAAATCCTATCAAATTGAAAGATGTCAACTTTGTCATGGTATACAGAGTCCCATCTTGGTTCCATTGAACCTATCACTTAAGATAATCCATGTATCTTTCTAAATAATTTACCAATGCCCATATGAATGATGCATCAAAGAGCACATGATCACTAGGACATGTCCATGGGCTACTTGGAAACAAAATATATGTTTGGCATATATCTCCCATGGACCCCAACATCCATCATGTAGATCCCAGGTTGATTTTTCTAGCCGCTATTGTGCCTATAAATTGTACAAATAGCATAGAGTCAGGTGGTATTTTCATGTAATGGTTGATCTTGAGGTGTGACAAGAAAAAAAATTCCTGGCTCATGCTCATATAACCATAGGCCTTGAAGCAAACATTGGAAATAGGCTTCCTGTGAAGGATATATCCCATTAGGTATTCAGTGATAATGTTAAATCCTAATGTGTGATTAGTAGTAGCAATGATGATACTTGTGGGAAGAGTGAACAATGAAGAAAGAGAACATACAAAAAGTAAGTTTCCTCACCATGTTAGTTGTACTTATTCCTTGTAAACCTAGCAAAGTGAAAAGGAAATAGCAAAAGTCCCACACTAGAGAGTGTAGAACCACAATTTTTAATCGTATCAATACCATTAATCTCTTACCCTTTTTCAAACCTGGGGCATTCCAATTAACATCACCCATCATTTTTCCTGTAATACATGTGGCTAAGATTTTTGAGAAGCTCACACATAATAGTGTGGTGTTGTAATGCGGGGGTTACTTAGTGGTTTTTGAAACCACTAAGGGGATAGGGGCACTATGAACCTATGGCGTTCATGTATATAAAATAGTTTTTTAAATGAGGACCAAAATCATACCCCCCTTGCGCCCCTATATATACCAAGGATGTATTTGCATTTTTACCATCCAATATTTTACCGCTATTAAAGGATATCAACTCATAAATCGTCACTCCTACACACTTGTGATTCATTGCATTTGTTGTATAAAACTTTATGGCAATTTTGGCACTCTGTCAGTGCACACCTTACTTGTCATTCGCAACACGCATGAGGCTTTGACATTACTCCTTGTGATTTAGTTTGTCATTGATACTTGTTTGGTGACATATGTAATCAGACTCTTAGGCTAGGTTGGGATTTAGTGGTGTTGAATAACTAAGTTAGAGATTAGGTTCATTGAATAGCCTAATATTTTTCTAAAAACAAAAAAGTCATGCATATAACCTGAGAATACAAATATACTTGAAAAAGACCCATTTCTTAATAAAACTTCCAAATTTTTTACAAAATCTATAAAAAAAATTGTAAGTGTTAACATAGGATTCAAATATGGATGGTGTGGCTCTCTTCTCAGCCACAAAGATGATAATATCAATCTCATAGAACCTGGTCTTATCTAATCTCTACTTTGGTTTTGGGGGAAGAAATATATATATTATTCTCCCTTTTCTAAAAAACAATAAAGAAGTAAAAAAAAACTTTCTTCGAGATTAGTAGTGCTTCCCGATAAGTTCTTATTATTATTTTTGACCCAAAACAACTACCACATATTTATCTGATGCATCTACATGGATGTAGAAAGGAAATTTTATTATTGGAGCAGCAAAAATGGGGCACAATAATAACATTTGGAGTAGCAAAAATGGGTCACAAATATGTTGGGTTTTGACTTTGAAATCATCTACAAAAAATGGAAGCTAAATGTTGTTGCAGATGCACTATCAAGAAAGGATGAGGAGGTGGAAGCATTTATTTGTGTCATTTCTATTATCCAAGTAGATTGGATAACTAAAGTAAGGGAGGAATGGAAGAATGATGAAGAAGTGTGGACACTCATTCAAAATTTGCAGCAAGATCCCAGTACATATGATACATTTAGTTGGAAAAATGATTCCTTATGGTACAAATATCGCTTATATCTTTGTAAGAATTCCCAACTAAAACAAAATATTCTTTTTGAATAGCACACCTATCCCTTAGGAGGACACTCGGGATTTTTAAAAACTCACCACAAGGTGAAGAAAGAATTTTTTTGGGATGGACTTAAAATTGATATTCAAATGTTTGTGGCAGAATGTTTGGTTTTCCAGCAAAATAAAGTTGAGACAATTAAGACCTTGAGTCTGCTACAACCTTTATCCATTCCAAGTCAATGTTAGGAGGAGGTTTCAATGGATTTTATCAAAGGTTTACCTAAGTTTGAAGGAAAGAGTGTCATCATGGTGGTAGTTGATAGACTTACCAAGTATGCACACTTTTGTGCATTATCTCATCCATTTAAAGGAAGTATAGTTGCTACTGCATTTATGGAAACAATTCAAAAGCTACATGGAAACCCAAATATTATTGTAAGCGAAAAAGATCCCATTTTCACTAGAAATTTTTGGACGGAATTATTTTCTTGTTTGGGTACTCAACTAGCTCATAACTCATCTTATCATCCTCAATATGATGGGAAAATTGAGACAGTGAAAAAATGTTTGGAAGGATATATTTGTTGTTTTGTATATGATAAAAAAACATAGTGGGTCAAGTGGTTACCTCTGGCTGAATGGTGGTATAACACTTCCTTCCATACTGCAGCAAAAAACAAGTTCTCCAACTCTTAAAGGATAACCTAAATTTGGCACAAAATTGAATGAAACAACAGGCAGATCAAAATCGTAGTGAGAGAAGTTTTGATGTATGAGATTGGGTATTTTTATGGCTACAACCATACAAAAAAATTTCCCTCAAGCAAGCTAATAAGCATAATAAATTATCGCTAAAGTACTATGGTCCTTACAAGGTGTTGCAAAATATTGGTGCTATGGCATATAAATTGGAGCTTCCTGCTTCTTCCCGAGTGCACCCATTTTTCCACGTCTCATGCTTAAAGAAGGTTATAGGTGAAAATCTTCCAGTTCAAACAATACTGACAGAACTTGATGAGGAAGGAAAAATCATATTGGAACCTGAAGCAGTCACGGAAACAAGAACTAGACAGCTACGAAATCGATCAATTTCAGAGTATCTCATAAAGTGTAAGAACTTACCCACAGAAGATTCCACATGGGAGGATGAGAATTTTATACAGAAGCATCCAAAACTACTCAAGCATTAAGGATAACACTTTTTTGGAGGAAATGGGCATGTTAGTTCCCCATATTACTAGTATAGTCCCTTATTGTTGTTAGTGTAGCCCCCTTATTGTTATTGTTGTACCTCTATAGTCCCCATATTGTTATTATTGTGCCCCATAAAATCCCACTATTTTTATTATTGTGCCCTTACATTATTATTGTTAGATCGGATAGCATTATATTGTGACCCCATGGACTCCTATATATAGAAAGGAGGCCTTTTCATTTGTATCATCCAATAATTGTTCATTTATGTAATGTAAAGGAAGTTACCCCCACGAAGTGGCTGATTTATAATGTGTTGATCTCTCTTTTCTTCTATTTTTGGAGTTGGTTTCATAACACACTTGGGTCCTTTAAGCACTAGGGTTGTCATAATATTTTATTTCATTTCCTAAAAGGTTTTTTGGAAATAATATGCTCGTTGAAATAAAATATTGTTCCAATTAAATAGAGAATAAGTTGCTTACTGCTTGTAAGTAATCCAAAATGAAGCTGGAAAATTAAAAAAAATATTTAGTAGGTCATTTTATGTTACAACATCGGCTCCAACTGAGAATAGTGTCTCCATGTGGGAAACTGAAAAACACAGACCTGTGCCTTCTACAAAATCCAAAACCTTAGTTCCTTATCCCTTTCATCCCTACAACATGTGACATGTTTCATAATTCATCAAACCAAACTATCCATTTCAGCAACCATCCTTTAAAAACTTTGCTTATAATTCTAAAAATAAAATAACAAACTAAAAATAAACTAATAGTTCCTTTTCTCCATTGGGATATGGAGCCTTATTCCTTAACCTATTGCACACGAAAGGCTCAAAAATTGGACTTATTTAGGTACATCTGTTATCCTAGTCTTCGGAAAATTATTTGCTCAAGTATAAGGAATCTTCCAATATAGCCATTCAAGTAAATGATTTACTGAAATCTTAGCATTATATTCTAACAACCCAGATGCAACCTCAAATGTCATTCCATGATCAATCATTAATTTGAAAAAAGTAGTTGAAGCCCCAGACATGGGATTCACATGTACTATCTTGGGAGACCCTTGAAGGCCTTCATATCAACAATTCTCAAATCAAATTCACCTTATTTTCAAGGATTGTGTACCAAAATATCTAAGATACTAATAAAATACTCGAAAAAACACTTTTGGATATCATGTGTCAATCCAAAAATGCAATTCAAGAAATGACCAACATCATTCATATCATTCTCAAGTATCTAACTTGAAAATGTGTATGTATCTTTACCAATTCCTTCAGGTATTTCATCAGTAGTGATTCCAACTGATATCAATGCTACCCTTACCAAACTATGAAATTCTTGAATTTTATCACACTTTCCAGCTAATTAATTCAAAGTTAAAATAGGTTGATCACATTGCTTAGTGATGGCCTTATACATCGTATGAAGATCCTTGTTTCCACTCAACGATGACCCAACCCTATGATCACCTTGTGTTAATCCTCCAAGAGATTTTAATCTCTTAGCAACAATTGAAGCAAACTGATGCTCTCCGCCTATATTAATAAAAATAAATGTACATTCTAGAGCACATGCTTGATTAGATTGATGAATTCTTCCAAAATATTGAATTTCACGATCAGAACTCCTTGGTATCTCAAGGGTTATGTTTACTCTCCACTTTTGATTTTCTTCATGCATGTCAACTTACAAATATACTCTAGTAGATCTTGCTTTAGAGATAACTCTGACTAGTTTTTTTCCATCCATAAAAATTTTATTCTCATTCATATTCATCATCTCCAAGGAAACATCGTTTGTGTTATGTGCTTGATAGACAACACATTTTCCACTTGAAGCACAGACAAGCATTTCTCACCTTCCAGTCATCTCTACAACATGATCAGGACCACAAATATGGTCTATGATGTCATCTATTGGATTGTGTTATCACACATAGATTTTCAATTTTTATTGATAGGGCCCCTCACCTCACTCATCTAGGTTTCATTTTGTCAAAATAGGTTGGTTCATGAAATTGACGAAAAATTCCATGAAATAAACCTTACCCTAAGTCTAAAACCCCCCATTAGTCATGTCATGTCAGTCAAATCCACCAATTCCACTTATTTTTCACATGCATGGTTTCAAATCAAAAAAATGCCACTTGTTTGTTTTTCACCATTTTGTAGTGAATATGATTGCAGAATGGCTGATTTCGCTACAGAATCACCTAAAAATTATGTAGAGAATATGCTAGATTTATAACTGTCTTCGCTGTGGAATCATCTTTTTCTGCAGAAAAACAGAGGACGACGAGTTCTCAAAATTCTGATGGTTAGGGATAAAGTGAGGTCATCCAAAGTTATCATGAATACCCAATCATGCAAAATCATAATTACCCTCATCATTACCTTTTATTCCCACATTTGGAATTATTCACCCAACTTTCAAATTGGATTTTTTAAACTCATCTCAAACAATCTCTCTATCATCTGTTGTTTGAGTCTTTCATGCAACAGCCCATTATCATCTTTCAGGAGATGACTCCAACCACAAGAAACTTGTTTTCTAGTGTTTTTTCCCTATAGGTGTCACAATTAGGGAGATAACATGGTTATAAAGGAGAATGGATATGAAGAATAAGGTGAACAAGGGATGCTCTTGTGTGAGATATGAGCCCATGGACCTCAAATTATTAAGTGAAGACCCCAGTGTCATGGATGCATTCAGAAATTACGAATGTCTACAATTCTATCAAAAGCTTCAAGGATTTCATGCCCAAATATCAAAGGATTATGCAGTGCAGGCGCAGTCACAGTGTCACCTGATACCATTTCTTAGGCCACAAAGATACCAAGAGAGGGTGAAGAGTGGTTCAAATCCACTAAATTCAAAATGCATAGCTGTGATGAATTTGTCAAACCGGAACACATTGGAGTTGACATGGCATCTAGAATTCCAAGGAGTTATATGAAGGAAAATTATGCTAAACTGTTATTTGTGATCCAGAAGTACTTTACTTGTGAGGGGAGGTTTCATATGGTTTACCTATGCAATTTCAGGCTCCTTTTACATTTCACTGGTAAGTAGCCCCTTGATCTTCCTTTATTTTTATTTAGGAGCTTAGGGAAGATGTATAATAAGGTTCAAGCCAGAGCTGAAGGTAGTGAGACATCATCCTTTCACCATGGTTTGATTAAACTCTTAGTGTTAGAGGAATTGAAGAAATTAAATAGAGATTGGGCATATTTCCTTTTCCTCAGTGGGTATGAATTTGATTCAGTGACACCTAAGAAAACTTCAAAGCCAAAAACTACTTCATCTCTAGTTGTGACAGAAGGTGTAAATGAAGAAGAGGTGGAGCCTATCTTGTATCGAATGGATGTTGAAACAAAACCTATACCAAAGGCATATATCCCACAACCTTCACCTACAAGCAACAAATACAAGATTAGCAAGCATGGTAGTAGGAGGATAACTAGAATTCAAACAATTGGAAAGGCAAATATTGAAGATGTCCTTCAAGAAATAGATATTGAAGAGACTCCAATTGTCAGATCTGAATACATACAAGGTAACAAGAAGAATAAACAGAAGTGTAAGACTATTAAAAAGCTAGATTTTGCAGGGGAAGATGCAAGTTTCTTATTCCAGCCAAGGGAACCACTTACTAGGCTGCAGCTTGCAAAGGGTGTCATGGAAAACAATAAGACATAATATGTTGATAAAGGAAAGAAACCTATCATAGAAAACATTATATACATGTCTCCAGCAATAGAATAAGTTTTTCTGCAAAGGAAAGGAAAGGAGAAGATGGTGGAAAAGACTGAAGTGCGAGTATTGCAGGAACATTTAAGAGAGGCCAAATAAGAGGTCATTGAAGTCAATTTAGAATTACAGGAGGCCAAGGTGGAAAGAACATTGATGGAATATTTTGAAGAAAATTAAATGAGCAATTGAACCAATATGATGAATCACTAACAAATGCTAAAAATTTGTTGAAAATAACACTTCCTTTGAGAAGAATAATGAAACACACCAAAAAGAGAAACTTATGGTTACAGTCTGAAAGGAAGAAGCTCAAGGGACATGTTAAATAATTATAGGACCAAATGGAGATGATTCAGACAGAATTGAAGAAAAGAGGGGTGAAAATCGAAGTGATAAATGAGCATGAGGAGATGCAGCCTTCTACTACTAAGGATGGAGTTCTCAAAGTTTGAAGAGTTAGCCTAAATATTTTTGACAATTTTGCAACATTCAAGAACCATCGTTTATAGTTTTGAAAGTGAAATTGTGAGGAAAAAGGGAAAAAAAAAAAATTTATGCCAATTAGGCAATTTCATTGTGAAGCCTAGGCTTGAAGGCCAGATTTCGCTACAAAATCCCTGTAGATTACTTTTTGCAAAAAAAATCAGTTTGGGTGGAAATAAAAGCAGGATAAAGTTTGTATTTAGCTTATTTTATCTAACAAACATATCCCAATTAGAAAGGAAGGCTAAAGGTTTACCTATGTGGCTGAAATATATTTGCTACCAAACTATGCTACAAAACTTCCTATTTCACTTTGTTTTTGCAGCGAGTCATTTTTGGTTATATTTTGGTATTTTTAAATTGTATTGAAGGTAAGCGAACAACGTGGAGGCATTAAAAGGTAGCAGTGGGAAGCTACAGAAGGGATTTGATCCTCAAAAAAGATGTCAGCTTTCCAGCTCAGCATAAAGACAGTGATCAAATGTCATGGTTATATTCTCCTTAAAAGTAGGGTGATCGGTTCCTAAATCTAGTGGGTGTATTTATGTCTAGGTTATGGTTAGTGCCACTTGAGCACTTGGTTATCATCAATGTAATTATCCATATCTATAGATAAGTGAATGTAATAAATGGAAGGTAGAGTCCTAATAGGCTTGTAAGTCTAAAGTTATTGGGTGCCTGTTTCAGTTCCAAGAATATAGTTTATGGTTAAGATAGGTGTCAAAGATGATGGTTTGATTATCTAGCCAGATGGGCAGATCCAATGTAATTAACAAAAGCCTATTAATAGGCAGAACTTCAAATGAGAAGGGGTTGGAGAATTTTATTTGAAACTACCACTATTGTAAATTTTCTAATGATCAATAATATACAATGACTGTGTTTTCTTCTTCACCTGAGATTTTTTGAGTGTTTCAATGAGCTTATGTCTTATGTCTCTTAATATTTTGTTTCCAATATCTTGATGTTGAATTACTCAAAATTCATGTTCTTCATGCTCTGACTTCATTTGAACATTAAGCTACTGAATATTTATGTGTGTGTACTATCCTTTCATTGAAACATTACAAGCCTCATCTTCCACAAGGAGAGCCATTGTCATTGAATTTCCTCACACTGACTCCATAAGCCCAATGTTAGTGAACCCTACACATTTTTCACCTGCAATCAAACATATTCAATTCAATATCACAGAGTTAGCCATCTAATCGAATCCTAATTGAACAAATCACAAGTTAATTTGAGAGAGCCCTCTCAGGTTGAAGAGGCTAACTCTCAATCAAAAGCTGGTTTGAAAGAGTTACTCTAAGTTGTCCGGTGTAGCAACCCATCAGTACCAATTTAGAGATAAAATATTGTTAGGAAGTTCCAATGCACGTATAATTTAAAATATTTGATTATTCCTTTCTTTTTTTGCTTCATATCTTTTCCATAATTTTGAAATTTATGCATAGCATGATATTATATACTCTTCAGTCTCTTTTTTGCACATAGGACATGACCAATCACCCTCATATAGATCCCTTTTTGGATGAACCAGGCAAGTAACATGCATTTATTTCCTGCAACTAGAGCATTGAAGCATCAATTTTTTTGTATATTCAATCATGTTGATCTCACAGATCTAGTACCCCTCATTATAATTAGTAGATTTAGGTTCAGATTCAATTCCATATTCACCATCAGTTTTAGCATCACTTGGAACCTTAAATATTTCATCCATCCTCATTCTTGATGGGAATCAGAGAACACAACAGTTAACGAAATTTAACTCAAAGAAAACACAAAGTAGATCTTAGAAACAGGAAGATATTAAACTTATCGAGAATATAAATCACAACCTTTTCATTATATTACAGGCCTTGGCTGGATTGCATAATTAGGGTGGGGAAAATACATATTTATAGATGATGGAAAAAACTATAGATTTTTCCTCATGTATTTTGCATGAGTTACAATGTAATCTCTAGAAGTCAAGGGCAGTGGCTATCAGAGAGTCGACGTGGGCGGTGACTGTTAGAAGGTCGGTGTACGTGGTGGAGTTGGTTGAGAGAAGATGTCTAAATATTGAATATTATTGCAGTAGTCGTTTGTTGCCTTCTTCTTTGGATTCACGTATAACATTATCCCACTTGAAGCCAAATGAAGAATCTAGAATCATGTCACTCCCAATCCTATCATGCCTCTACATCACTCATGCTGATTTCTTGGAAGAATATTATTAAGCATATAAATAGGGTTCTTATATGTATGGATATTTTTGAAGGATAATTTCCCTTCAACCAACACATTTCGAATACAATGGTACCTTAAGTCAATGTGCTTAATTTTTTACTAAAACAGTGTGTTTTTCTCCAAGTGAATGGCACTTTGACTATCCCAATATAACACATACGTGTTCTAATTTATTTCTATCTCTCCTAGGAATTGTTGCATCCACAACATCTCTTTGTAAGTTTTTGTTGCAGCTATGTATTATTCCCTTGTTTTAGAGAGAGCTACTATTATTTGTAGTCTTGATACCTAAGATATTGTTACACCTTATGTTGGGTGATTCAATTGTGAGTTAAATCCTTGTCATTTAATTTTTCAACCTGGGGTTTCATAAACTAACAAGGTATACATGTAATATATGTACTAGGTGTTTATATTTTAGATTATATTAATCTAATGCAATTAAAACTAATTACAAAACATAATAAATTAATCCAAATCAAACCAAACATAAATAAATTTAAATCACACTTGCTGAAATGAAATCACACCACACTTGCATAATTGAAATCACACCACACTTGCATAAATGAAATCACACCACACTTGCATAAATGAAATCACACTTGCTGAAAGGAAAAGACACACTTGCATAAAAGAAATGAAATAACAAAACTATATTATGTTACCAATATGTACAAAGTGCAAACTATGGTTGATGGGGGGCCTCCATTCCTCAGCAAGCACACTGAATCAACTATCACATCTTGGAGATAAAAATAGCAGTATGTATTTCATAAAGATGAAGTTACAAGATATTGCAAGAATTCTCTCTCCTCACTTTAAAAATCACATCTTGGATGGAACTTGAAACCTCCAACTAGAAACTAACAACTAGCTACCTCTAATCTCTAACCACTAGCTCACAACTTACAATTGACAACCTACATTTTACAACCCTTTGTATGAATTGTGCACTCCTATTTATACAAAAATTAAGGATAACTATACAATAAATATAGATCCTTAGATATCTTCTAAATCCACATTTATCTCTTGTGGTTACAACCAATCTCCTAAAAATGTAAGATACATATCCTCTCAAAATTCTCTTATCCATGATTCTTCTCCTTTGAATGTGCATAGTTAATGATCCACATCCTCTAGAAATATTCCACAAAACTTTACGAGTTAGAAATTGAAATTCGAATTTGTGGTTGGATTCCAAATAGGATCTTTCTAGAATCTCCAAGTAGGCCTACAATATCACAAAAATCATAACACTTTTAGATATATATGAAAACATGTTAATTTCCTAATATTTAATCACAAATTCACTTAAAATACTTAAAATTAATGACTTGGGAAACATTAATTTTAAACCCATATGATAATGAAAATGGTTACTTCTAGTAAGGTTATAGGGCTATAGAGTTACGGAATGAGGGTAAAATGATAGAAATGAAGGTGAAAGTGGATGAAATTTTGGAGGCCCAACATACCCCCCAATTGAAGATATTGTATGTCCTCATGCAACTATTGAATTAATTTCCTTAATCATAAGTAGATCTTCTTGAAATGTTTTCAGCTTATCTATCAGCTTTGGCTTTGTATTGATTCTCTTTTAACTTTTCATAATCATATCATTTCACAATTTTATTCTTTTTGCAAAGTGTACTTTGAAATACATTTGATTGCAACATATATTTTTTATGATTGGTTCTTGTGTGACAACTAAAATTTTATGAGTATTGGTTCTTGTGTAACAATAGTTTTGTTACTTTTTTGTTGCATCAAAATACTTGAAAACATTGAGAATTCGTTTTTAAGTCCCATAGTGAATGTGATCCATTTAATGTGCTCATCAATTGATCATTTCAAAAATATAAAATTTTTGAAAAAAAATGAAATAATAGTTGATTTGGGAAAAATATGTTGGTTAGGATGAAATTAAATGTGACATGCGGCATAAAATGTGAATATCCCTTCCCCCCGACTAAAGTTGTTTTCAGTTTTTGGAAAATGAAAAAGGGAATATGAATGTGGTGAGGGATTTTCCAAAATCACAATTTTAGCCTTTAAGGAATTACATGATTAAAAATTAGAAAATTGCATACCTTCACTTACTTGAAAAGTGGACAAGCTATGTATATCGAAGAGTGTGGTTGTTGTTGTTGGATCATAGAATGTGAAGTAAAATAATCTGATATTGCTTCTTATTTCTCTTGGTTGTATGAATTGAGTATGAGATTGGAATCTTTATTGCTATGGCTGCTGAATTTTGAATTGAGTCTTGTTGCAGACTATTGAAATCATGTAGTCTTCAGTCATTCCCACTCAGTGGCATAATTCTTATATATGTGAACAGATGTGTCAATTTCAAACATAGAAAACAAATTATTGGATTACTAGCCATTAATGAATTTCATTAACCAACACGAGACTACTCACCATTGATGTCAATGAGAGTCAAGATGCCTAAGTACATCTTACTAGGTACGAATAGATGTGTGATAGTTGAGTCACCTAGAAGATCTGACAAACAAGGGAAATTGATGTATTCCCACTATTTATTGGTGAGAGAACTTTCCATTAAGGCATGAAATCCTCAAGGTACTTGAATATCTCTATTTTTTACCCCAAATGATGTGTCGGAGTTGATGGGTCAAAACTTGTTAAAAGGGAGGCCTTAATGAATCTTCCATCATTTAACGCGAGTATGAAATAATAATTTTAAGGACTATAAATGGAAAATTTACATTTAACAAAGGTTTATTTGACATAAAGGAAGAGGAAAAATGGGGTGACTTGTCTTTGTAAGGGAGTTGAATGACTTTATTTTTTGGTTAAGGGTGAGTGAAAATGAGGCAGGGAAATATGAATATTGCAAAGGGAAATGACTTTTTGGTAGTAGGGAGATGGAAAATTATGGATTGATTGCATGCTTAAAATGTGTAGAAATGGTAAAATATGTATGTGTTAAGTAGAAATGGTGTAGTGGATCTGATTTTACATTTGATGATCATGCTCTTCTGAAAGAAACTTGGTCTTTAAAAAGTTACTTGCGCATATAGTGCTCTTCTTTCATCGTCTTGGAACCTGCAAAAACTTAGCAATTTCAACATTAAAATGTAATACTATCAAAAGAGAGAGGTGATTAGTCCCTCTTCATTTGATGTATACAGACAAAAAACTCATAAATAATACTAATTAAACAAATTCAGGGATGAATAATTAAATGCACTTTTACATGATCAGTACCATGGATCACCTATTATTGTTTTGTTAGTGACGTCTTCATTGTGTTTCTAACCAATTTTGAGCTTGATACCTCTTCTCCACACATTTAATGCTTCATCAATAGATCATAAAACAAATTTTCATAAGCTATTGAATTGTGTTGATTTTGCAACTACGTTGATTCTATGGCTACCAAAAATCTGGATCATAGCACCGCCTTTCCGCTTTACAACCCACAATTAGACTCGAATGGTGGTTTTTTCAATTATCGTATTTTTATTTTTAAATATTTGCAGGTTTTTATGAAATTCTAATTCTGTAACTGTTTTTTTTCTCTAGCACTCTACCCTTTTCCATGATCTCGTGGATCAAGAAAATGCTCAAAATTAAAAATTATTGGATCAACTTGAAACTAACGCCAAAGAATAGATCTCATCGTCTTGGATCCAACACACTTCATTTCACTAAAATATGACTTCGTATGCACCTAGAATCATGTCCTAATTGTTTTAGGAAATAGCTAAAAAATGAAATTTTGAGTTGCAAGAATGCCCAGTCAACAGTCTATATGCTAACTAGGCCTATGACGTGGCAAGTTTGACTATACTTTCCTCTGGCTAATTGATGGTTGACACTTGGCTTGAGTTTATTTGTGACACGTGGTTGTTTTCCATTGGTTATGGCGCTTGCTATGGTGGCCTATTGAAAGAGTGCCACGTGGACCAACCATTGGTTGCCACGTGGCCTCTTCATAATGATAAAATTTCTTGTGTTAAGTCAAATGACCTCCATAAAATTCGAAACCAAGACCTCTAACCTACCATAAAAGCACCTTTACCAGTCGGGTTACTATATTCCTTATTAAATATAGCCCAAATACATGTATTTAAGTGTGATGGGCACGCATTTTGGGAAAGGATCGAGGTTAAGCCCTAGCCCCTGATCTCATGCAACGCAATATGACCACAAGCGCAGAGGATTTGGGGGCAGTTTTAACTATCCTACAATTTTTACTAGCAATTGGGAAGGCCATATTTTCACACTGTTCTTGTTTTCTGGGCGCACCAACCAGGTTTGGGTCGAATTCTAGGCTTATTAATAGCAGAATTGGGTAGAAACTTAAAACAGTGATATCTTACTCAATTTTTGGCCAAATGAGGTGCAAAAAGAGTCAAAACAGGGGTTTTCAAGAGTGTTGGATCCATTAGAGGTATTATTTTTGTTGTTTGAGCTTTATAAAAGCCTGTAATTATACTATTTATTATGAATTTAGATCTCTTATCCAATTTTTATTGAAAATTTTTAAAACTAACTTTGTTCAATTTTTTTCTGATTTTTAAAACTAACTTTTTTCAATTTTTTTTCTGATCTTCCATATCGCAGAGAGAGCAATAATAGAGCATACTCAACAATATTGAAACTCTTTATTCATTTGTAATGTCAAATTAAAAAGACAAAGTGAAAGGATTTGATCTCTAAATTTATATTGTAGCTCTCAAAACTCTTATTTATTCTCCTTCTTCTCAAATATTCCTTCTCTTTCTACATTTTCCTGCAAAGCTGGGTCGCTCTTACTGCACCACCAAAAAATAAAATTTTAGTTAAAATGAAATCCAATCTTGAAATCTTAAAAAAAAACACATCACCAAACTTGGTTTTATTCATTGATTCTACCCTACTCTACTCTACTCGAAATAGAAAAATTGATCAAGTGTATGAATATTTCTAATGTAACTATGCATGTAACAGGAGTAAAAATATAGTCATGCTTTGTTTTGAAAATATACATTAAAACACATGAAAGCATGAGAAACCAATTTTTTTGATAATGCAATTAAGAAAGAAGGTGATTTGATCCTTGATTGGAACCATCTTTCAATAAGGCCACGACATTCCTGATTCTTTTCTTGGTTTAAATCACTTTGAATATCCTCCTTTATTATGCATTCCTCATATTCTAGTACTTTCTCCCCATCAACACTATTACATGATTCTTTAGTATCTTCAACAAATTTATAAGAGGAATCAAAAGAGACTTAAATATCTTCTTATGGAGGTGGAGAGACGGATAAATTTTTTAATGTAGTTAAAATATACTCTTCCTGAGAAGTAGATATCCCAGTTGTTGCTAGAATTCTAGAAATTTCTTGGAAGGACATTCTTCAAACCATTAATTGTCTGTGAATTACTCCAACTTGTTGACAATACCTGTCCTGCACACAGATTAGTACAAAGTATCGAATTTTGTTTTTTGAAATTTAATATGCAAAATGATTTTAATATTATTTTAACCATGCATTTCAAAATGAATGCAACTATAATTAATGGTCTAAACCTTCAAAATAAACACCTATGTATACCTCCCCGAAAACGGCGCAAAAAAGTTGGGCCATTTAATTGCGAGTTAAATCCCTATCATTTAATTTTTCAACCCAAGGTTTCGTAAACTAACAAGGTATACTTGTACTATATGTACAAGGTGGTTATCTTTCATATTAGATTAATATAATGCAATTAATAATAATTAAAAAACATAATAAATTAATCCAATTCAAACCAAATCAAACCAAACATAAAGAAATTGAAATCACACTTGCTGAAATGAAATCACACCACACTTGAATAATTGAAATCACACTTGTTGAAATGAAATCACACCACACTTGCGTAGATGAAATCAGGCTTGCAGAATTGAAATCACACCAACTAGAAATTAAATCACACTTACTTAAAGGAAAAGGCCACACACTTGCATAAAAGAAATGAAATAACAAAACTATACTATGTTACCAATATGTACAAAGATGTGCAAGCTGTGGTTGATGGGGGCCCTCCATTCCTCAACAAGCACATTGAATCAATTATCACATATTGGAGATCAAAATAGTAATATTTATTTCATAAAGATGAAGTTACAAGATATTACAATAATTCTCTCTCCTCACTTTACAAATCACATCTTGGATGGAACTTCAAACCTCCAACTAGAAACTAACAACTAGCTACCTCTAACCTCTAAGCACTAGCTCACAACTTATGATTAACAACTTACAATTTACAACCTACATTTTACAACCCTTTGTATGAAGGGTTCACTCCTATCTATACAAACGTTAAGGATAAATATACAATAAATATAGATCCTTAGATATCTCCCAAATCCACATTTATCTCTTTTGGTTACAACCAATATCCTAAAAATGTAAGATACATATATCCTCTCAAAATTCTCTTATCCACGATTCTTCTCCTTTGAATGTGCATAGTTAATGATCCACATCCTCTAGAAATATTCCAAAAATCTTTATGAGTCGGAATTTTAAATTAGAATTTGTGGTTGGATGGCCAGATAAGATCCTTCTAGAATCTCGAAGTAGGCCTAAAATATCACAAAATTCATAACACTTTTAGATATATATGAAAACATGTTAATTTCCTAATATTTAATCACAAATTCACTTAAAATAATAAAAATTAATGACTTGGAAAATATTAATGTTAAAACCATATGATAATGAAAATATTTACTTAATGTATGGTTATGGGGCTATAGAGTTACATAATGAGGGTAAAATTATGGAAATTAAGGTGAAAGTGAATGACATTTTGGAGGCCCAACACCTGCAAATGTATACAAATAACTTGTAGTGGAATTTATAGTGTCCATATCTCTAGCCATATATGCATATGTAAATCCTTCAAGCACAGTGTCATTATCACCAAAAAATAAATAGTAATTACTAGTACCATTGAGATACCTCAAAATCCATTTTACTACTTTTCAATGTTGTTTATCTAGATTGGCAAGGAACCTACTCACTACTCCCACTAAATATGCAATGTCTTGTTGTGTACATACCATGGCATACATCAAGCTACCAACTGCTAAAGTATAAGGAATCTTGCTCACTGATTCATTCTCCTTGTCATCATTAATACATAATGTAGTACTCATCTTGAAATGGGTTGTAAGGGGTGTACCAATTTCCTTGGAATCCTTCATATTAGACATGTCAAGCACCTTCTTGATATATTTTTATTGTGACAACCACAACCTTTTGTTTTTCCTATCATGCATAATCCTAATGCCCAATATCTGTTGTGTTAGACCTAAATACTTCATTGCAAATTTTCTTCCCAAATATTTCTTCAGCCTATTGATTTTATTCTTATCATACCCAACAATCAACATGTTGTCCACATATAACAATAATATGATATGCTTTCTTTGATCATACCTCTTGCTATAGACACAATGTTTAGCCTAAAACCAGTGAAAACCATGTTCCAACATGAATGAATAAATTTCTTATACAATTATCAAGGTGCATGTTTCAACCCATATAGGCTCTTCTTCAACCTGCAAACTAGGTATTATTTGCCTTTTTCTATGAAGCCTGTTGGCTGCTCCATATAAATTTCTTCCTCTAATTCACCATGAAGGAAAGCAGTCGTTACATCTAATTGTTCACATTCTAAGTCTAAAGTAGCAACAATACCATGAATTAATCGTATGGATGACATTTTGACAACAAGTGAAAATATCTAAGAAAAATAATATCTGTTTTTTAGGCAAATCCTTTCACCACCAATCTTTACTTATACCTCTCCTTCTTTCTTTCACCTTAATGCTTAATCATGTATATCCATTTTTTTTGCATGGAATTTCTCCCTTTTGGGAGCTTTACCAATTCCCAAGTTCTATTCTCCAGCAAAGAGTTCATTTCTTCCTCCATTACTTTCCTCCATTATTTATTGTGCTCAACTTTACAAGCCTCTTGAAAATAATCAGGCTCACCTTCATCAGTTAATAAAATATATTTTAAAGGAGGATACCTATGTGAAGTCTTATGAGACCTAGAATATATATTAACCAACTATGGCGGTGTGTTATCATATTGAATCTCCTATAAAGGTTCCTGCAAGGTTCCTTCTTCTTGATGTTCATCACTTTCCACTCGTCGTCCTTCTTTCTCTTGAATTTGTTGTCCACTTTATTGCATTGGTGGGATGTTTTATTGTTTCTATTCAAACATGTCAATAAATTTCTTAACCTCCAACTCACCTATAGACCTTTTAAACATCTCTAACTCATTAAATATAACATCCTTGCTTCTAATAACTTTATGTTTGACTAGATCCCATATACGGTAACCAAATTCTCCATTTGCATATCCCATAAAAATGAATTTCATAGATTTATCATCTAGCTTAGTTCTATTTTATTTGCGAATATGTACAAATGCTTCACATCCAAAGATTTTTAAATGAGAATAATCAAATTATTACCAGTCCAAACTTCTTCAAGAATGCCACCATCCAAGGTTGTAGTAGGAGATTGATTTATAAGATAACGAGTTGTCCTTACTGATTTTGCCCAAAAACGCTTCTCCAAACCAAAATTTGACAACATACTCCTCACTTTATCCATAATAGCGTGATTCATCCTTTTTGCAACACCATTCTATTAAGTACTAGGCACAGTCTTCTCAATCATTATACCAAACTTATTACAATATTCCTTGAATACTTTTGAGCAATATTCTCCACCGTTATATGTTCTTAGGCACTTGAGCAATTTTTTAGTTTCTCTTTCAACAACAACATGGAATTTTTGAAATATTTCAAACACTTCACTTTTAATTTTCACAGGGTAGGCCCAAACCTTCCTATATGCATCATCTATAAATGTTACAAAATATTATGCTCCTCCTAATGACTTAAATTTAACAGGGCCAAACACATCTCAGTGTATGAATTCTAACATTTTTTTCTTTATATCATGGCGACCTCTAAGGAATGAAACCCTTTATGTCTACCATATATACAATTCTCACAAAGATAAATATTGTAGGATTTCAAACATGGCATTAAAATTTTATCAACGAGGATTTTTAAGCCCTTTTCGCTCATGTGACCTAAGCGCTTATGCCACAGATTTGTTGAATTTTCTTCTTTTGTGACAGTAGCCAAATATGGTTTTCCTATCATTTCTTTCATTGTATATAATATTCATGTATTGTTTCATCTGGCCATGACCAATTCCCCTTTACTAATTTTCCAGCCTCCTTTTCCAAAGCTTCTGAAGTAGCCTTCATCATCCAATCGTCCCATAGAGACCAATTTCATGTGAATTTATAGTTCATGCTTGGCCTATTTCAACAATATATCTTGTCCATCCTTCATCTTGATCTGGACATCTTCCACTCCAACAATACTGCAAAAATGATTGTTCCCCAAATTCACTCTCCCATAATCACTAAGATTATATGCAACAAATCTATCTTTGCATGGGGTTACATGGTGAGATTCCCCAAAGTCAAGGATCCAATCAAATCTACTGCTAGATTTATAGAAACATGCATTTTCTACAAAAACATTAAACAACACGTCACCATCTATGACTATAGCAGTAGTCTCACCCTCATTGGTGTTGGATGACTTGTGATTTGTACTGGTTGGTTTATGATCCTTTTGTGCTTTCTTCTAGACTTGACACTATTTCTTCATGTGCCATGGTTTACTACAATGAAAGAAAATGAGCATGTCTTTCCTTGATTTTTATTTACCTCTCTATCTTGAACGCCCTTGTCAGTCTTAATCAATTCTCCTACCACGATCAGCTAGAGCTAGAGCCCCTCCTCCCTAGTTTTCCACAATTGACTTGCATCGCAGCTCCTCATTCATTAATTTTTTGCTGACATCATCAAACTTCAGGGCCCCTGTAGGTGTTGAAGTGCTCATAGATACAATTAAATTTTCTCATTTTTCTAGCGTAGAACACATTAACAAGATAGCTCTAATTTCATCATCTAGAATGATTTTAACAAAAAAAAACTAACTAGTAATAATATTGAATTCATTCAAGTGCTCAACAACTGAAGCACCCTCCTTCATCTTGATATTATAAAGTTTCTTCATCAAGAACACTTTGTTGGATGTCGTCTTCTTTTCATATAGAGCATGAAGCTCCTTCTGTCGTATTTTCTCTAGCCACATTAAAATACACATTTTTTGCTAGATATTGGTGGATTGTTGCAATCGTCTTTCTATCTAACTTATTCCATTCTTCATTCATCATCGACGAGGGTTTCTTTGTTATACCTTCAATCAGAAAATATTGATATTTTAAAATTAGTATATCCTCCATCTATGATTTCCATCAACTTCTCCATGCCATTTAATACTGCTATATCCATTTTTAATAAAATTCACACCCAAAAAATCAAAATTCCACTTACAAGATAAGACTTGAATTATTACACCTTTTAAAATAAAAAGGCAAAATCAATCTCCTTTAAAAAAAATTATCAAATGACAAAGGATCACCTCTTCTTATTTTTTTATTTTTTTATTAATTAATTAATTAGGCTACACCTATTAAATTAATAAGACTTCCAACCCCATTCTCAAATTTAAGAAATAAGCCATTCTCAAATTTAAGAGATAAATCCATCATAAAAATTGTTTTTTTATAATGGATGCCAACTTTCTCACTTATTTCAATGGAGACATTCATAAAGATGTTGTCAGCATCAGCCATACTAATAGACATGATTTCATACAACATCATATCATTCATCACCTCTGCCTGTTAGTGCCATGTTGATTTCCCGCTCCCAATCACACGTCCTGTTTTTTTTTAAATCCTTTTTCGTGTTCCAGAGACTCAGAGAGGCTTGAGTATCGTGGAAGAGAATGATGTCCATAGATATGCCCTGACATTCTCAGAAGATGAGAGTGCAACTGGCGGTTTCAGCAACAGAAGGCTTCTGGGTAAATACGTATTCTCTCTAACTTTGGGAGAAGCTACACCTTCAATTTCTCGGCGGAGATCCAAGCTTTGTCCCGTGCCCAACACCCAAATATCGTTCCAACATGGGAAAATGGGCCAATGAGATTCGAGAGCCTGGCTCTAATACCAAGTTATTTATGGGAATCAAAGACACATTATTTTCAGATACAACACAACACATATCTTAGAAACATGAAGACATTAAACTTATTCAGAATAGAAATTACAAGATTTTAATTACATTACATCCTTTGGCTTTCTTGCATGCTCAGGCTGAGGCAAATAACAAGATTTTAATTACATTACATCCCTTGGCTTCCTTGCATGCTCAGGCTGAGGCAAATACATATTTATATATGATGGACAAAACTCTATATTTTTTCCATGTTCTAGTTACAATGTGATCTCTAGAAGTCAAGGGTGGTGGATTTCAGAGAGTCAGCGTGGGTGGTGACTGTCAGAAGGTCAGCGTATGCGATGGATTTGGTTGAGAGAAGACAGTTGAAGACTACGACAGTCAACATCGGCTTCCTTATTCTTTGGCTTCATATATAACAATTATTCCCTTAAAATAAATACTTATAGATAATACATGTTGTTTTCTCTCGTATTCTTTAACTTCCACTTCTAGCATTTGGACTGGCTGTTAAGGAAGAAGGTATTTATCTTCAACTAATATTAATAGCAGTTCTCGAGGACCTGAAACAAAATCATCATGCTTGGCACCATATTTTGTGACTACATCATTATTCCTAGCTTCCCCTATACTTTGTAGGCCAATAACAACACACTTATCCTCCAACATTTCTTACTTTGCTAGCCTAACAACATCTAGTACTTTTGCAACTTCAAACTGTGCTCTGTTGAAGCTTACTGTCTGAAAAATATACATCCCCTAGATTTCATATCCATTGCCACAATTTCATGTGTTCCAACTCCTCTTTTCTCAAGTGATTCTAGAAATTATTAGAACTGAGGAAAACATGTTCACAGCCCCCAAAGTCTAAATAGTACCATGTAACCTTTGAAGCTCCTATTGCTTAATAGTAAACTACCCAAACTTTTGTAAATTGTACCTAAATTTCAAGTACAACCTCACCAATGCGACTAGCTTTCCCTCCAGTATCAAGAACCAAATAAATTATTTTCCTTGTGACAGTCATCGAAGGCTAGAAGCCCAACATTTTTTATACCACAACATTTCATCAGTCATTATATCCAAGAATGTATTTTTTCTGGAAACGCAATGAAGCTATTGTGTGTTAACAATACAACTCTTTACATTATACCAACATAATTTGAGTCAAGCTTTGAATATGGAAATGTGTTCAATGTGTGAAAATTCTAAATTCTTGTCCTCATAAAGGCCAAGACAAAAAATTCAATGCTCAATTTTGACTCCATATACATGGCCATAGGATCCTAGAAAAAATAAAGGAACTCCTTCTATTCAACAATGAGTTATTCTTCTTCTGATTCATCAATTTCAAATATATGCTCACTGATCTCTAGAAATTGTTGATCAACACATTCTAGCAAAGAAGGCATTGTTGATTATCCTTGAAACTTGCTATCATCTTAAATTTCCCTAACTGATATTAGTTAATCATCATCTCCTTTGTTTCCTTCCGTATACTATGTTTCAAAGTTGTCATAAACAAGACCACGGATTTCATACAACTATTTCTCAAAATCTCGAGAGAAGATAAAATAAATGAGGGCTATTGTAAGATATAGGATGATATTTTAGCTCATAATCCTCATGAATGATGGATTATTTATAAGGATTTATAACAAGAATCTGCTAAAGAGAAAGCTGGTCATCGTCTTCAATAATAGTCATCGTCTTCAATAATAGGGGCTAGCATATCCTCCTAATCATCATATATCATCGGGTATTTATAAAAAATTTAATAGAAATGTCAAATGCATCTACAAACTTGTTATTCTTAGCTTTATTATCAAAATTGTTAGACTTTTTAGAACTCATCACTTGATATGTGATTCTCATCAATTAATTAGTGGAACGAATACACAACCATATTCATAACTCATAAAAAAATATAGCCACTACAAGGAAAAGACCCTCTAGTAGATGTTTTTGAGGAACCCCTTATAAAAATACCCAAGACATCCGTTTCTAGCGGAGGCTACTAGAGGAGGTTGGCGGGTGGAGGTTTTTGCAGATGTATGTTGTCCGGTGCGCTTATCACAGTAAAACGCACCGGTGCATTCAACAAGAGAAAGCACCGGTGCACACAAAACATTGGCACACTGGACATCCTACACTTTGTACACACCCGCCCAGTGCGTCGTGTTACGCACTGGTGCTTTACAACACTTCCGCACTGGTGCCTCATAAAAAGCGCGCGAAAACAGAAACTACTCAGTGTGGAATGAAACAAACACACTGGTGCGCCCATAAAAACCCCGCGCACCGAAACAGGGTTAAATAAAAAAAACATTACGGCCCAAAAATAACATTTTTCAATTTTGTGAGTGCTCTAGAGCTCTCAAGCACCATTGCAATTTATCCTTGTCTGAGCCGCCCTGACATTGGCGCTCCCATTGCACTCATTTCACGCACTGCTGCTGTGCATTGCCCACCAATCTCCAGGTTGAATTTTAAAAAACGGTGGACAAATTTTCTTTTGCAGATTCTACAGCCAATATGTCTCCTTGATGGCCAAATACATAGGGATTTTTCTTGTTTTTCCATAATTAAGCCTTTTAGCGGATTAGAATTTCAAATAACCTTAAAATTAACCATTTAAAAGAAAAAACAAATATTTGTCACGCAGTGCGCTCAAGCCGTTCAGCTCATACGGGTTTGCAGTGCTGCCTGTAAATTTACAGGTTGCACCGCCAACAGTGCTAACAGTATCCGCACCGGTTCCAGGGCGGAACTGGTAGGCCCATTATGTTATTTTAACCATTTAAAAGAAAAGAAAAGAAAATTGACGTGCGGTGCGCTCGAGCCGTTTGGCTCGCACCGGTTTGCAGTGCTGCCTATAAATTTACTGGCCACACTGCAACCGGTGCTAACGGTATCCACACCGGTTTCGGGGCGGTACTGTGCACTGTGTTATTTTTTAAAAATTTAAAAAGTGTGGTGCGGTCATTTACCAGGCTGCACCGTTGACAAAGTCGAATAGCGGCAACACAGTGTGTTGACTGATTTATCCACTCTAGGGCGTGTAATGTTGTCATCGCACCGCATTCCACATTTCGTCAGGGTCAATGGTTCGACCTGGTAAACTGGTGCTAACAGTGTCTGCACCGGTTTCGGGGTGGTACTTAAGGCGCACCGTGTTATTTTATTTTTTTTTAAAAGTGCAGTGCGGTCGGTCACCTGGCCGCACCGTTGACTTAGTGGAATAGCGGCGACACGGTGCGTTGACCAAAATCACTGCCCCGGGACGACTATTTTTGTTAGTGCATGACTTTCCATATTTTTCCTAAGTCAACGATGCGACCTAGTAAAACACCACACCGTTCACTATGTAATGATGGTAGGAGGTCGGTCCGCTGACTTAAATATACACCTCGGGGTGTAGAGTTTAGTCAGTACACCACCCTCCTGACACCGTACATAGTCAACGGTATGCTACAAATTTTTCTAGAGCACCGCCCTCAATACATTGAATATTATCTAGTACACCGATGCCAGTGCGCTCCATAAAAAGATGCACTGGAACTGATGCGTGGCTATTTTTTTGGTGCACCAACTGTTTTTTTATTTTTTTTCAAAAAAAATTATATATATATATATATTTCTAAATACATGCCTCATTTAATAAAAAAATTGTATTTAATATGTCAATCATTCAAAGACGTGAAAAGAGAGAAGAGGGGGAATGACAACAACAACAGGCGGAGTAGTATAACATGGTTCGCTTGTGGGAGGCACGAGAGAAGGAGATAGATGCGTACCCTCACCCTATTACAGCAGCTACGCAGGGGCTCCTAAGGCAGGTAGGCCTCTTCAAGTTCTATGAGGAGGTTACTTCCCGAAAGGGCCATGGTTTGTTTTTGAAACATCTTATCCGAAGGTGGAATGCCCACCAACAGGCTTTCCGGGTTGGTATCGACCAATGGTACATGCCCACTGAGGAGGATATATATTTCATAACAAGGGTATCGAGGAGAGGGGTGGATTTTCCCTTGTTCCAATAGGTTCCAGCCGGCTGTGTAGCAGGGAGTCAATTAATTTACTCCCAGAGATACATTGGAGCAAATGTTTTGTCTCCTGCAGATTTTCAGATTGTTGGAGGTCAATTACGTATTGGTGCATTTGGTAGTGAGGAGGTGCAGTGTCTCTCACTTCTCATTTCGACCATTTCGCAACGGGCAACGCATTAGTTGCTCGCTTCTATATTATGTTGATTCTTTAGTACAGGAGCCACGACTTGTCAAGTGGTCTGCCATTTTTTTGCAGCAGTTCTATATAGTCTTAGATAGGTGTCGTGCTCATGCACAAGGGAGGGTCAACTTCCCTTTTGCTTCAGAGTTTTTTTGTTTATTTTTTGAGAGGTTTCCAAAGACGAGGCCTACTTTTGTTCGACAGCCTTGTAGGCTGATGTTTGAGGCACGTGTGCACATGTGGGGGCATATGATGCCCAAAAGGGGAGAGACTCTATTTCCACTGAGGATATTGCATGATGCACTAGAGTTGCTAGCCAGTGTTGACGAGCATCCCTTCATTATGGTCCCTTGTCCCTATGCATTTTTTTATTGGCGAGGGTGTGCCAACATCCTCTTCACAGCTGATGAGCTGCTAGATGATAGAGGTAATATTACTGTTTTATTTAAATTTATTCTAGCATGTTCTTTAACTTGTTTTTGTTAAATTGTGTAATGAAATTGTCTAATTATTACAATGTGCTTGTATATATTTTGCATACATTGGCTCTTTTGATGGTGAGGACATGTCGGCACCACCACATGATCCAGGTGTGGATCCTGATGACGATCGGGGCATGCCAGATGTCGAGGATCATCAAGAGGCCGGTGCAAAGAGACCTGCTCCTACTGGTGTGCTGGTACCACCTTTTTCTAGTCATGGTCAACTTGATGCTAGATACAGGATGGAGTTGGGCGACCAACTCACTGCATTGATTTTTAAGGCGGGAATCAAGCCCGCTCATTACAAATACATACAAGCCAATGATAGGCTATTACAGATGTGGAGAGACATGTCGCGTGACATGTAGAGTCTGATGTGGCAAGTCGTAGGAGCTATTACCTTAGTTACGCGGCTAAAGAGGATTGTTGCATGTTATAGGCGTGGTCGAGACACAACATGTGATCGAAATTCCATGAGCAGTGACTCATCATCTCATGATCGTTCACCTCGCGTCACGCCAGATGAGCAACCTCCACTAGCATCTAGCAGCAGTCATCATGAAGATGAGGCTAGACCATCAGCCACATCCAGCCAGTAGCCTGCAACATCCATCAGTACTCATGATCATGAGCAGGCTGGACCATTGACCGTCGAGGCTGCACCATTGACTAAGTAGGCCTCCACTAGTACTGCTATTGATGTTGTACTACCACCAGTTGATCCATGACATTTATATTACAATTGTATACTTTTAACATTATTCAATTATATATATATATATATATATATATATATATATATATATATATATATATGGTCCATGTATTTTATGTTAATGTTGCAGTTGTACTTAATTTACATGTTGGTGATCATCATGATGTGTATATTATTAGGTCATGTTAGATACATTCATTTAATTTGTAGCTTGCATATAGATGTGTATGTGATATCATGTGTTATTTGACATGAGATGTATATTTGATCTTTGTGTTGTGATGATGTTAATATATAATGTTAATTGTGTTTTGTTAGATGATCATGATCACGATGATGTTAGCGATTTTGAATGTGTTTTTTAGTCAAATATGATGTTTGTACGATGGTTATCATAAACGTGATGTTTATTAATTAATTTAATATTAAATGATCATGATATTGTAAAATTGTAATATTTGTCATTCTAATTGTATGTAAAATTCTAAAATTGTAATTGTAATGGTAAATATGTAAATTTGTAAAATTATAATTGTAATTGTACGTGAAATTGTAAAATTGTAATTATAATTCTGATTCTAATTCTAATTATAATTGTATGTAAAATATTTGTAAAATTTTAATTGTATTACTGTGAATTGATTGTAAGTGTAAAATTGTAATTGTATATAAAATTCTAAAATTGTAATTGTAATTGTATGTGAAATTGTAAAATTGTAATTCTAATTCTAATTCTATGTAAAATATTTGTAAAATTTTAATTGTATTAATGTGAAATGATTTTATTAAAATTTTTAAATTTGTAAATTTTAAATAATTGTAAAACAATAAATCTAGAATAATATGAATTATTGTAACATAATAAAGTTTTGAAAATAATGCAAATAAATTCATGTACTTTAGAATTATCATTATTTTATTATGATCTTAGAAACCAAAAAAAAGAACTAATTTATACAGTACGTCATTGTTTTTGAGATCAACATAATTGCAAATTATCAAGTGAAATATTGATTTTAACATTAACACAATGAAAATTACCAATTAATTCAAAATACATATTATAATGTTTCGAAAAATCCATCTTAAAAAGTATAAATATTGATGAAATAACACATGTACCATATCACTCTCGGTTCTCATGATCACCCTCATTATCTTCCAGCTCGCATGGCATGATAACATTATTGTTCTCAAAAATATGTTTTGATCTAGGGTCATGTGTCAATACGAACCACCAATCCCTATCCAACACATATGGGTTAAAAAACACTTGGTTCTAGTGTTTGGGGAAAACATAGGGCTCCTTAGCTTCATCCCACGTCTTTCTAGAGTTGATACATATCAGACTACTATCGTGATCTTCCTTTACATTATTCCTATCAAAGGTGTCCCACCACTTGCACCTAAAAATAACACATTGGAAAGAAGTGAAATCCACTTCAATGATCTCTTGTATCTTTCTAACGTAACCTAACGTCCCTCATACTAGGTTTTGATCACGGTGGCTAGATCGACTAGATTGATCAAACTCGACTTCCAGTCCATAGTCTTGTGTAATGTTTCCAACATCGGCATTTTCTGTGTGAAAATGGTGTCCATATGCCCACATAGATGGGAACAAATGCACCTATTATAAAAAAGTTTAAAAAAACCATAGTGTCATGTGTCTTATAATAACCCAACAATGAAAATATGAAATATAGATGTCTTATAAGTTTCAAATTTACATATATAAATTAAAAATATTATTACCGAGTTGATGTACTCAATCCCTACGTTTAGCACATCCTCTTCGGCACGCGGGTAACGATCGGTTGCACCGTATTTCTCTCTTACTTGGTCAACAACTCAACTGTTGGGGCATATTTTTGGCATATTTTCTTTTAAATGATCGAGATAAGGCACACTTCTACCATTCAACCATCTGAATTCTTTTTTGTCACTATCCCATTTCATCATCTTTTGTTAGTACAATGTGAACCACATTTGTGTCGCTTCAGAATTGTAAAGAATGAATTTATTGATTGCTTCAATTTCTGCATTCGTTGATGAAATCAAACCAACATTATATAGTACTTAGAGATCAAAATATACATTATATCGAAGTTCAACATGAATATTAATTACTTGTTGTAAATTTGAAAAATTATAAGTCACTTACTCTTTATCAAGCTCTTTTTTCCACTCATTTGGAGCAACTCCCCTTCTCTTTTGTCTTCATCCCTTTCATCATCCCAAATCACCGCACCTGGTCTGTTGTCGATCTGCTTGATGTACTCACTAGCATAATAAAAAGACTCATACGATATGTACCCCTCTGCCATAGACCCCTCGCGTTTTTCCCTTTGTCGAATAAAACCTTTCAATTTCTCCATGTACCTCACTAAGAAGAACATCCAACGACAAGAAACCACCCCAACTAATTGAACCTCATCTCCTAGGTGGATTAGAATATGAACCTGTAATTCCATGAAACTTGTCGGCAGTTCCTTCTCAAACATACAAACAATCTCAATTATCTCTTGACACCACTATGTAATGCTAGCCACATGAATCTCCTTTGGCATGATCCAACGTACAAATGCAGATAATTTAGATATGGCACGTCCTAGGTCTTGAGGGAATTCATGTTTCACACACCCACACATGAACCAAGGATAATGACACTGTAATAATATACAAAATAAACACGTGCAATAATATAAAAAATTAGTTATGTTTTATGATCCCCGCATGGGATAAAAATTATTAGTATAACAAATAATAAAATAATGCTTTTGACATTATACGTACTCGTAGAAGATTCAAATGGTCATGAGATTTCAAACCCAACAAATCGTCATCCACGGTGAAGCAATGTCGTAGTGAAGGCCCGTATGAAGTTGGCACCCTCACACCCATTATAACTTCCTTTTCCAAATAAATATCATCTTTTTTTAAAATCCATGGGACATCACCTTCTTTGAAAAACCATGAATTAGAGGGACCAACGCCTGTCTTTGATCCTGTACTTTCTAATCGTCTTGGCCAATGTTTCTTTTTAGTTTTTGAAGTAATAAGATCTTTCCTAATAGCCAATGTGTCAATTTGTTTCAATGATATGTGCCTCCATAAAGAATATGAAACATTTTTAAATATATGCATGGGATCTAATAAGTGGGTAATCTTAAGATGCTCCCAATATGGAAGGTTATAAAATATATATTTCCTTTTCATCCTAATGGGAAATTTCTCAACATAGGTGTGGAAGAAATCTGGATCATCGAACATAGGCTCCACATTTGAATCGAACATTTCTATGAACTCCTTCTCCTTCTCTCTCTCATATTCTCTAAGACATTCAGCTGGTGTCATTATTGGAGGCCTTTGGATTCTCTCTCGTTTACCATTGAAAGCAGATGTTGCTCTTCTGTAAGGGTGTTCTTCTCGTAGGAATACCTTGGAGAAATCATACACTGGCTTTCGTAGGTCCTTGGACCATCTAGATTTCAGAGAAGGTCCACAACATTTACATCCAAAATACCCTCTTCTTACAAGACCTGCGATATTATTTTATACATTAATTAATATGCATGGCATGTTAAATAATATCATGAAGATCATAACATATATTACAGTGAATTAAATAACTAATATGTGAAATAATATTGTTACGTATATAAACAAATCAATAAATTAAACATGTAATTTACCAGAGAAGACTCCTAAAACTCCTCTCTATTGCGATGGGTCTTGATACATCATATAGATTTATCCCATCCCATAATTCCTTTAATTCATCTACTAGTGGTTGTAAGTAGACATCCATATTCTTCACTTTTCTTCTACCGGGGACTATGAGAGCCAACACAAGATGTTCATTCTTCACGGACAACCATGGGGGGTGTTGAGTTGGTAAATCCCCTCTGTGGACAGAGGTGATCCCACTAGCCTAGATCGGGTCTAGAAACAATCAAATCATGCAATGATGTTGGTTCCTAGTTACGAGAAAGACAAATATCACGATAAGTAGCCTACCTCGAGTCCCACGCTGCTGTTGTAGATGAATAAGTGGTGCTCCTCATCCCTAGCTTGACAGATAAAAATCCTTACGTTCGTCACGTATGAACACCTATACACACGCAGAGAAACGATGACATACAACGTAATACTTAAAGAACATAACTATATATCAGTCATAGAGGATATAATTCATTGCATTTCGTAAAAGAGTGGGCACATGAATGGAACCAAAATCAGAGCCGCTTATATTAATGATGACAAAAATGGAGATTACAACCAAATTATTTAACGCTATGATCTTCCTTTGGTAGGGCTTGCAATGGAGCACGTCTCAATGAAGCTTGTCAGGAATTTGGACAAAGCTCTCTCTCACGGGGTTCTTCTTGGCTCTACTTTCAATGGTTGACCGGCTATAGTTTTCCTCCTACAAGTTCAGCTCCCAAGCATTCAGCTAGCTTGCTAATGGAGAGGGCAAGCTTTTATAGATAGAGGAAGGGAAGTTGGGATCCCTATAATCATGGGATAGGCCCTATCTCTTAGGAAGGTTCCATGAGAGGTGGAAAACCACTTCCTATACATGGAGATCCGGAGCCAAACCACTAAACTTCCTTTGATGATTCATTCTGGAGTTTGTTAGAACCAAACTTCTGCCATTTATTTTTAAAAAACATTCCTCAATGGGCTTGGCGCAAGTGAGACACAGGGACAGTTCGCCAATTGGCGTGCCCTCTAGTGTGGATTTCCCCCATTGGTGTGAGGGATGAATTGACTAGTCGCGCCAAGGCTAAAACACCTGTTTTTAGGGTTTTCCAGAGGAAATTTTCTTCAAGAGAATGTTTATCCTTAGGCAAGAGAATGTTATGAAGGTGTCTTCAGGACATGTTACTTCTCACAGGTCACGAGAATAGTCCTCCAATGTGCGGGACGAGGGATTGTAAGGTACAGTGAAAAAATACTGTGTAACAGATGCCCCCTAAAGCATGAGATCCGAGAGAGAAGCAGGGGTGAAATTCTTTATGAGAACGCGCCCAACTGAAAACACTGCCATCGAAAAACTTATGAAGACAAATACAACTGATATCTCAGATACATGATATGTGGTATGGGCGCAGCCATCCATAACAAAGTGTACAAAAACTGGGATCCAAGGTATGGATGCAGCCATCCAGTAAATAAGGATCAAAAAGTAGACTCAGGTATGGTCGCAGCCATCCAATCGAATGAGTCATGTAATATATGATGATAATCCACAAATAATCCATAGCCTGGATTTATATCAGACAAAATCCATGGTCTTGCGCTCCATCTCGACCCGAACAAAGTACAAGTTCAAGCATGCGAATATGTGAGCTGAATCCGAACATGCAAGAACATCGTCTGATTACCGGCCAATAATGAAAGTCATTAACAGACACGAGAGAAACCACAAATAATGATGATGGCCCTCAAGGTACATGAGGTACAATCCATGGAATGTGAACAGTGAGTTGACATCGAACACCTGCAGAATCATCTAATCGAAGTTCAATAATGAAAACCTTGTTTCGCATGCGAAGAACCTGCCATTGAGGCATGCAGGCTCCAAGGTACCTGAAGGGAGTCTCTAGACCAACTTCCTGGATAATGAGATAAAGTCGACAAGAAGTGACCTTGATCAAAGGTGGGCCATAATTTTTCCCACATCATTGACACGAGATAGAGGGACATAATTTTTGTGAATCAAGATCAACAGAGAATCAGAGGGAGGTTGAAAACTGCAGAGGCCAACTTCTCTTGAACATATCGGTGACATGACATTGGATTTGGCAGTATTTGACGTCAAAGGATCTGAGGTCATGCTGACGTGGCAAAGAACAGATGAGCATTCAAAAGAGATTACCCAAACCCATGGAGGTAAGCTAATAACGAGATGAGATGTCCTCAACTCGACACGAATTTAGACAATTGCCATGTTCAAGAGTGACATGCTGTTGACATGACTATGATACAGGTTCCATTTTCCCCCACCATTTCTGGCAAGAACCTCTTTATTTTTACACAAGCTTGAAGAGGATACCATATTCTTGTCATATAAGTTTGTCCTTCGGACAAATCCATCCTAGTACATTTAACGAGCCCTAGGAAGGAGGAACTTGAGTAACTTCATTACGAAGAAGTCCGATGTCATCAATTTTTAATGAGTCTAAAAAAGGAAGAAATCGACATCTTTTCATGTTTAGATAGTTTGAAAAGACAGCGGAAAAGAAAATTCCAGCAGTCCCTTTTTGTAGATAATCCCATAGATCCGAAAATGTAGAAAACTATATCTCAGAGAACCTCCTAGTCGCAATAGGCTAGGGTATTCCTTTTTCGTAAATAATCTATCCCAGCTCAAAAAAGGGGTAAACGTATACTAGGTAGATATCACTTCCCAGCCAATTCAACGAGTTCAAAACGACAAGCGACTCAGCAATATTTTCAGTTTTCAAGATTCAGAAAAGAGTTGAAAGATGACTCCTCTTGGAGGAACAAGTGGTATAAAGGGTAGCAACTGGTTCCAGTAATGGTGGAATTTCTCTGAAAAAATAAAGGTCAAGAGGCTGGCTAACAAGACCACTCATTGCAGCGGTTCCTCAGGAATGGGTAAAATAACCAAGTGAAGGCATATGATCGGCCAAGAAAATAGTGACGGTGGAATGAGAAAACCAAGGCTCATCTGACAAAACAAGCTGATAAATTGGCAATCACGAGAGGTAAAATGGGAATGTTTTCATTTTTACACAAGCTTGAAATCAAAAAACTCTGCTTGAAGTTGGTTTCATTTTTACACAAGCTTGAAACAAATTCGAGGTACATGCCCCCCAAGATTTAATCCATATGAAAGGCAGATGAAGTGAAGGTTCAAATTAAGAGATTAAGAGAAAGACTCGACTGGGATTTTACAAGATCTAAACAAAGACTCTAATTGAACGGGAACATGTTTCATTGTTTTAACGAGGTTGACACATTAAAAGAACTATCCTCAGGACACCTTGTTTCATTTTTTAAGGAGCTTGACCCAAGAAAAGGAACTCTGCTCCAGACACCTTGTTTCATTTTTTAAGGAGCTTGACACAAGAAAAAGAACTCTGCTCCGACGAGCTTGTTTCATGGTTTAAGGAGCTTGACACAAGCAGATGAACCATGCTCTGAACAAGCTTGTTTCATTTTTTAAGGAGCTTGACACAAGAAAACGAACTCTGCTTTGACGAGATTGTTTCATGGTTTAAGGAGCTTGACACAAGCAGATGAACCATGCTCCGAACACCTTGTTTCATTTTTTAACAAGCTTGACACAAGAAAACAAATTGTGCTCCAGATAACTTTATTTCATTTTTTAACGAGCTTGACACAAGAAAATGAACTCTGCTCCGACGGAACTTGTTTCATGGTTTAAGGAGCTTGACACAAGCAGAAGAACCATGCTCTGATAGACCTCATCATAATGAATAAGAATTCATCGCTTCCAAGGGTTTCCCGTCCGATGGAAGGAAAACATCCTAGAAGTCTGGACCCAAATTCCCTAGCACACGATGTACAACGACACTATCACTGAATACGGGCACAGGACAAGTAGCCACATAATTGACATGTGGTGGCGATGACACAACCAGCATATAAATATTTGGTAGGGATAATGGTGGACTAGCTGCCATATTCAGACCAAAGAATGCAAGTTGGTCGATGGTCACGATCCGACCTTGGTGCGGAAAACACATCACACAAAAGAGGGAGGAGACAAGCGCTCCCATGGCATAAGTATAATCGCGACCTAGGATTAAATTAAAGTCCAAGGGGCCAGGAACAACCATCACATCCATATGGACAGTTTTCCCTCCCAAAGTAACAGGCAACTTCGGAAGGATCCCTAACGGTTGACTAGTTCCTCTGTTAAATGCCAACAGATTCTGCGTAACAGGCACAAGCAGTGGCGAACCTAAAGCTTTCCAAGTAGTTGAGGATAAAATACTAACAAACATGCCTTCATCTATAATGGTCTTGGGTATGACCAGATGGGAGGCCTATACCGTGATGTCGAAGGGCACATAATAAGGAAGACGATAACCTGTGAATCGACTCCAATCGAAGAAAGCGACCAAAATACTTGGAGGGGCTACCATCGAACCGAGATGGTCTTCCCCTGATGTTACGGTAGAATAAGGAGCATCCTCCACGACCTCCATCACGGAGTTAGGAGGGGTATCCTCTGGGACCTCCTTCACGAGAGGCGGAGGAGCGGCTTCTTGAGGTATAGGGATAGGATAATCTTTCTCCAAGTCCGAGAAATCTGAAGAAACAAGAAGAACTTGGGGGGAATGAGATGAACTCTCAATGGAAAATACCTGGTGCACTACAGACGAGGCCAGCTCAACCGATCCCATGACCAATGGTTGGTCAGGGGTGGATTCATGGTTTCAAATTTTCGTGGGAGTGGGATCAACCAAGGGTGACTCTTGACTAATCGTTGAATCAACTGGTGAAGGACTCAAAGAAATTTGTTTGTAACCAGCTGGAAGGCAAGGTGCAGAAACAGTCGAGTTTTCTAAAACTCTCTTAGCTTCATACATATACGGACAAAGGTGAATGGCATGGTGCCCTTCACACAACCTACAGGGATTTCCAAGCTTACCCTGCTTCTTAGGAGATTTACCAGCACTAGCTGAAGACGTACCCCCAACCTGACTCCCGAAATCCAAAGGCAACGGCGGACGACCATTGGACCATACTTCGAGCACCTTGGGAATGCCAGGGCAATCTCGAAGAAGATGGTTTCCCTGGCACAACATGTAAGGGAACTTAACTTTCCATGGAGGGTTGGAAGGTCTATCATGAGTAGATGTTTTAGAAGCAACAACTGCAGTATTAGCCTCTCGCTTATTTGACTTCTTCTTCTTTGTCTTCTTCTTCTTCTTCTTAGCCTCCTATTTAATTGAATTCAGACTTTCACCAGGCGAAGCAGAAGAGGAGGACACAAAAACAGGCAAAGAAGGGGAGAGGTCCACCTTGGAATCAACATAGAATTGTTCAGGTGGAGGAACTGATTGAATAGTAGCCGGGACATTTGGGACGATAGAGGTTGAAAACAACCAAATAGGAAACCCAACAGTTAACCCAAGAAGGGACAATGTTGCCATATAAGGAGCACCAACATTTCCAAAAGCAGGAAAAGGACTAGGACTCCCTTCAGAGGGGACTCCTTGATTGGAAAACTCCGGAAAATTTTCCATCAAAAACAACCTTGAAATAAAACATTAAGGACAAAAATTATAACCAGGAATATTTCATGGGCGATTAATTTTATGACATTGAAACCAGACACTGTTGTTTCATATTTTAAGAGTCGAGAAACAAGCAAAAGGTGACGCTATCACTTTCAGGTTGGACACGAGCTTGAAAGGACAAGAGCTCGATGATATTTTTAGTTAAAAGAGTCAGTAAAGATCAAAGTGACTACTCTAGTAATCCAGGTAAATGGGTGTACCAGATATCCATGAACTGCCATATACACCTTGGTAAAAATGAAAGAGAAATCAACCAAGGACTTGACGTACGTGCAGGTAATCTCCCCAAATGCTATGTCTGGTGTATCACGGGTAAAAGGTGGTAGACTCGGCTTCCTACAAATAAAGGATTGCAACCTAATGGGGTCTCCTTTTATATACGTGATGGTACAGGGAGCACAAGTCCATACTAGCGTTGTCTGTAGCCAGATGGCGAGCGACAGCTACTAGGCTTAAAGACACCGGAACACGTCTCTACCTTAGACTACTATATGTTCCGTTAATGTTTCAATGTTGCCTTAGGTTAATTTAGTAAATTTTAAAGTTTATCTTCAATTTACGTTTTGATTTCAAGGCCCTACCGCATGTCATCTGACAATCTCCTATATGCATCTATATGAGAAAAGAAATCTTTCAATTTGATGAATGCTATCTAGTTAAGGGAAGGGCTTCAAACAATGATGCAACAAACAGCAATACTGAAAACAAAAAATTTTCCAAAATAGATGACTTTCACTATCTAAAAGTAGTCTAAAACATTCAACGATGTGAATTATGCAATGTAATCTATGCATGATCCTCTTTTCAAAAACTATGCAATTGTAATCTATGCACAATTTCCTTTTTCTTTTCAAGTGATAAGAATGCACTCAATGCATTTTTCGATGAAATGATAATCTACTTAATGCATGGTTTTAATGAAAGAGAATGCACTCAATGTGATTTTTAGCTTTCAATCATTAAATAATGTGATCTAAGTTCAATGATAAATCTCAAAAATAATTTTCAATGCAATGTGATCTAATGCATTTTAACAAAAAGAAAACTTTGAGATGAAAACTAAATGAACGCAAATCTTCTTAATGAAGGATGAAGGCAAAAGGGATGCAAACAAACACAAAGAATGAAATCGTTGTTTTGAACACTTTGTAACGAAATTCCTCAGAAGGCTACAAGACATATGAGGTCAAGCACAAAAAGGACTTCCAAAGCATGAGCTCAAAACAAGGCATTCATTCCCTTTTACATCAAGCAATCAGAAAAATGACGCCAAGACCAAAACTCAATCTCAAGAGAAAACCCTAACACCAAGCACAGTGCGCACTTTTTTGGATGTAATCTGCACCAAAAAGGCATTGGCGCGGGGTCTTAACTGTTGGCGCGAATGTCAGGAGCTAAACTACGCCAATCGAGTTTACTATAGAAAATATATTAAAAAGGACAAACAGAGATTGGATCTGGTCTTCTGGGGGCTGAACAGGGGTTTGACACCAAGGGAGGTGAACCAGAAGAGCAAATAAATCAATCAAAAGCCAAAAAAAAAACAATCCAAACGGAATGAGGACTAACTCCCACTGATCCCCAGCGGAGTCGCCAGATTATTGAGTCATTAAATCCCCTCTGCAGATAGAGGCGATCCCACTAGCGCAGATCAGGTCTAGCAACAATCAAATCATGCAATGACGTTGGTTCCTAGTTACGAGAAATACAAAGATCACGATAAGTAGCCTACCTCGAGTCCCACGCTACTGTTGTCGATGAAGAAGTGGTGCTCCTCATCCCTAGACTGACAGATCACAATCCTTCCATTCGTCACGTCCGGACACCTGTACACACGCAGATAAACGACGACATACAACGTAACACTTAAAGCATGTAACTGTATATCAGTCAAAGAGGATATAATTCATTGCATTTCATAAAAGAGTGAACACACGAATGGAACCAAAATCAGAGCCACTTATATTATTGATTACAAAAAGGGAGATTACAACAAATGCTCTGACGCTATGATCTTCCTTTGGCGGGGCTTGCAGCGGAGCGCGTCTCAATGAAGCCTGTAGGGAATTTGGAAAAATCTCTCTCTCACGGGGTTCTTCTTGGCTCTGCTTTCAATGGTTGCCCAGCTATAGTTTTCCTCCTACAAGTTCAGCTCCCAATCATTCATCTAGCTTGCTAATGGAGAATGCAAGCTTTTATAGATGGAGGAAGGGAAGTTGGGATCCCTATAATCATGGGATAGGCCCTATCTCTTAGGAAGGTTCCATGAGAGGCAGAAAACCACTTCCTATACATGGAGATCTGGAGCCAAACCACTAAAATTCCTTTGATGATTCATTCTGGAGTTTGTTAGAACCAAACTTCGGCCATTTATTTTAAAAAAACATTCCTTAATGGGCTTGGCGCAAGTGAGACACAGGGACAGTGCGCCAATTGGCGCACCCTCTAGTGTGGATTTCCCCCATTGGCATGAGGGATGAACTGACTAGTCACGCCAAGGCTAAAACACCTGTTTTTAGGGTTTTCCAAAGGAAATTTTCTTCGGGAGAATGTTTATCCTTAGGCAGGAGGATGTTATGAAGGTGTTTTCAGGACATGTTACTACTCACAGGTCACGAGAATATTCCTCCAATGTGCGAGACGAGGGATTGTAGGGATGGTGAAAAAATACTATGTAACAGGGGGATATTGTTATTGATCACTACTACAGGCCAAACAGAACAGTTGGTGTTCTAGAGGGAATATGGGTTGACGCCATCCATGCATATTCTAAGTCGTAGAGTTCGTACTTCATCCTTGAATTTTTTCGGGCCATGTATCTTCTATATGCTTCATGAATATTGAATCATTTGGGATTTGCATAACTCCAAACTCACTTCTATGTGAGGCATGCTATCCCTGCAACATAGCTAATTCTTTGCAACGAAAGAGCCTTTGAATCCTTGGGATTATAGGCATGTGCCTCAATATCATAAAAGGAGGACCACTATGTGATTTACCCTTATTTTTTTATTTATCATACCTGTCATACCCACATTTCAGACACATATCTTTGTCTGCATATTCTCCTCTATATATAATACAATAATTTGGACATGCATGATATGATATGTACTCAACACCCAACATTTTCAACAATTTCTTTGCCTCTTCGCAGCTACCGAGCAAGACATTATCACTCGGAAGAACCTTATCTTTGAATAACCTGTAGTTGGCGATCGTGGAAAAATATATTAATAAATGTACATTAATGTCGATATAATTATTAATGTTCATAAAATTTACCATTTGTAATGTTCATTACAGTGTACTAATTATATTTCAAATTTATATAAGAGATTAATTTATGGTAACTTACCTCAAAATTTTCGACAAACATGCATTCGACAAGAAAAACTTTGCTTTCAAGTTGTATAGTAACATCGTTGTCCCCAACTGGATAGAATTTGACTGACCGCCAGGTCCAAAGAGATGGGTGGTGGAAGCAAATTTAAGGATTTCGAAAAAGGTGTCGGCGATATGAGCATCATACCCTAGCTGATAATCATTTTGGAATGCATCTAACAACATTGTCTCCATGGTAGTTGTATCCCTTAAGTAATCATCCATACCAACCTCTATTTGATTGCCTCCATTGCCATCTTGTGAAGAACTACTATTGTTGTAGTCATTCCTAATTGGTGAATCTGGACGTAGCGGGAATTGATTCGGTGGTTGATTCAACCATTCTTGGTATCGTTCCTCTCTGATTTTTTCTCTTAATTCAATCTTCTCTCGATTTGACATTGTCGTGGGGTGAAACAGAAGATGGTGGGTAGGTCATTCATCATCACTAGAATCCTAATAATTTAGAAAACAAATATTTGAACATGATTAGTACAATATATATGATATCAATTAGTAACCACGTTGACAATATTGCATGATTATAAATTGGTTTGACGTTGAAATAATTACATATTAATCAATATACCAAAAAATTATAATTATTACCATCATTGTCCAAGGATTGTGGCTAGAAGAAGAAATATTGTTACAATTGTTAGGGTGAAGCAGCTATCCATTTTCATCTACCAGCGGTATGCAGCTCCTTATAAGAACTTCCAACGTTTTGGAGCAGTTTGAATATTTTGTGCTTCTGAACTTGATGCTGAATCTGCATGAACCTGAAAATTTGTATACAATTTAATTAAGTTGTGCATGATTGACTGCATGGATAAAAAACATAAATTCAATTAGATAGTGAAAATATAAATAAAATCTGAAGTAAATATTACGTCTCGAGATGGATAGGGAGAACTTCGCGATGGACTTTGAGAAATATTATGGAATGAGTTGGATTTTAAAGAATTGTCCATTCGATATAATTATGATATTTTCTCCCTGCATTTGATCAAAACAACAATAAATTTTGGTGCACACACCTAAAAGTAATTGCGTTGCCTAATGTACAGATCACCACACCAGTGTGTTTTTGGTAATACGCACCGGTGTTGTTTTATACACAGACGCACCGGTGCGGTTCGATTAAGGGACACACCAGTGACAAATAACCGCAAATAAAAAAAAGCGCAACTCTATTTTCTTTAAGTGAAAAAAAGTGGTAAATTGAAAAATGAGCAGCAAAATATTTTTGAAAATCTAATTTCATAAAACATTTCTTTAAATACTAAACACTTTTCATTATTTCACTATTTTTGCAAAAAAAATCAGCCAGAGATTTGCAAGAGACATTCCTGGAGAAAACAGAGCACAAGAGCACTGTGGAGCATGGAAATATGTTCGAACAGAAGTATTCAGACAATCAAAATTCCAAACCTCGGGTGATTTAAACCCTGTAGCATATAATTTCAAACAATATCATGAATAAAGTTTTTTTTAACTTTTTCTGCAGTTTTTTTTATGCAGTAAAAGAAAAAAATCAAAATTTATTGTTTTTTTTAACTTTTTCTGCAGTTTTTTTAATGCAGTAAAAGAAAAAAATCAAATTTTTTTGTTTTTTTTTACTTTTTCTACAGTTTTCAGAAACAAAATAAAACAAAATAAATCCATTTTTAGAAACAAACTGTAGATTCTTTTTGTTTCTGCCCTGTCTTCTCCCTCTTTCTGTGATTTCAGAATTAGGGCTTTTCAATTTAGATTTATAAGGTTTGTATTGCTAAATATAGGTGTAAGACATCCAACCCATGGGACGACTTGCATAGTCGGATCCCAATCTGTGTCAGCCCTTCCGTGAAATTTAAAAAAAAAAAAAAAATTTCATCGGTGCACCCGGCGTAACCTAGTGCACCGGTGCGCTAGATTATCCCAGCACACTGCGAAAGTACTATGATAAAAATTAAAAAACAAATATTTTTTTCTCAGTGCGCCATATGTAAAATATGTCATCGGTCTACTATTTCATTATGGCGCACCGCGAACGTGCTGTTTCGCACAAAAAAAAAATCCATTTTAGAAACAAACCCTACATTATTTTTTTATGCCCTTTCTTCTCCCTCTTTCTGTGATTTCAGAAATAGAGTTTTTCAATTTATATTTATAGTGTTTGTATTGCTAAATATAAGCCTGAGAAATTAAACCCATGGGATGACTTGCATAGTCGGATCCCAATCCATGTCAGCCCTTACGTAAATTTTAAAAAAATAAAAAATTTCATTGGTGCGCCCTATGTAACCTAGCGCTCTATTATCCCAGCGCACCGCGAAAGTACTATGATAAAAAAATTTAAAAAAAAAAAAAAAAAAAAAAATATATATATATATATATATATATATATATATATTTCTCAGTGCACCATATGTAAAATATTCCGTCGGTGTGCTATTTCATTATGATGCACCGTGAACGTTCTGTTTCACAAAAAAAAAATCCATTTTAGAAACAAACCATACATTCTTTTCATTTCTACCGTTTCTTCTCCCTCTTTCTGTGATTTCAGAATTAGGGCTTTTCAATTTATATTTATACGTTTTGTATTACTAAATATAAGCCTAAGACATCCAACCCATGGGACGACTTGCATATTCAGATCCCAATCCATGTTGGCCCTTGCATAAATTATAAAAAAAAAGATTTGTTTTCATCGGTGCACCCTGCGTAACCTAGCGCACCGGTGCGCTCTATTATCCCAGTGCATCGCGAAAGTACTATGATAAAAAAATTAAAAAAACAAAATATTTTTTTCTTAGTGTGCCATATGTAAAATATGTCGTCGGTGCACTATTTCATTATGGCGCACCGCGAACGTTTTTTTTCGCACAAAAAAAAAAAATCCACTTTAGAAACAAACCCTACATTCTTTTTGTTTTTGCCCTTTCTTCTCCCTCTTTCTGTGATTTTAGAATTAGGGCTTTTCAATTTAGATTTATAGGGTTTGTATTTCTAAATATAGACCTAAGACATCCCACCGATGGGACGATTTACATAGTCAGATCCCAATCCATCTTGGCCCTTGCGTGAATTTAAAAAAAAAAAAAACAGATTTTTTTTCATCGATGCGCCCAACGTAACCTAGCGCACTGGTGCTCTGTATTGTACAAGCACACCGTGAAAGTACTGTGATAAAAAATTAAAAAATAATTTTTTTTTTATCAGTTTTCCATATGTAAAATATGGCACCAGTTTATGCTAAAAAAACTAACACTAGATGATTTTTATTATTTTATTTGTGTTAATCAGTGTGGTGGTTAACATGTAACGCATCGGTGCTCCTTGTTGACATAGAGCACCGTATGGTCTATTATATGGTTTGTGCGGTGCGTTTACGACACCCCCACGCACCGGCGTCGGTGTGTACACCATGAATGGCGCACTTATATCTTGCAAAAAAAAAAATATTACTTGAAAAGTTGAAAATTTATTTATAAATATATTAATATTAATGAATGATATGATACGGGTTTTGAGATTGAAAAAGAAATGACTGACAAGAGATCAAGTAACAAAAATAATGATAACACATCAAGAAAAGAAAAAAAGGCAAATTATTTGTAAATTCTTTACAAAAAATATTATTTTTGAACTATATGTAAGTTTAACTAATATGTATTTTTATTGTGTATCATGCAGAGCCACAAAATGAGGAAGCTCGATAATATTATTTCTGATCTAAGACCAGAAGAGCATAAAAGCTTGATGGAAAAATTGCAAAAAGATGAATTAGGTGAATGAAAAAATATTATCGATCCAATATGAGTTTTTTTTTTTTCATTAATAATATAATTGAAATTATTAGATAACATGTGTCAAACAATCTATTAATTCACATTTGTTTAATGTTCTACAAGGACCAACAACTCAGAAAAGGAATGTTGTTCTAAGAAAAGAAAAAAAATAGAACATTCAAATGAAAATGAATTGCTCCTTAGGTCATCTGGAGTGGTGTTGGAGGTTAACGAAAGGGGGGAAATCTTTTACAAAATTTTGAGGGATCTAGTGGAACGAATGTATAGACATTATTTTCACTTACAATACAAAAACCAATCCAATGATTCCAAGAAACAAATTTTATCTAAACTACAGGAAGAGTTTCCAGAGAATTGGTCAATGAGACATGTTAGACTTTTAATAGAAAAAATGTACAACAACAAAAAAGAAGGAATGAAAAAATAGTATTCCTTTAAATGTTTGTCTAAAATTATTTATAAATATCACTTTTGTTATATTTACTTTTCATATATCAATATAAAAATTAAATATTTTATTGTCATGTTACATTTTCAGGAAGATTATGAAAATCTCAAAAGATGAATGAGCTGATATTAGAAATATGCCAGTAGAAATGTCCAAAAAGGTGTGAAAGGAGATGGTCAAAGAAATGGAAAAAATTGCATCGTGGGAGGAGCCATCTCAACAACAACGTGCTTCAAATGTAATATGTAATTATTGAATTTAAATATCATTAGGTACAATAAATAAACAATTTAGCATTAAATATTAATTTTCAAGTATTTTCTTACAGAAAAGAAAAGAAAAAGGTTGATATCTAAGTTCGTGAGTAATTGTTACTTCCTTATAACAACCTAACTAGATTTAATTTTTGTATTTTTTAAGTTTTTTTAAAAAAATCATCATTAAATTTCTTCAAACAGATGCTAACATACAAAGAAGAACCATCAGAGGAATTCATTGAAATTGGGTTAAATATGGGTTGTGAGTATATGTTGGCATATCAAAACTTAATTGTGGAATTTGTAAGCATCTATCGATCTTGTTTTACTTAGCTCCATCTACAATTAATAGAAAGAAAAAAAAATTTCTATTAAATATATAATTTGTTATGGGGTATAAAACTTGCAGGAAACAAAGTATGGAACTGCACCAACAGATGAAATCTTGAAAGATGGCATGTTACATGGTTTTGAAAGAATGCGTATAGTTTATGAGTCAATTTCAATGGTACGTCATTTCTTTTTTATTTACATTGATGCATATTATTTCATATTGAAATTTTCATTATTCTCACCAATGTATATACACTCATTTTAGTTTATTTTTATGTTTGTAGATGGAAGGTGAAGAAGAAGAAAACAATCAGCACCGTGAACAAAACATTCCTGAAAATAACCCAAGTCATGGAAGTAGCTCTAGTAGTCACAGCAGTTCAAGCAAAGAATGATGATCACTATGTTTCGATATCAAAGCAAGGCGTTTTATTTTTTGAAATATTATCTTGTGAAATCAGACATTTTGTTTAATGTAATGGACATAGTGTCCCAATTGAAAGACAAAGGGATACCAATAACTGTCCCATTTTGTATGACAAAGACTGTTTTATCTATATATATATATATATATATATATATATATATATATATATATATATATATATATATAAAATAAAATATTTTTTAATTTATTCTATTGCGTTCTCCATTGTCGCTCTGAAATATAACACCACTGATTAAATTTATGGATGATTAAATATTACAATGAAGAGATGTCAAATTTGATGATATGATATAACAAATTAATCAAAACATCACATTCAAATGCACTAATAAAAATTTAATTCATATGAATGTTGTTATATGTGTGTGTGTGTGTGTGTGTGTGTCGACTTTTGATGAATAATGAATTTTAAAAAATCACAATAATTATGATATGATATAACAAATTAATCTAAACATCACATTCAAATGAATTAATAAAAATTTAATTAATATGAATACTGTTATAAGATGTGTCGACTTTTGATGAATAATGAATTTTAAAAAATCACAATAATTGCACTGTCACAGGTCGATATTTCTAAACAATAAAAAATGAAAATCGATGTGTATCATTTACTGTACACCGGTGCTTTTGTATTCTAAAGCGCACCAATGTGTTTCTATGACCTCTGGGCACTGCACAAATACCGATACCAATTATAAATCTCGGTGCATTTGTGTGATATTGCGCACCGGTGCGTTTGTGTGATATTGCGCACCAGTGTGTTTATGTGTCTATACGCACCAGTGCGTTTGCATGACCTATGGGCACCACACAAATACGAATACCAATTATATATCTCAATGTGTTTGTGTGATACTGTGCACCAGTGCGTTTATGTGTATATACGCACCGGTGCATTTGTACGACCTATGGGCATCGCACGAATACCAATACCAATTATAAATCTCGGTGGACTTGTGTGATATTGCGCACAGGTGCGTTTATATAATTACATGCATCGATGCGTTGATACGACCTATGGGCACCGCATAAACCCCAAGACCAATTAGAACAGCCCTGTGCGTTTTATCACAACACTAGAAAATTTGGCGGAATTTCCGACGACCAATTCGTCGCTATTTCGACACATAGTCGTCACAAGAGCGACAGTTCAAGGGCGGGCAAAACGTGGTTTGCCATACCGTCGCAGTTCCAACGCACTTAAAAAGTGTCGCACTATCAACACCTTTTTCGTCGCTTCCAAACAAGCGTCGCTCTTCCGACATTTCCCAATCCGTCGCACTTCCGACCTTTGTAAATTTTCGCACTTCCGACGAAATGTGGTCTGACGTTTTGAACGTCACTCTTCTGACGTTTGTAAACTGTCACAATTACGACAAAATGTGGTCCGAATTTTTTAACGTCACTCTTCCGACGTTTGTAAACTGTCGCAATTCTGACGCAATGTGGTCTGACATTTTTTACGTCGCTCTTCCGACAGTTGTAAACTGTCGCAATTCCGACGAAATGTGGTTCGACGTTTTTAACGTCGCTCTTCCGACGTTTGTAAACTGTCGCAATTTTGACGAAATGTGGTCCGACGTTTTGAACGTCACTCGTCCAACATTTTTATACTGTCGCTCTTCCGACGTTTTTAAGCTGTCATAATTCCGACGCTTACAAGGCGTCGGTATAGCGACGGCGAGTTCAATTTAAAAAAAAAAAATGAAACTTTAAAAGAGGAAAAACGTTGTTTTGAATATACTATATGAAGTAAAATAGTCCATGAAGTCATTACATTTTCACATCTGAAGATTGGAACCCAAATATCCATCCAGAAAAGTGGAAGTCCCACCCCAGACAATGATAGAAAAATACCCCATGTCACATACAGGGACATGATATAAAACCCAGTAACGGTCCACATGGAGATTATCGACAAATCTGAGAAAACATCCAAATATGCCCGAGGCATCTATAAGAAAGTGAAATAGCAGTATGTAGAATAGTAAAACAACATATAGAGTATCGACGTCCATTGTTCCAAATACAAATTAAAGTACCCAAAATCCTTGAACAGAGAAAAACGCTAATCATGTGAGGAGTGTGATATGTCCAAAATATAAAAAGACCATCAGACCATATCAATAAACCGACAACATAGACCAGCATCGCTAGTTTTGAAGGCAGAGTGATAAACATTAATCATTTTTTTTTCACAAGAGAAAAAACGTTGTTTTGAATATATTATATGAAGTAAAACAGTCCATGAAGTTATTACATTTTCACATCTGAAGATTGGAACCCAAATATCCAACCAGAAAAGTGGAAGTCCCACCCCAGACAGTGATAGAAAAATACCCCATGTCACATACAGGGACTTGATATAAAACCCAGTAACGGTCCACATGGAGATTATCGACAATCTGAGAAAGCATCCAAATATGCCCAAGGCATCCATAAGAAAGTGAAATAGCAGTATGTAGAATAGTAAAGCAACAGATAGAGTACGTACCGACGTCCATTGTTCCAAATACAAATTAAAGTACCCAAAATCCTTGAACAGAGAAAAACGCTAATCATGTGAGAGTGTGATATGTCCAAAATATAAAAAGACCATCAGACCATATCAATAAACCAGCAACATAGACCAGCATCGCTAGTTTTGAAGGCAGAGTGATAAACATTAATCATTTTTTTTTCACAAGAGAAAAAATGTTGTTTTTAATATATTATATGAAGTAAAGCAGTCCATGCAGTCATTACATTTTCACATCTGAAGATTGGAACCCAAATATCCATCCAGAAAAGTGGAATTCCCACCCCAGACAGTGATAGAAAAATACCCCATGTCACATACAAGGACTTGATATAAAACCCAGTAACGGTCCACATGGAGATTATCGACAAATCTGAGAAAGCATCCAAATATGCCCGAGGCATCTATAAGAAAGTGAAATAGCAGTATGTAGAATAGTAAAACAACAGATAGAGTACCGACGTCCATTGTTCCAAATACAAATTAAAGTACCAAAAATCCTTGAACAGAGAAAAACGCTAATCATGTGAGGAGTGTGATATGTCCAAAATATAAAAATACCATCAGACCATATCAATAAACCAGCATCGCTAGTTTTGAAGGCAGAGTGATAAACATTAATCTTTTTTTTTTCACAAGAGAAAAAATGCTATTTTGAATATATTATATGAAGTAAAACAGTCCATGAAGTCATTACATTTTCACATCTGAAGATTGGAACCCAAATATCCATCCCGAAAAGTGGAAGTCCCACCCCAGACAATGATAGAAAAATACCCCATGTCACATACAGGGACATGATATAAAACCCAGTAACGGTCCACATGGAGATTATCGACAATCTGAGAAAGCATCCAAATATGCCCGAGGCATCTATAAGAAAGTGGAATAGCAGTATGTAGAATAGTAAAGCAACAGATAGAGTACCGACGTCCATTGTTCCAAATACAAATTAAAGTACCCAAAATCCTTGAACAGAGAAAAACGCTAATCATGTGAGGAGTGTGATAACCATCTGCAGAAACCCAGGCTCGCTTGTAAGATCAAGCTCGCTTGATTCCAAAATTGGTAACCATCTGTTGCATCTGAGATGTAAGGTTCAGGCTCGCTTGTTTCCATTAGTAGCCCGCTACAGCATCCACCATGTTCATAGCAAAAAGGTTCCTGTAGATATACAAAGAAAGAGTATAATACATAGACCATATAAACATGGCTCTGTATTTCAAAAAACAGGTTTAAAATAGAAACAGGGCAACATTTTTTTTTCTAAGTAAAGTTAATCTATTAATAGTGGGAATAAAATTGCATTGAAGTCAAAATCATTGCCCAGACTCATGGAAAATTTGTCATCAAAAAATCAAAAAATTAAAAAGACTTCCCTCATACGGGGAAACCAGTCTTGAACGTTTATTTTACAGAATTCAAAAATATTACAAAGGTCAAGCACAATAAAATAATCTAAAAGCAGCCCAATTAAGTGGGCCGCGAAGCAAGAAAAACAAATTAACCAAAATACTCCTTCGGCTCCTCGACGATTCGGCACCATCCTTCGGAAGGTCTAGGATCGCTAGGTGCTACCTCCACATTCATGCCACGGCTCCCCTCCTGAAGGCCCGAATGCTGACCGGCTTTTTCCGAGCTCAGACCCGCCGGATGGGTGCATTCTTCCTTTGTTTGGGCCTCCTCGCAGAAAACCACAGTGACTGAAGCTATGATTCGTGGGCGGTTGAGAGAGAAATTAAAGGAAAATTGCGCAGTGCGCGTCGTGGGAGAAGGTGAACTAGCGGTGGGGAAATGAGGAGCAGGGGAATCCATACGGTGGCTAGATCCTACAACCCGACCCCGCCCACTCCTAGTATTTGGATAGCGACCTGCGTAATAATCACTGGACTAGCCGGAAGACAACTCGGTTGAGGGGATGGAGGGAGCGCGCAGGGGTTGACCTCTAGTGCTCCCCCTGCGGCAACGCATCCTTTGACGCACGCAAGGCATGGGTGCAGTCTCACTAGCAGTGGGCACAAGAGGAGACGGAGAAGCAGAATTCCAAGAAATAGAGGAAGACAGACAAGGACCAGACCGAGAGAAATGCAGATATGCAGCAAGGTCTACGTAGTAGTTCAGCGGGCCACTTCTCCTTCTCGTCACAGTGAGCAGGCAGTGTAACCCAGCAACCGACTCGTCTGAAAAACCATAGCGAAATGCCATTTTATCGACCCGACTGCAATGCAATCGAAGGACGCCCGTCATAATTAATCTCTGATCATTAATGAGAGCCGAAGGCCGGATCATATTGGAGCATGTGGAATCGCTAACAGGAGTGGAGGTCCGATCTTGAACAGTGTTAAAACTTAATGCGATTAGATGTGAAAACCTTGGAACTTAATTGAACAGCGTTAAAACTTAATGTGATTGATATGAAATTGAAACATCCATGTCCCATCACCTTAAACGCCATCGAATGCACCTGCAGCCAGTATGGTTTATCACCGTTTGAAGTCCGACGGGCTCGACTTAAGAACAATTTTGTTTGATCCCATCTTATAAAATTTGTGTTGGTTTTCTTTGATAATACACATATTTATAATAAATCATGGGAATACCACACTAAACACGTGGAAACATTATATAAATTATTGAGAACAATCATTTTTATGTAAAAATATCCAAATGTGCTTTTCGGAAATAAGAATTCGAGTATTTGGTTCATATTGTTTTAAAGGAAGGAGTGAAGTTGGAGCCTCAAAAGATGCAAGCTACTACAAAATGACCTATTCCTAAGAAAATCAAGGTTCTTAGAAGATTTTTTAGACTTACATGATATTATTGATCATTTGTTAAGAATTATGCATGCATTTCAAGTCCACTCACATATCTCTTGAAGAAAATATCATTTATATGGAATGATGAGGCTACTTTGGCATTCTCTCTTTTAACGGATGCCATGTCTTCTACACCAACATTGGTTGCACCCACTTTTGGTAAACATTCATAGTAGAGTGTGAGGCACTAGGACAAGGAATTTGCATAACATTAACACAATAAGGGATATCATTGGCTTTTAAAATCAAGGAATTCAAAGAAAATATTTGGTGAAATCTACGTATGAAAAATAAATGGAAGCAATATTACATGCAATAAAAAATGGGGATAGTATATCATTGGAAGGTACTTTAAAGTCAAGATATACCATGATAGCATAAAGTATTTTATGAAGCTATGGATTTCATTGGAAGATTAACAAAAATGAGGAGAAAAAATGCAAAGTTTTAATTTTGAGATAATCTGCAAAAAGGGTAAGGAAAATTTAGTACATGATGCTCTTTCTAAAATAGAAGAGGCCTCAAATTTATATCCAATTACATTTTCTATTCCTGGGTGGCTAGAAGAAGCTTGCCATAATGGAAAAATGACAATAGTACTAAACAAAAACTAAAATTTATAAAGGATGGGATGAACTCTATGGAGCATTGGGAGTGAAAGAGATATACTTTGGTGCAAATGTAGAATATTTTTATGCACGCAAGCATATTTGAATAAACAAATATTAAGGGAGTCCCATGTCTCTCTGATGGTAGGACGCAGGGTTCCTTAAAACATCTCAAAGGATCAAGAAATATATTTTTGGAAGGAATGAAGAAAGATATTCAAAATTTTGTAAGAGAAGGTCAGGTTTGCATAATAAATAAAAGAGAGATAGTAAAATCTCTAGGGTTACTTCAACCATTCCACATACATATTCAAAGACTAGAAGATATATCAATAGAATTTATTACAGGGTTACTGAAATATAAAGGTAAGTATTACATTTTTGTGGTCATTTATATAAACAAATTTTGTAGAGCTCAAAGTACATAAACAACAAGCCAAGTGGCAGAAGTGTCCATGAAAGAAATTCATAGTCTTCATGGTTTTCCTAAAGTAATAGTAACAAGAAAATTTTGGAAATAATTATTTAAAATGAGTGGAGAAACACTAGCTGCCATGAGTTCTACATATAAAACACAATCAAATGGTCAAACAAAAATAGTTAACAAATGTTTTTAAGGTTATCTACAATGTTACTATTTAGAAAAGCAATCTTAATGGATGAAGTGGGTTCATCAAGGAAGAATGGTAATATGATACTACCTATCACACATCTACTAAAATTTCCCCATTTAAGGTCCTTTATGGATATCTAACTCCTAGTATCTCATACTTTTTGCAAGATAAGTCCAAAGTATAGGAAACAGAGTCACATATGGAAAATACTAAAGAAAATTTGAAAACTATTATGGAAAACCTTCAAATGACATGAAACATGATAAAACAACAAGGGGAACAACATTGAAGTGAAAGATAATTTGAGGAGGGTAATTGGGTATTTTTTAGATTATAGCATTATAAGCAATCTTCATTGAAGAAAGAGAAGAATAAAGACTTAGCTCAAAAATGTTATGGCCCTAAATAATTATTCATAGGATTGCACAAGTGGTATAGAAGTTATATTTTCCTTCTTCTTGCATTCATAAGTTTTTTCATGTATCTTGCCTAAAAAAGGTTTTGGGAAAAAATATGCCAATGTAAATAGAACTTCCAAAATTAGATGAAGAATGAAAGTTGATTCTTGAACCACAAAAAGTTATAGATAAACATTGTGTATCTCTTTGACATATAACCATTATGAAGTACCTAATCAAGTGGAAGAATATTCCTCTAGAAGAAGGTACATGGTAAAATGATCAATTCGTGATGAAATACCCACGGCTAAAGGGTTCGTTTGAAGTTTTGACAAAGGTTTTATTATATGTTTTATATAACGCGCGGCGGAATAGTTTTATTGTTTGTTAAGGTCCCACACAGTGATCAAATTTGAAGGGCAGGTCCGAATTTCAATTAGAAGGGCATATATCTATGTCGCCCTTCCATAATGAAAAGTTTTAAGAAAAAACTTTTCAATTGACCACAATAAATTATTTTTACATTTCATTTTTAGAAAGACAAAACCATCAATATTTATATTAATAAAAGACTGTTACATATACAACAATGAAGAAGCCTCCATCTTTCATTGCTTAAATATCTCATTGGCAATGTCAACATAAGTCTTGAAGACACTATTATAAGAATTTGGATACATACCACCGGGATATAGGATATTCTTATGTGTCAAATTGTGTAACGCAATTTTGACTTTGTCTCACAAGGAGCAACAGCATGGAGGTCTGGATTTTTCTTATAGAACTTTTTTATTATTATTTGAAACGTTGTTTATATATATGAAGACAACAATGAAATTATGAGCATGGTGGACAATTAGTCAAGCTCATGATGCCAAACCATGATGATGTAAGTTTGGAATTTAACATTTTTACATGTTAAAGACAAATAGTCAAAATCATTGACAACTTAGTATGCCATAATTAATAATCATTCCCTATTCACTTTTGTTAATAGGTTTATGTCACACAATGATCTCTCTTCTCTGGCATTTACTTGTATTGAAGATCACTATTCTAGGAATAAGGAGTTATTTTCTCCAAAAATAACCCTAGCCAAACATTGACAATGCATCAAGGATATCTTTCTATGCTTCATAAGTAAATATGTTCTACTTCTAAATCATGTCTTGGAAGTGGTTGTTTTGCTGGAAATTATTCACCAGTTGGTTTCATACCAAAGTATTTTTCTCATTTTTAGCATCCAATACATGAAAAAGATAATGGTTTAAAACAACATAAATATTTGAAATTTTGCAAGAATTGTCTGGCACACTTTGAATATGAATTTTGAAGTCAAGTGCATGATGTTGTATAGGATCAAGTGTCATTTTGAATACCAAATGTTTCACAAGAAACTTCTCAACATGCTACCCTGCAGTAAGGATTAAATGACAATATTGCATCAACTATTTCCATAATAAAAGTGCACCTCGGCCATAAGACTAAATAACTACAAATGTTGTAGATCTAACAAGACCACACAATCAAATGTATTCCATAAGGCCAATACTGTATGAAAAATGAAAAGGAGTTTGCAACCAAAAATACCTTAAGCAACTAATTCAATTAGATACACCAAACCATCAACAAAAAGGAAAACCAACCTACTCAAAAGGCAAGCGCTTACCTCCTTTGACAAAAATTTGAGTTCCGAAACAAGGGCCTTTATTTTATTGTCAATGCCCCTAGTAATTTGAACAGGGTTTGCACCTGCTGCAACAACCGAAACAAAAAGGTTTCATTTCAAATTATTTTCCACAAATTTAAGATACAACCATTGTCAGTTTTGTATTTCTTAACAAGCTCATAAATTTTGAAAAAAGAACCAAATTTTTTTAATACCTGATAGCAATTTTTTCACTCAAAAACTATCTTAGACTCAATAAGCCCAGCCCAAAACTAAAAAACCAAACACCATAAGACCCTACAAAAATGAATAGATGATCTTAATCCAGTACTATCGACAAAAAGTTACCTTTACACCCTCACTTATTAAACCCTGTGTTGTTGAGTTTTAACTTCAACTGCTGCAGCAGAAGGACGGATGCAGCAGCAACATTTTTTTTTGGAGGTTGCTAGCATGCCATCCATAAATTTAATTCAGCATTTAAAATTCCTGCAAGTTTTTTTTTGTAGACGGCCGCAGCCATATTTCTGTACAGGATTGTATTTAAACACAACAACAAACATTAACGCAATTCACCAACCAGAAATTAAACAAACATAAATTTACCCCCCAGTTTTGTAAATTCAAAAGGAGGACACGTGGAGCATTAATATTGGATCGCATGAAATTGAAGGGAATCTGAAAACCTGAAAACCGGACCCGAATTTTTTATAAGGCACATTGGATTGAGAATTCGCATTACAAATTAGGCAGACGTCAACATCCCATTTTGGAACGCGAATTTGGTTTGAAATTCAATCTATTCAGACTTTTGAAGTCCGACGGAAAGGGTTCTTTAATGTTTTGATAGTTTAATTTTATGTATGCTTTAATATATACATATGTTTTAAACATATGTTATATATATATCATATGCCAAATGAAAGGTGGGCCATAGAATTTAGTTTTAATTTTATTTTTTTAAAAAGAGGGTTTATTATAATATGTTTTATATGTTACGGCATATAAAAATAAAAAGGACAAAAAAGCTTGGTAGTTTTTTTTTATAGACAGTACGTAAATTTTTTATTACACAGCGGTGTGTAAAAAGTGAAAGACTGAGTGTAACTTTTTAAGTGTGTATGCACAACAGTGCGAAAGTGAAAAACACAACAGAGTGTTTTAGAGATAGAGTATGTTTGTTTTGAACAGACAATGAGTTGGTTTTATGCACTGCGTTTTGTAGCAGTCATAATTTTGTAATCCCTCTCAGTGAGGAATAAGTGTAATAGTTTTTTTTTGAGTTATTGAAGGAAATAGAAGTTTTTTTTCAAAGTATGGAAACTCTATCTCCTGTCAAAGAAATTTTTATTTTCTTTGTGTTAGAGGGAGGGAGATTTATTCTCCATTCATTGTTCTGGAATTTTTCAATATTCCAACATGTGCAAGAACAACAGATGTTGTGGTTCCATCCCCATCTAAATCATTTGTCTTTGCCGTAGCTTGCCTTACCAACTTGGCCCCAATATTTTCAACTGGGTCCTCTAATTCAACCAATAAAAAGGCCAAAACCATAGCATTGAGATACATTTCATTACACTGTCAATAACAATAAAATTTGACTCGGCCATAACCATTTTCTTTTATTGTTGTGAAAAGATTTATGCATTACTCTAATGTGGCTAGTCCATTGGCCAAGTAGACCACTGGGTAACAAATATGTTTCCTTTCACCTTTGAGTTTTAAAATTATGCCTACCAAATCTAAGACATTTAAGAGGGGGAACTAATACAACGTTAAAAAGAAAACCAGAGCACACATCTACAAATTACCTCCTTAGCTATTGTCACACCATCATTAACTATTTTTGGAGAACCATGCTTGCTCTCCAAGACAACATTTTTCCCTTCGCCCCAAGGGTGACTCCAACAAGATCAGCAAGTTTGTTCACACCGCCTGCAAGACAAATTGACAATGCTTTTAGTAAGTGTGCAATTGAATTCCAGACCATATGCCAAAACAACCCTGCATGAAAAATTAAAATAACACATTAAAATCGAATATAAGTGGACAAGGAAAGATCCACCGCAGTGAAGTTTCACGTGCAGGTGACCTTCCTTTAAACATAATTTTTTCTCTGACCTGCAATTTTTTTGTCACTGAGCCATCCTTGTTGAAGTACAGCTCCTTTTCCATAGCTCTTGTATTAACTACCTTCTCTCTGTCACGTAATCTCAGAGTCCCTCTTCTACTTAAGTGATTAAAGGAAATGGGTGAAAAAACTGAAAGAGAAGACAATTGTCTGCCATAATTATCAAACATTGCACCCAACTTCTTCCCCTTTCCATTGTTACCCAATGAGGTAGATGTGGCAATTTTTTTCATACTGCCCAAAGTAGAGGCCATCTTCTCTTATGCTGAATATAGAATTAAAATATCTTCATATTAGTATGAACCTTAAAAAACATGACTCCCATTGCTAAAAACCACTTTTAAGTTGTAACAGGAAAACTAAACAACTATCGCAACTTTTGGCAACTTCTGGAGCATTAAGAGAGAAAAAAAAAAGAGAAATACAACCACAATCCTCATTTTAATGAAACCAGACTATATATTTTCATTAAGATAATAGAAAGAAATCACGACTATATTAAGGCCAGCACAAAACAATCTTTAACAAATGTCTCTCGCGGCCTTCAGGTTGCCATGCTAGAGGTTGCATATTTTTAATTTAAATTATTGACCTCTCGTGCCCATCTATGAATGCATCCAATGGGATATATACATCAAATGCTCCTTTATATCCCCAAAAACAAATTCCCTACTATAAGAGCACCAGTATTTATGGATCACCCCACACCATCCCACCCACTAGAAATGGTGAAAAAGGAAACCCGAGAAAATTTCTGAAATATCTCAAGATGACTATATGGGTGGTTCTTATGAATCAACCAACCATTAAGAACATGCTCATCAATCCAAACCATGAGTATTATGTGATGATATTCAAGCAGGCACTGAATCAGATTTCTGAAGCTATGTTAGAGAAACCCTAAACTCTCACTGAAAATAGGTGAAATGTGGCACCACTGAGAGATTGACATGTGCTAATTGGTACAAGTGGTAGAAAATTGGCATGCTCAAACAATGAGGTGATGCAAGAATGACATGAGGGAGAAAATATCAGAAAATCCCCAAATCTGAAGAACTGAAGCTCATCACCAACCTGAGATTGACAACTTTACATGATGTAACCTATGAAATCGTAAATGGAGAAATCATAGTAACAATAAAGTAACCTATGTAACAATAAAGTTGGATTCATCCTGGGAGTGGTAATGGGAGAAATCATAGTGAACAACAGGAAACATGCAGAGTTGCTTACAATCAAATAGATGAAAAAACACATACAAAAAACATAGATAATAATCATGAACAAGCTTAATATTGAATTATGAACTGTAAAGGAACTTACAAAATGTGACATTACGAACCTGGTCAAGCACACAAGAAAAAATATCCTGGACATGACCCTGGTTGACAAGTTGTATTGCTCATGATGCAAGAGGATTTGTACCTGCACTTCCAAGTCAATCAAAATCCATCATTATCTATACAATAAATGCAAGTAATTGATGTAGTATTTTTTACTCTAAGATGCATTCTTATGATAATGTTAGAACATATGTTGAAAATGTCAAAACATACCTGAATAAGCTCCTCTTCGTTTCAAGAACAATTTATTGGAGTCGCATGAACTAGGAACAAGCCTCCCACGATCTGAAAGAGTAGCAACTAAGTCAACAGTGAATTTTTTGTTGCTACGTTGGATCGAGGGAGGTTTGCTCCAAGATTAAATCACTCCAATAAATTATTCTCTACTAAACAGGGCCAACCACGTGAAGGTGGAAGCTCTTATGGCCTCTCCCCCCCCCCCTCACATCACTCTCAATTCCCCAATACCCAATCTATATTTCATTTTTTACTTTCATGAGCATAAAAAAAAATATTCAATAACTAATAAAAAAACAATTCAACAAAAAGTACGCAAGGAAACATTGCAATTAATACTTGACATAAAAATAGTATGATAAATGAGTTTTTTATATAACGCAAAAAACGTTCCAAGTATGGTAACGTTTGTCTTATAATAATACAATATTTTACATTATCAAATTTTCTTTTTCTTCTTCCTATTTCTAAAGCTCCTAATTACATCATCGATATCATCGTGCTCTGCTCCCGTTTCATGCCTTTCGACCCGCACTGCTGACCTAGTTGCGTAGTCACGATGTCTGGTCTCATCTAGTGACGGGGCATCGCCTACAAAAATAGATAATATTAAATTTTAATTATGGTTTTTAAATATCATTGAACTAGTTCATTATTATATTAAACTACATGTTAAAGCACACACACATGGTGTGTGAAGGACAAACACACACACACAAGAGACTCAGCACACAATGAAAGATAAGCGTGAGGCTTTCTTATTTTCCATTATACAAAGATGTACATTTATAGTACAATGGTGTGACTCTTGGTTTCACATTCCAAGGTCACTTGGACTCCATTGTGACTTTTCATATTCCACACCTACCCATGTAGGATTAGGTGTTCCAACATCCCCCTTTAATCCGAAGGGGTATGTGTGAGTCCAAGAAAAGAGTTGTAATACAAATCTGCAAAGTATACATGGCAGCACTTGGGCTGAATCAACTCTCTGAAATGTTGGAAAAATGGGATGGTTTAAGGATGACCACCAACACTGGAACGCAAAACTTGTTGCAGTTCCTGGAACTCTTCCAAAACTGGCAAGAAGCTGAAGGCTTCTGCTAGAGGAATTGTCCCTCATAAAAAAGGGAGACCTTCAACCTAAAAGAAGGGAGGTCTACTACCTGTGATGGTTTTAGGATTACCAACAACTCTGGAATGCTTGAAGCATTTCCTGGAACTCAACCAAAGCTGGCAAGAAGCTGAAGGCTTCTGCTAGAGGAAGTGTTCCTCATATATGAAAGGGAGACCTTCGACCTAAAATAAGGGAGGTCTACTACCTGTGATGGTTTTAGGTTATCCATCAACCAAAGATGATGGTTTAAGGTTGTCCACCAATCTAAGGCATGCTCATGGGCATCCGTGTCTCTGGCTACATCTCTGAATCTGGAATGACGAATTGTGGCTCAGGCTCGCTTGAACTGCTGGCTACAACTCTGAACATGGAATGAGAGATTGTGGCTCAGGCTCGCTTGATCTGTCGTCGAAGCTTGTACATGACCAACATTTTCCCCCCTGTCAGGGACAAGGTGAGATGATGGCAAAAACTCAACTGCAAGTTTGTTCAATATGCGTGAACAAGTTCTAACATGTGTCATAAACATCTTCTTGGCTGTTGATGCCCATTGCCAAGAAGCGATCCATCCAAGATGAATCTTGGTTCTTGCAGGAGGCTTATGTCTGAAGCATCTGTGTGAAGAATGGGTGTGCCGACCACAGTGCTTGCACGGATGAAGATCAAAACAATGATCTTTCATATGGCCAACTCGATCACAGTGTTGGCATTTATCAATTTGTTGTGGAAGTGGAACAGGATCTGGAACAGCTGCAGGTGAACTGTCATACATGAATCCGACACTCTGAAATATGATGGGCTTTGTGTAGTCTGGAATATGAAAGGACACATCCTTGTCATATCCAAGACCAGTTCTGTGCTTGTTGTGGACAAGCTCTTCCCAAGGTCTGATGATGGGCTTGAGAAGTGCAGGTTGAACTGTTGCATCTGCATGTAAATATGCTCTAGTGTAAGGAACTGAATGTGAATCAACTGAAACTTTGCTAACTTGCTGCTGATGGGAGTCTTTCACAATTTTCTGAACAGAAACAGGTTCAGAATGGTGACTCTTTTGCTGAAGTTTGTCTTGTTGGAGCTGAGATTCCAACTGCAAAAACTCAATCTTTTCTTGTGCATCTAGCAAACAAATTTGAATGTTACAAAGAGCATGCTTGCTCATTTTTATGATATCATCAACATTTGAATGAATGAGGCTATTCAACAACACTAATGCCTCATTGATTTTAGCCATTTCAACAACTTAGGCTAAAAAATGAAAGGGTGTCGGCTTCGACCGAAAATGCACCCGTTTACAATGTGATTCAACAACAAATACAAATGACTCAAGAAATTCTCAAAGTACAAAGTGTGCTCCTCAAATGATGGAGGGAAATCAACAATCCAACAACTCAAATACTGATTGCAACTATGAAGAAGCTACAAATTCCACTCAAAATACAATGTCAGCTCAATACATATCTCTGCAAAAATGTGCAGCAAAAACAATGCGCAAGAAGCCTTTGAGGCAGCTGAATTTTCCTTCAAAGAGTTGTTTTGAATGATAGCAAACTTGTCTTCAAATGTGAAATTCTTCAAAAAATCACCCTTCAAATCAATGCCACAAATCACAATGTAAATCTTCTATTTTCACTATGTATACTGTCCATTTTCTCTTCATATGCCATTTTCTTTTCTGTTGTTCATTTCTCTCTCCTTCCTCTCTCTCTGCTGTTTCTTTTTTTTTAATTAAAAATTAAATTTAAAAAAATGGGAATAATTAAAAATGGGAAAAATTTAAAAGGGAAAGGAAATTTTAATGGAGGAGGAGAAATTAAATGGGAAAGGGAAATTAAAAAGGATGGGAGAAGATTTAATTTAAAAGAGAACTGGGATTAAAAAAAAGGGATTAATTAAAAGGAAGGAAATTAATTTAAAAGGAAGGGAGGTGAATATAAAAAAGATTTTAAAACGAAATATGGAGAGGTGAATATAAATATTGTAATGGAGAGGGGGGGGGAGATTTTATATGGGAGTAATTTAAAAAGGGACAAATTTAAAATGAGGGGGGGGAGAGGAGGGGGGGAGGGGGGCGACAGATTTATAAAATTAAAGAATGAAAGATGGGGAGCATATGGGAATGAGGAGGGGACGAATTTATAAATTTAAAATTAAAAAATGAAGGATGGGATAATGAAGGGCGGAGGCGTATGAAAGATGGGGAGCGTATGGGAATAAGGAGGGGACAGATTTTAATAAAGGGAAGGCCAAAAGGCCGTGAGGAAGGCCGACCAGCGAAGGAGCGCAGGTAGGAGGGGGCAGTGGATTGGGAAGGGTGAGGTTGATGCAGAGAGGCCGAGTAGGGCGTAGGGAAGTGCGTGAGTGTTGGAGAGATAAGAGTATAGTAGCAGGGGTGTAGTGGGGTTGAGGTCGCGCGGGGTAGGGAGTATGGATAAGGGAGCTGCGAGCGGGAGATGCGTTGAGAAAGGGAGAGCATATGGCAGCAACTAGCGAGGGGCATGAGATAACGTGGAGTGTAGATGTGAGGTAACGTAAGGCGGAGAGGTGAGGGAGTATAGGAGTGGCAGTCGAGTGTTAGGGAGCGGTGTAAAGGGCCACGGGGAGGGCGTACTGGGTAGAGTGAGTGCGTAGGAGTGTATGCAGGGTTATTTGCAGAGCGTGGTGCAGAGAAGGCAGAGTAGGGTTTGCAGAGGCCGTGTGGCCAAGTTCAGTAATTTTTTATTTTTTATTTTAATTATACAGCAGAGAGGAGTAAGAAGTCTAGCAGCATAATTTTTTTTTTCCAAATATATAGCAGAATTTTTCTAGATACACAACAGAATAATTTGCAGGAACTTGTAAACTTACAAAAATGATTTTTCCAGCAGCAGAGAAACCCAGAATTGCAGAAATTTTCAATGAAAAAAATCTGAAATCTTTCTAGGAAAAACCTAGAATTTTCTAGAAACTCATTTTAAATACTTTTCCAGCAGCTCCAAAATGGTGCAGAAGTTAAAATGCAGAGATTTTGAATGGAAAAATAAGCAGTGAGAAAACCTTCAGATGCACAAGGCTGTGTCTCCAAACCAATTTCTGAATGCTGCCAAGGATTTTGAGTGCTGCTCCTTCTCAAAACCAATGCTTCTCTTCTTCAAAACCAGTGCTGCCAATTTCTGAATGCTGCTCCTCTTCAAAACACTTCTGAAAGGTAGAAAAAACACTGCTGCAGAAACTCTGAGTGCTGCAAAAATGTCAAGAATTTTTCAGATATGCACAAGCCATAAACACAAATGGCTCACTCAATTTGGAGCAGGGCCAGCAATCGCCCGCTCTGATACCATGTTAAACACCATGTTAAAGCACACACATGGTGTATGAGAAGGATAAACACACACACACAAGACTCAACACACAATGAAAGATAAGCGTGAGGCTTTCTTATTTTCCATTATACATGATGTCCATTTATAATACAATGGTGTGACTCTTGGTTTCACATTCCAAGGTCACTTGGACTCCATTGTGACTTTTTGCATTCCACACCTACCCATGTAGGATTAGGTGTTCCAACATAATATTAATAAAAAAAATTGTAATGAGATTATTTACCTGGTGCACCAGTCGTCGCCACTTGTTATCACTCAGGTTTTCCTTGAAGTTGTGGAAAAGGAAAGTATACCCGAGGTAACCACAAACCAACCTTCAGATACAGAATCTAGCCAATCTGTATCCAGAGAGGGCTCTCTCTTTAAAATTTAGCTTTATTCTTAGAAAATTTTAGGCTAGTTATAAGTCCAAGAGTTTGTTTGAAAATGGTGGAATTCGCCAACTAAGGGCAAGGTTGAATATTTTCAGGCCATTGGGCTATGGAGTCAAAGGGATGGCTTTACTGGATTAATCTTCTACACACAAGATGGCTTTGCAGGGCAAGATAGCCAAACTGAGAACAATTTTAAGGAATTAAAGTGGATGGAATGGGTTTTGAAGGGATGAAAGGCACTCAAGAATCTTTCAACATGTTCAAAAGAAAGAAATGGAATGATTACAATTAAAGAGCAGTGAATAATTCTTTACTATAGTAATCAAAATGTTTAAATTAGCGAAGCAAGAGCATTTAAGAATTCATTGCTTATAACCAATCTAGAAGAAAACATTTTAGAATAATCACAACTGAACTTAGAGTACAATTAAGTAAATTCTGAGTTATAATTTTATGTCAATTATTCGAAAATGGACACAATGATATTATAAATAGATATAAAACTTAAGACATAGGATAGAAAGACTTATTGAACTGCAATTCGACGCATGAATCCTGCAAAAAGTCCTGAGCTTCAAATAGTCATCCAGCAAGCCACAAAGAAGTTTCTCCAAAGCAATTCTATTCCAAAAACATCAATGTCACAGCGAAGTAGTAGAATCCACCCTCAATACTCCAATTGAGGGAGTATTTATACAAATTCTAAACTAAAATATCTTGAAAAAAATATCAAAATTGGTTCACAAATCTCTCCAACTATTTTACATAAATAGAACTTAAGTAAAGGAAACTCAAACTAATGCATCTATTTGGCACTATTTTGTATGGATAGGTGATGAAAAAGAGGATAATTCGAATTTGATCCAACTCTTAGTTGATGATGAAGCATCCAAGTCACTAACTGATTCCTTTCTTTGTGCAATTCTGCTCCAACAATTCTGCAAACTTGAGGTCCAATGATACCTTTTTATTTCTCAATCCGTAATAGATATGTAAAAAGTGAAAGATATTATGTAGATAAATATGTTGGTGAGATAAACCTCTTTCAGTTTCCCAAAATTCCTCTCCAGCTGTGCAAAATAGTCTCTGAAAAAAGATGTGTAAAACAGAGTTTTACAGAGTCTGAAAAAAATAGCCTGTAAAGATGTGCATGTATCTCTTAGTCTGAAATCACTGTGAAAAAAATGAGATAGGTTTTTGTAGATGGGTCTCTTAGGAACAAAAAACTCCTCCAGTGTTGTATGATGTATTTTTTATTGGCCACAATATTCTCTGCAAAATGATGACTTGACTATAATTTTCTGCAAAAAGTGCTTTCCAACATTGTTTAATATTTACAAAACCATAATAGCTGTTAGAAAAGAGAGAGAGATTTTAGTAGATGGTCCTCTTAAGAACATAAAACTCCTTCATTTTTTCAAAATTCATCTTGGATTGATCACAATAGTTTCTGCAAAACTATGACTAAAACATGCAATTTCTGCAAAAATGTTCCTTCTTGTTGTGTTTTTCATCTTTTCACCTTTTTGTTCTTTTAACTGTTTTACTTTCACTTTAAACAAAATTCAATGTTGGTGAAAGTATTTTCATTTCTTTTTACCATTTTACTGCCTCTGTAATTACTTTTACTGTTTACCTTTGACCGCTCTGTGACTTCATTTTAACTTTCACTCTGACTTTTACCTGATACACTTTAACCACTGATACTCTTTAACTGTTATGCTTTTACTATCCCTGTAAATTCTCATTTCACTTTTACCATTCACTGTGCACATTTCATCATTCTACTCTCTCTCTGACTTTGTATACAAACTGTTTGTTGAATGAAGATATTGAATTAAAATCTGAGAATTTGGAGTAAACAATTTTGTCAACTAGTATTGAAATTGTTGGTCCAAATCCATATTCTGATAGTAACCTGATAAAATCAAACAATTTGTTAATGAAATATAAGTCTGCAGGGAGGTGATTGTAGGCTTTTTGAAAGACCTGTGGAATGAGATCAGTCTGTGAAGGTTTAACTCTTCATGAGATAAATTGGCAGATTTCTCAAGCATATCTCCTATGGACAGGGGAGTCAAGGCTTGACCAGGTTGAAAATGTAGCATCTCATTGATAGACTGAGCAGTAATTGGGAAAATGATGTCTTGGTTTGGGGATAAAACTGCTCTTTGATTTGGGTCATAATTAGCATGACAATAATGGATAATTTCAGGAAAGATATGGACTGAGGGGAAAAGGTACCTAGGAAGACCAGACTCCCATAACCCAATAATATATGAGCCATTTAAATAATTGTCTCTGCAGCGACAATAAATTTGAAGGGGATTTTTAGTAAAATTCAAGTCCTTTATTTGAAAATCTTTGTCCACTAATGATAAGTAATCCAAATCTCTATGGGGGGCATTCAATGGAGCTACATTCAGGGCCAAAGGAACTTCCATTTTGGTTCTTGTGTATTCAAAGTGGAAATTTCAGGGGTTTTTCACAGAAACGGGCACAATTTCAGTTTTGAAGATGAAGTTTACAGCTTTCTGTGGACGCAATTGAAATTCTGAGGAAAGGGAAGACTCAAAATACTCTGTAACAGCTCTTTGGTATAGATTTTTAAACGAACGACATGATTTCACAGAGTTTGAAACGGGAAATGATGTAAATACCTGTTTTTTAGGAAATGGCGATGTTCAACAGGTACAGGTAGATGGCGGATAGACGCTTGGATGCTGGTCTGACAGTAGCCTTCAGTAATTTCAGTTAAATGGTAGTTTAACAGTGGATTTTCAAATTTCTCAGTAGAGGATGCAGTCGCTAACAGACAGAATGATGAAAAATGCACGAAATTTGTTTTATTTGGAAAGTCAAAGGAATTTTTTATTATTTTTATGGGATGACGTCATGAATGGTACGGGAAGGACACGTCACCGGGGTCAGGTGGTAAGCGGTAAATTCCACACCGCTTTTGGGAGCAGGTGGTTTTCCGTGGGGAGGTAGCGATTCCACTGTTTGAATGACACGTAGCCATCACACTGTTTGAAAAACGTCGCGATTTCGCGCGTTAACGCTCGTACAGAGGATGGCTAGTGGAATCATTGTGGGCCGTAGATCTTCGTTGGAGCAAATGGTGATTTGAAAGGGAAGTGGCGGGGGAGTTAATGCGCGGGCCCGACGGGTTTTATTATGAGTTAATCATTCCGGGAAGGTTTTCATTGGAGGTTAAACTATTAATTAATCCAGATGATTAATTAATCTCGGTGGTTTAATAAGGGTCGGGGTGATGAAATGGGTGAATTTCCGAAGTTTGATTTGATTTAAAACTTCGGGGTTTATTTATTTTTTCTGTTTAAAACATAAAACATATGTTTAAAACCCTTTTTCGCTTATTTTAATTTATATGGTAATAAATTAATGCAATTTATTAACCATAGGGGGCGGGAATAGTTTATAAAGATATGTTTTTAGCCAAAGGGGTTTATAATGGGGGAATTTGATTTTATTATATGGGTTTAAATACTTTGGCTAAAAATCTATAGTAAGAGGGTTTTGGGGATATTACATAGGAGGAGTTATACATATAGGGAAAGGTAATTTGTATAAGGATTTAATATTCAAAGTTAAATGTTAATATGAAAAAGGAAGCAAGGGAAAACTCAAAATACTTTACACAACTAGGAAAGTGAATATTTCTGAAGTAAATTGCATTATCTCAACTTCAACACTTAAACTTAGAATATTAAGTTATTTTGAGGGATTATTATGGAATTTTGCATGATTTTCCTAAGTAAAATGGGATTTTACTTAGGAAAAGATTAACAGTGAATGAGTATAATGATGAATAATCTTAAGTACTAAGGTCTTTTCAATTATTAGGTCGAGGATCCGGTCCCTCCAAAAGTCAAGGAAATGCCTTGAGCCCCTTTAATCTTCAAATTCCTTAGCAATTTGGGGAAATTAGTAAAACTTTTAGGGAGAAAGTGAGGTGGGAAGTTAATGATTTTGACTTTGCTTTCTGTGAATTTTCCAATGTAGCACCTTCCTTTGCAATTTGTGATGAAAGTAGAAGATTAAACACATTTAACACCATCATTCATCACATGAAACTTTGCAACACCATCTACCTACCCCTACCTACTTTACACTACCATTTTCTCTCCTTTATTAGGGTGCACTTGGAATGGCAAACCCTTTTCAATATCCTTTTTCTTTTACATGAAAATCTATTTAATTCTAACCTTATTACATCCAAGGGCTTAGATTAAACCGTTGAGCACCTTTTATTAACTCTACCTATCTACTTATCTGCCAAGATTAAACTATTTGGTCAGATATTTATTCTCTATTCTACAACATGAAATTGAAAAATGAATGAGTCAAGTTTAAACAGTTTGACTCTTCATAAATTGTGGCAAAGTTTAACAAACTGCACACAATTTTGCTTATTTACAAAAAATGAAATAGTAGTGGCATTTAGACTTGCACACTTTCCTGGTCTATTTTTTGTTTGGGGTTCATTTATTTCACTTTTTTGACCATTTTATTCTTTTCACCCTTTGATTTTCTTTTAGGGTATACCCTCTTTACATTTTTTAAAATTTTTTGATTTTTTGATTTTTTAAGAATATGGAACACCTTTGCACAAGAAAAGGTTTGAACATATTGCATAGTTCAACAAGTCAATCATGAAAAATGACACCTATTGGTATAGGAGTCTAACACCGCTGACCTAGTTGCGTAGTCACAATGTCTGGTCTCATCCAGTGACAGGGCATCGCCTATAAAAACAGATAATATTAAATTTTAATTGTCAGTTTTTAAATAAAATTGAACTAGTTCAGTAATATTAATAAAAAAAACACGTAAGTTATTTATATTCCACAGTTATGTAGATTGACCTGCGTTGCGTAATCCCGTCTCATTCTCATCCAGTGACGGGGCATCACCTACAAAAACAGATAATATTAAATTTTAATTGTCAGTTTTTAAATATCATTGAACTAGTTCGGTAACATTAATAAAAAAAATTGCAATGAGATTATTTACCTGGTGCACCAGTTGTCGCCATTGGGATTGTTGCCCTGTCTTCCTCTCTGGTGGTAAGATCCTCAAGGGAAACATTCTCTGTCATTTAAACAAAAAACGTTATAAGGACAACCATCAAGGTATAATTAGAAAAATTATAAGTGGAAATTAATTACCGTCACGGCCCTCACTGATAGCAGCATTGTCGGCCTGGTCCCCACTACAATGATCAGGTTGCACGAGAGGATCATCTACATCTGGCTCTAAAACTGGGTTATTTACCTCGTCGGTAGTGTTGCTCCCCTGATTTAAACAAAGTTGTTAGACCTTAAATTTATGGACGAAAACAAAAATATTGAAAGGTTAATGTTTTACCTTATCAGGCATTGTAGATCTTGGGACCTGCCCCAAGCTTCTACGACGTTCAACTACAGCTTGATAGCCAAAACGGAAAGCAATATTTTTATCTTCCTCTATAGTTATTGTTCCAAAGTCATCACCCTACATTATATATGATTGTGTATTTTTAATCATATCTGATAGGATTACAAAAACGTTGGAAGGCGATACAATTAATTATAAGATGTTTAGCTACTTAATTACAATTCTTGCAGCTAATTTCAAGTAGCCACCCTGGTCGAGCTTATGATGGCCCTTTTTCTCAATCCTAGCTTTAGTTGCCTTTGAGGTGTCAGGCAACCTAGCATCAAAAGATTGAAGTCAGATATGACGTAGCACACTTTTATTTTAGACATAAAGAAAATTAAAGCTATTGAATTAAAGTTGTAATTTACCTTGCGGGTCAAGTTGGCATTTTTCCTTCTTTCTTTGCCCTTTTCTCTTTTCCGTCATGGATGAGTGCTCTCCACTCACTCTCTGAAACTGCGAGAGGACGCTCATATCTAGGGTTAAATTGCAATTGCGTCCTATAGGTGTCCTTGGTATATTTCAAATATTTGCCGGCTACCTGAGCCACCGCTGTTCTGTCAAATGTGCCGACCCCAAAAAGGGCTTCTAGATAATCTAGAAGTTCTTTTTTCAGGTTGGAATTCTGGGAATTCCACCCTGTGCATATGGTTGGGCCAAAAATTACCAACGCATGGCTCTCCAAAAACTTGTAGAACTCATTGTTTCCTACACAGAAAAAAAATATATTATCATTAATTTAAAAATAAAAATCATGATAAATATGTTTTAGATAAAGTACATGAAATAGTTAAAATATTAAAATTTACCTGGGAGTTGTACGTGCTTTATAGGGACACCTTCACCGTTCACCAACAACGTGCCATTAATGGTCCCTGTGGAGCTGACACGTGTAGCTCCAGGAAACGCAATAATGTAGTTGGCCATATCGGCCTCATCATTGCCAACACGTTCAGCGGTTGGCTGGGTGTCTACTTGGGCAGGGTGTGTTTCTTGGCTAGCACCTAAAGGAGTAGAAGGTGTACGAGAGGTTTTTTGGGCAATCTCTTGCCCTTGTGTCCCACTACCACCAACACCGGGTTCAGCAAATGCCAGAAGACGCTACATACAAAAGAACTTTTTGTTAGTTTAGTCAATGTAAAAATTAAAAATAAAACTATCACAATTCATCTCATGCAGAACAAAAAAAATATCCTTTTGACTTTTTATTATTACCTGATATGTTTCTAGCTGGCTCATAAGTTGTTTTATCCTCTCTTCTGTTTCAGGTGTTTGAGGCGCGTCTATCAAAGTATTAAATTCCGACCTTGCATCTCGTGCCTTTTTTCGCAACAAGAACACTGGAGATAAGGATGAAGAAAGCTCTTCCTCAAAGAGGGAATCATCAGGCATACCATGGCTAGGTGTCTGCATATTTGAACAAAATTAATATTATTTCAATTATGTAAATAACTAAAATACATGAAGATAGAGCAATGCTGGCACTTTACATGTTCTTCCGCTGGCCTCTTTCCGCGATCATCCCGTCTCGGGGTTGTTCCTGTACTGCCCTGATCAGTCTGCCACATTGCAATAAAATTATAAATGTAAAAACTTGAAAACAATATCTAACTTGGAAACACAAAATGAAAACTGAAATAATTTCTAATAAGACACCGGAAGACAGAGTTAGAGTTTCAAATATGCCTTGCATTGAATTCAGTCTTGGAAACATGTCATTTCACATTAAGGCACCCAAACAAGAGACGAGTTGACAATGAAGACCTTATTGAATATATTGTTGGAGCAACTTCTAGTAAACTTGTTGTGAAGACCTTGAGGACATTTTTGGAGCAACATTGTTGAAGGTGATGGTATAGCATTGTTGGAGACGATCTTGAAGGGCCTTGAAGTGAAGCTTTTGGAGCAACTATTGAAAAATCCTTAGAGCATTTAAGTAAGGCACTTTCTATCTTCCATCACCTTTTTCCTTTCAATATCCTTTAAAATTTTTTGTTGATATTTAATGTTTGAAATCACGTTATAATTCCTTGATTATATGTGTTTGGGGACTTTCCCTTTGAAATTACCCAAAAATACCCTGGAAATTTTATCTTCAGGATGCATGTCTGACCCTATTGTTCAATATTTTGATTGATAGTAGTAAACATAGAGAGTTAGGGGGCTCTTGACTTGGTTTGGTTGGGCCATTAGATCCCTAAATTCTACTAGGGAGAACCCCCCTTGAGTTGGAGGAGAGCTAGCCCGAAGTGAAAAGAGGTTGGTGAGGTGACAATGGGGCTATTGAATTACACATGGTATCACACTTTAGCTTTAGGACTTTATCTTGAGAAGTGCGAGATTTTGCTATATAAATTCTCAAATTGTTTACAACACTATTGTTAAGAACTAATAAGAAGTGATGTTGAGGGGGTTTTGGGTATAAGAAACAATACCATTTAAAAACTAGGGTTCTCAGTCCTTGGCATTCCTTCACCTGGGCCTAGGGGCACACTAGAATAATTTCACACTAAACCATGCAAACTTAAAAGTAACTTAACATATCCATAAAGTAATAATAATCATAATTCCCTAATTTCCTATTGTACGATGTGAGGCAAATTATTCAAACATGAAGCAATGAAGACATGCAATGTCTGAATTTCAAGATTGATGAACCAATACAAGAAGTTAGAAACTACAACTTTGATTAAATACTTTGTGTCCTAACTCCAGGAAGGAATCTAGTTTGTAGTACAAAACATGCATCGTGTATTATCAATTCTTAATTGACAACAACTAAAGGTCATCTACCTCATCAATTCCTTCCCATTTTGTGTTTTTATGTTATATTCTTTATAAAAGTGTCAAATTTATCTCAAAGTAAACAACCACTGAATAAAATAAAAAATAGTTGAGATATGATTGAGAAATGGTCATTTATTTCTTGAAAGGATCTTCACAATTTCTTTGGTTGTTTTTCATCTCAAGAAACAAGAAATGACCTAAGAAACTATCGTGATGTAATATAAGAAACAACACGGTGCAATGGCCATTTTCAAAGCCAAATGATGTCCATTGAGGACATGCCCTTTATTTGGTTCTTGTTTCATAGGATTTTCGGGTAGAAATGGAACTTTGTTGTACCATTTCTAGTAGTAAAAAGGGAAAACCTTCTTTTTCCATGGGAAATAATTTACCTTTCCTTTTTCAAGATAATCTAAATCAAAAAAAATATGAACTATACTGCACACATTCTTGGATAATGTGAAAGTGGAAAAGGAATACCCTACACAAGTGATGCACACATGTACATTTGAACACTAATAGATTTTTGTAGTTGAAATGCAATGCTTGTTTTCATTTAAATGTAGGGTTTTTAAAGCGGGGAGAAATAATGGCTGCCAATTTAATAAGCGTTTCTTTGGGAAAAATTTAAATCTTGTATTGGGTGATGAAGATAATAGAGGGTATTGAATCTTGATTCTTGACATTGTGTTTAACTTGAATAACTCAAATGATTATAAATATCAGTGGATGAGTTCTTTTTTTCAAGTATGTCACTCAAAACTCTTATGTCAAAGCATTGTATGATGGCTAGCATTTGCTTGTTTCCCTTTCTTCAGTTCAATGTAAAAAGTATATTAATATATTGGAGCACGAATGATAACTACACTTGTTTTCTCTGCAGTATATCCAGCCCCAAGATTATGAAATTTTTTCTCAAGTGGAGCTATTGGTTATTGATGAAGCAGCTGCAATTCCATTGTCTGTTGTAAAGGCTCTACTTGGGCCATATTTAGTGTTTCTGTGCTCTACTGTAAATGGGTAATAATTATAAATGAGCCAACCAAAATCACAGATTTTGTAACCATTCGGTTTCCATGGATAGTGATGATGATATTAACCCTATATATCAGTGACCTATATATATATGATAATGATCTCAAAATTGACCTTGATATGGTTGTATGGATGTGAGCTTTGGTATGTCATCAGAAAATCCCCAAATCTGGAGTACTACCCTTGTGATAAAGTTGATGAATTTGATCTCCCATTCTCTACCACTTTGCACTTCACCTTCAATATAGATCAGACCAAGGGCAATTCGTTACTGGGTGTTGAGATGGATGATTTTGTCGAACTAAAATCCATAGCTTAAACTTCATGAAACTGGTGGAGTCAAATTCATGCAAGCACAAACACATCTTACACATCCTCTTTAAAACTCATCCGAAAGAACATTGGAAGACATCTAGAGAGAACCCCTCTGACCTAACACAATCAACCGATTGACGAAAAACCCAAATGGGAGGTCAACCCCTGCACTAGGAGGAAGGGCACAACGCGGTAAGACTTTACCATTTGCAGGGCGAGGGCGAATGCGTGCACCAGGAGGGCGGGGGGCGGGCGCGTTGAGGGTGAATGCGGGAGGCCGAATCTTTCGGTGCAGAGCTCGAGAGGAAAATCTTTGACCGGAAGCTCGGGGCGAATCTTTGTTGCAAGAGCTCGGGGTGAATGCGAGGGAGAATGCGTTCCTGCCACAAGTGAGAGGCGAATGCGTGCACGCGAGAGGGCGGAGATGCGGGGGCGAATGCGAGGGCGAATGCGTTACACGGGGCGGGGATGAATTCGAGGGGAAAATGCTATTGCGGGGGGCTAAGGGCGGGTCGAGTCATCGTATGCTGTGCAACGAGAGCGGAGGGTGAATGCGCGTGTGATATCATATGTTAATGCATGTAGTTTTTAATAAAATCATTTTTATGTAGCGCGGATATAAATTTCGTATTTTTATGTAGCGTGCATATAAGTTTCATTATACCAACGGTGGACAAAGCATTTCTCTTGCGATGGATGCCTCCAAACATCGCAATTGCGACACTTAGACATTGTGTTGCACTTGCGACGTTTGGAGGCAGCCGTCGTAAGAGCGACGCTTTGGGGCATAGTGTCGCAATTGCGACGTCTTCCTCCAAACGTCGCAATTGTGACACTTTGTCTAAGTGTCGGTATTGCGACACTTTTCTCTAAACATCGGTATAGCGACGGTTTTAGGCGGGATTGAAAAAATTTGGGAAATTTCTGATATTTGGTCAAAAGCGTCGGAACCAAGCATCGGAATTTCCCCCAAATGTACTAGTGCTTAATTTATATTTCCCTTTACCTTCGGGCTTACAAATACTTTGAATTCCCTTTTGGAATGATATGTATTCTCCTCTATTGACATGAACTCATTTCTTGTCATCATTCCATTTACTTCTTGCGCCTAAAATTGCATCTTCCAATTTTTCTTTTCTTTGCACCATAGTGAGTTCCATGCACACTCTGTGTCATGCGCATGCTTCTTCCTTTTCTCAGTATCTTACTTTCTTCCCCAAAACTTCTTCACGTTGTGAGGATGTTTTTCATTGATATTATTTTGCACCATATTTATTAACATTACATATAGATGATCTTACATCAAACTTCCCTTTGCACGAAAAAAATTGAATTTATGCACACATATATTTTCCTTTCTTCATATATATTTTACCCCTTGACAACATCTAATACTGTGCTTCCAAAATCAATCATTTGAACAAGTATTGTTTATTTTCTCCTTGATAGGTATTGCACACTAATTTTATGTTTTCGACATTAAATGGTGACAAAGCTTCTCATGGAGTACCATCAAAGGCACCATTGTAGTGTAGAAGCACTAGAATCTTCAATCTTGCCAAAGGGATAAGGTCTCACTTGAAGGACAATCAAGGATATTAAAGACACAAGGAGATGTAATCAGACATATACAACTCCACATACATATTTGTATGAAAATAAATATGTTAGATACATGTGAAATTTAAAGTTAAGCATTAGAACTAGGAAGGAAAACCATTATCACAAACTATACATCCATTATTCTAGATTCATAAGGAAATAAATAAATAGCATAGTATTGGATATGTGCTATAGTTTTTGAATGATTAAACCCACATGTGATTCATATGCATTGGGTGTAGTGGGGTGGTCACAAGGGGGGTGAAAACCTCCCTATTTGAGGGTGTCCCCCCCGACACCCCCTAAACCCATAAAAAAATGGTGGGTGAAGGGGTGCAATTTTTTCATCGATTTTTAGTGGTTTCAAACACACAATTTTCATTTTTAGCAGTTTTATATCAAATGGTGGTTTAGCCTGTAGTTTTGTAATTCTAGTTAAGGAACTAGGATTGTATTCTAATCTAGGGCTAATGGATTGGGAGTCACTATGGATCTTGTGGGGTTTACAATATTGTACTATAATATTATAAAACAACTTTCTATATTTCCTAGTTTGTGTTTCCAGGTCATTGTGTTAAATGTGTGTGTGTGTTCCTTTTCTCCTTTTTATTTTTTTAAGAAATGATGACAATTTTAGTGTCAATAAAAAATTTGTAATAAACAGGGAAAAAATTGATAATGGGATTATCAACATTATTGTGGGTTCGATATTTTTTTAAAGAAATACGATGACAATGCGAATGTCAATGTTATCAGCTATTTTTTGGTAACTGGAGTATCAACTCCAAACTTTAAAATTCAAATTTCAATTTTTGAAATGAGCTAACCATGTCAACAATGAACTAATGTTATCAGTCATGCCATGTTAAATCCAAAGGGTGAAAGGTACATGCTGAAGGAGTGTTTTTTGCCACCGAAGGTATGCAATTGTCTTATAATCATTCAAAGGTTAAATCAATTATCACCCATCAATCAATAACCCAAATATCATTTGTTTTCCCGCATGGTAATTTCCTGTTTCAATTGTGAGTTTGTGTTAAATCTAATCACTGGCAAGGTTATTTGGTTGCGAATTGTTGGCGGATATCCAAGATCGAATCCTAATCCATTCTTTTGAATGTTCGTTGGAGCATACAAAAGTGAGCCAAAGGTGTCCGACCTTCTGGAGATTTACCCGTATATTCAATAGCAGTTCGGGCAGGCTGGGTGGCAAGAATTTTTACAACGATGCACTGATTTCCATGACGAGGTTTCTCGATCATTCACCCAGGGGTTCGAAGGTCAGTGTGTGGAGTTTGGATGGATTTCATTCATGGTGAAAAAGGAGGTGATTGTAGTGGTTACAACTCTACCTATGGACGGGGAAAGAGTTTTCAGAAGCCACATTTTAGCTAGGATTGATGTCCTGTTTTTCTTGAAGGCTGAGTTCAACGAAATAAATTGGAATACAAGGGTTCAAAGGTCTTGGATGGAGGACAAATGGAACTGTACAATCCTATTTCACCTGTGAGGGACGTTTTGATCGGATAAATTTGTATCATTCATATTTATTAGCTCACCTAGCAGGACATGTGAAAATGAATTTTTTTATTATTTATTAGAAAGTATGAAGCGCATGGTTGCTCATTTTTGGGCTAGGTAAAACCAATCCCCACACTTTGTTTATCATAAATCTCTAATTAAATTATTAATTGGAAATCAATTGGAAAAATCTCGAAGGACATGGAGCCATTTTATGTTATGGGGAGGGTTTCAACCCCAGCCTCCTAAGGCTAAATGAGGGAGGAATAAAGGTACCAAATAAGGCAAGAAATATTAGGAATGAACCTACTCTCAGGGAACCTCCACTGAGAAAACCTGAAGCCGAAAGGAGGAAGACAAACCCTCATCTTCTGGTCTGAAAATACCTAAGGTCTATGCTAAAAGAAGTGACAAGCTTAGAAAAATAAAACCTACTGTAAACCCTCCTACTACAAATCTACCTCCTATTATGAATTCCCCTCACGCTAAAAATCCACCCACTAAGAATTCCCCTGCATAAACCTAGTCACTAGAGCAGATAAAAGGAAAGAGGGCTGAAACTGAACCCCATGATGAAGAAGTCCTGGTTGAAAAATAACCCACATTTGATGAGATGTTTAAAGGGGGTAAAATACCTCACACCAGGCCCTGAAAAAAATTGAGATTGAAGATAAAGTTGAAATAAAATCCTAACCTTGCCAAGGAAGTAATAGACATGGAAAATGTTCCACTAAAGGACCGGATAATAAACAAAGAGAAAGATGCATGTTTTAAAAATTTGAAGACAAAGGAAACTAAAATGAAAATCCCCTTGGAAACAGACAAAGCAGAGGTAGAGGATGGAAAAGGTGGATGTTTTTTTGGAAGCGACCAATACCCTCAGCTGAGAAGGTGGTAGCCATTTTTTGATTTTTTATCTTTCATTATTAAAGTGAATTTTGATATATCACTGATCAGGCACTTGTCAACGTTTAGGTACAAAAGGGCTCATAGGAGTGCTGGAATTCCCATTGTCAGCAGAGTTTGTAGAGAAATGCTTACATTTCCATTGTCAGCAAATTTTGTAGATAAGCGCCGAAATTTCCATTTTTGGTGCATTTTGAAAGAAACAATCTGAAAAAATCCTTGACAATCATCCCGTCAACAAAATCATTGGTTTAGGTAGCTAAAGGAACGACAATGGCATTATCATCATATTGCAGCACAAATACCCGAGAAGGAAAGAGCCAAAAAATAAGTCTGATTTTGAAGGACGACAAGGCCTAATCTACGAGGGACACATAACCATGATACATTTTATCAGCCCCATTTTTAGCATAGTTTTCAGCGAGTTGTTTTGTTTTGAAAAAAATGATATTTTTAAAAGATATTTTTATATGCATGTACCTAAGATATTTATTTTTCTATTTTTGGATTAGTGTAACTAATTTGAGGTACAAACCTATTTCATTTATTATAATGTTTATATAAGTAAGGAATGTAGAAGGAAAAAGGGTTGGTGTTTATATAACATCCTTGTGTATTTTTTAGCAGATCTTAATGAAAATAATCTTCATGAGCATTTACAGAAATTCTTGTGTTGTAATTCCCTGTTTGTCTTTATTTGTTTTATATTTCCTCATGTATGAAATATTGAGTGCATGGAATTGGGATTCATATTTTATGCTCATGTTTCATTATTTCTCAGACATTTAATAATTGTTGTTCACTTAACCCTTGCACTAATTTCCTTCATTTTTTTCTAATTTCCTTAAAGTGTCAAAGGAATTATTGCTACCCTGATTTTGTGTTTTTCTCATAAAAAATATAATTGTATAAAGGCTGATTGGGTTAGAATCCATGCCCAATAGTGGAATTTCCACATAGCCCAACCAAACTCTATCATTTTTAGATAAATTTGGCTATAGAACTTAATTGTAAAACTTATACTACAGTGACCTTAAATAGTTGATTTTAGGGAGAGATCCATGTCCAGGTTGAAGGGAAAAATTTCAATCTAAAAGAGGTTCGAGGTTACCTTAGAGTTTTTCCTATGGCCAGGGTTTTATCTAAGAGCTTACACAAAAGACGAGTATAAAGCACTTGTTTCACCTGAAAATCTTCAAAAATTTTCCCGAGCCCACACAATGTCCTTCATTACTTCTGCAACTACCACAAATTATGCCTCCATTTTGGAATCTACCGGAATTGATTATTTGCATGACATGTAGGAGACAACTCTTTATCTAAGACTCATAACATAACCTGAAGTAGATACTCAATTTTCTTTATCTCCATTAAAATATGAGTTGGAGTATCTAATCGAGTTGAAGTCATCCACCTATGTATACTTGAGTCCAAAGTCTTGAGTTCCCTTCAAGTACCTTAGAACTCCTTTTGCAGCATACCAATGACCCTCACAAGGCTTTTGCATACTAGAGAGGATTCCAATGCCAAATTAAATGTGTAGTCTAGTAGTAGTTAGGTAGTTAAGAATTCATACAAGTTGTCTGTACTTTGTTGCATCCTCAAATTCACTTCCTTTTTTGAATGTAATATTTAAATTTTGTTCCATTGGAGTGGTCAAAGTATTGCACTCAACCATGGCAAATTTTTTCAACAAATATCTAATCTAATTCTTTTGAGAGAGGAATATAAACTACAGATGTTGGGTTACTTCAATACCCTGATAATAGTGAGCATATCCCAAATTTGTCATCTCAAAACCTTTCCTCAATTATTTATTTAGGGATGTAATGTAATTTTCATTATTCCTTGTCATTATTATATCATCAACATACACCACAAGATATAAAAAAATTTCACCAATTTTCTTAACAAATAAAGTTACATCATCAAGATCCTAGTTTTTTAAATTTAGTTTGAGAAGCTGCTTAGTCAATTTCTCGTACTAGGATCATGATGGTCCTTTGAGGCCATACAAGGATTTTAAAATATTGCATACTTTTTTCTCCTATAAAAAATCCTTTTGGTTGAGACATAAGAACATTCTCTTTCATATCTCCATTCAAGAAAGAAACTATTACATCATCCAACCATTCTGAGATGTCAGGGAAAAGAGAGTAATTTGGATGGTAGAAATTTTTTTGGTGGGGGAAAATGTCTCCTCACAATTGACCCCTTCTTTCTGCGAAAATACTTTTTCCACAAGCCTAGTTTTACGCTTGCCAAGTGAGCCATCTGTTACTGTCAATATTTTCATACTGCCATCAGTGATAAAAAATACTCTTTTCATATCATTTTAGGAGTCCCACAGGGAATTTTTTAATCATTCCATTAGGTCATGTAAAAATTTCACCCACTGATGGTAGCTCTAGTCATAAAACTTCACTCTTCCTCAAAATTTATACTTGTTGGACCACCTTCATGTCTTGCTGAGAATATTTCAGTCATGAAAGTCTATTTCATCATGTCATTATGTCAGTCAAAGTCACCATGGAGTATAGTCATTCAAGGTCCCATTAGGTCCCTAGGTTTCATTTTCCAAGGTTCAATAGTACACCATTTCATTTTCATAAGGTCAGAAAAAGTATGAGAGTGTTTGAATAATATTCCTTATCATCTGAAAAGGACATGCCAACATTTAAGTATGATCTCCAAGGAATATTTCCAAAGTTTAAATTTTGATTTCAAGTTATGATTTTATTCTGCAATGTAATTTTATTCAAAAATAGAGATGTAATTTATTTTTATTTTTATGTAATTTTATGTTCACTATATGTAATAATTACTATTCCCAGGCTGCCAATTAAACTCCATATGCCAAACTAAACACATCAAAATTCAAAGTGTAAAGAGTGTCAAAATCCAGTATCATCAACCTGCAAAAGACAAAGTTAAAGTGTAAAGCGTATTTTTCAAAGTTTTCAAAGGAGAAAGTGAAACATTATAAAGTGGTTTTTGAATGAAAAGATCAATTTAACACAAGTATAAAAGCCCCCATGACATTAAGAGAGAACTCATTTGTCTCCTCTACCATCAAGAATCCTCAAAGAAAAGCAAAGTTTTCAGTTTTGAAGGAAAAATTGGCAAAACAGGGGAGGCGTTTCACATTTGGTTAAGGGAGGGAGCGTTTCCTTAAGGCGCTGAGTGCTTGTGTGTTGCATTGCACACCTGCCAAAGGCGTTGCACACTTTCTTGTGGCATTGCACGTCTGTTAATCTTACTCATTAACTTTAAAAAACACCTCCAAACTTCAAAAATCACCCTCTAGACTTCAGCAGTGATTATTTACACCTCCAAACAAGCAAGTGACCATTGTTCCATTTATATTCTCCATCAAATCATTTTTTTGACGTGTGAAGTTTGTTAAAGAAAATTTGGTGCCTGTCTTAATTTAAAACCCTAGTATCCCTAAAATACCTAATTACACTCCAATTTTAGTCCCTACACATTCATACCCTTCCCACATTGCATATTCCCTTTCTCAGATACATACATTGACATTCCCTTTCCCTAAACCTTCATTTCCTTAAAACCCTAAGCCCTCCTTAAAACCCTAAGCCCTAGGTATACAATTTTCCTAGGCTCCCAATTCCCTACACCTACAATAAATTCCCTATTCCAAACCCCTATACATCCCTAATCCCTGTCATATCCCTTAACTCCTAAATCCCTACCCCCATCTCTCTAAAATACCCTATCCCATTCCCTAGTCCTAAAAAATCACATTCCACCTCATCACAACTCCCTAGGGTTTTGACACTAAGACTTCATGATAGAAAAAGGAAACATATCATACAGTGAGGGAGAAGAAACCGAAGGGAGGAGGCCACACAAAGGGGGCAGAATATTCAGATTAGAGCCAACAAATACCAGGGAACTATTGGCATCTACATATGGCTGCGACATGTTTCAAACATGTTGGATGTTTTAAGTTCTGTGAGGAAATTCAGAGAGCCAACACCATGCTAGTTGACCCCACTTTTCATCTCTAACCTCCATGAAAACCAGGTTACTCTCGCGGGTCTCAATTTCACTGTGCCAACTTCCATCATCTCAGCTGCCACTAGGATCCCAAATGTTTGGGAGAAATGGTTCAAATAGAAAGAATTGGAGGAGTATTACTATGACCCTTTCATCAAACCTAGGTACAAGAATGAGAGAAAGAGGGTTTTTCCTTTTTCTTACCTTATGGAGAGATATGATCCCATGATGAATATAATCATGAAATACTTTTCATGTGAAGGTAGATTTTATAGATTGTTGTTGGTGAAAAAGGAGGTCTTTGGGCAAGACCCAGGTTTAGGTTTGAGGCCAACAAGGTTTTTGCAGTAGTCTAGAACAACGCCGTCATTTTCACCCTGCTCAAGGGAGTAGGGAGTCTCACCCAAGGCGTGTCATGACCTTAATAAGATTAGAGGCTAGATCATTGATTTTGAGGAAAGATTACAAACACAGATAATAGCTATGAGCATTTAGAAGCCACACACACACACACACACACACACACACACACACACACACACACACATATATATATATATATATATATATATATATATATATATAAACTCTACAAAGTAGCTATCGTTCATCAGGACATGTTCGGAGTGTTGAATTAAAATTTAAACTAGGCATACATTCACCATAATCAAATAAACATCAACCAACTCATGATATATAACACAACAACAACCCGATTCCATTATCTAGATCAAAACGACATACACATACTTCACAGAGTCTATTAAAATTTAGTTCAGTAAAAAATACTTCACACAGAGCTCTTCTGAGGCTCTGCTTCCTATCGGTGTCTCTACGGACTGACTAACTAACAAACTGTATGACTGCATGCCTATTTTTTTTCCACCAACTGACACTATCAATCCTTGCCTCTTTTGTGCTTGTTTTCTCCCTTGTGCTCCATTTCCTTTCGCTTATTCTTTATCACTGGGAGTTCTACTGTTTGTTCTTGTCTCCCATCTCTGCCATTTTCGTTGTTCTCTTCCTATGTCCCACCACCTATCGTCTGGCTTTCCGCAACTATGAAAAATCCTTGCCTACCTTGGTTGCATTCTACCACCTGTCCTCTGGCTCTCCGCAACTCCAAAACTGTTCTATCCAAAAACAAAGTCCCCAGCAAGCCCCGACCACATGCTATTGACTCGTCTCGAGTCAATCTTTCCCTGTTGTTGCGGCTTCTGGTGGTCTGTCAACTTCTTGTGCTGGCCTAGTTTCTCTTGTTGCTTCGCCCTATTCCAAAAAAGGCCCCAACTTGGGAACCTTCCTTAATGATGATGTTCTAAGTTCTGTAAATTCAACTATTGCTTGGTGCCACACTTTTATCATAGGCTTCATTTCAGTGATGACCTTATCAACCTCAGTCACATCCACCACCTGCTTCAGTTTGCTGAACACTTCCTATATCTTTGGTTTTGCTTCAGCCACCAATTGATGTATTGTCTCGTGTTGAGATTCAACAAGATGATGAGCTTAGTGAAAATCAGTCACCTTCACTAAGTGGGCCAACAGGCTATTTTTAGGTGTAAGTCTATTTTTAGACTATGTCTATTTTTAGACATGATGATCATATTTCAAAGTTTGCAGGATGCTATTTGTGGATGGTTGGTTAAGTTGGAAAAATAGATGAAGTTATATTTTTAGAATATTGGGCGAATTCTATTTATAGATCGTTGATCTAAAAATAGAAGTGTCGATTATTATTATCTCTTAATAATAATCCGACAATAAACATCAACTTATTCTCTTAGAACACTTAATTTCAGTGTACAGATTTGGAAAATCAGTGGGCTGAAGGAATTATGCAATTCCTAAGGTTTACTGGTGGTTCATGCATGGAGGACTCAGTTAGAACTGAAGTGGCAAATTTATGACAGAGTTGGAAGAGTAGTTCATGGAGTTGTTATTCAGTTTAACTCAATTAATGGAGTTAAACTCAATTGAGCTAGTTGTATCTAGTCTAACTGAATGATACACTAGTGAGAGTGGAGTGAATTAATTAGTTAATTAATTCACAAATAATAACTCATTAATCAACTGAACAAATACAGCAGTTAACTACAGTGCATGTTAGTTCCAGTGGAGACCCAATGGAGAGATAGGTGAAAGGGCAAGATGGACTATCTGTTGTGACTATAGTGATGCATTTATTGCATGACACACACATTGGAGTTGCCAATGAGTATTGCACAGTGCAAGCAAGGTCGATTCAAATTCATTCAGGGGTCTTCTTCAGCAGGAATTGCGTAGTGGAGGCAGGCTATCAGGTGGCAAGAAATCAGTTCATGGATTTGCAGATTTCTTCTGATTAGTGTGTGATGATTGATTGTACTGAGAGCTTGATGTACTAAGCTTTGTATGAGATTGTTACATGATCTCCATGATACATAATATATTATAGTTGGGGTTTTCAGCTTCAGGCTTTCTCGTTAAACAACTATGTTATGTGCGATTGTTTTTATTGCTTCATGTGTTTGCAATTGAGTTTTTAAATTTGCGCAAAAGATTAATAGTGGAAGGATTCTGTATTTAGAAAGAAGATAAATATTGTTAGATCAGGAGAATATGGATATATACATGCATCTTATATATACTTTCTACATGGCATCAAAGCAGTTTTAAATCTTGAAGATTGCAATAGTGAAAAATTGCTGAGTTTGTGCTGGTGGAAAATTCGAATTTACAGCAGAAAATCCTTGGTGCGACTGTTGAGTATACATTGAAATGTCTTTCAATGTGTTGCGATTGGAGTATGCCATTGAGGGAAGCTCGAATTACATAGCTTGGAAGGATAGGATGGATATGGTGCTGGAAGATAATGGACTGAAGGAGTTCATCGATAACGATGTTCCTAAACCGGGATCTGGCGATGTTGCATTACTTGACGCATGGAAAAAGAAGGTAGAAAATACAAGAAGAATTATGTTGGAAGGTGTGAAGGACCATATTGTGTCTAGCCTTCACGAGAAAGCCACTCCATTTGCAATGTGGAAGGATTTGACAGATTTGTTCCAAAGCAGCAGCGACCAGAGGAATTTGGCGCTGAAAGATAAGCTCAGAAAAATAAAAATGGAGAAGGATGACAGTATTCCAAAATATCTCACGAAGTTTTTCCACTATAGGGATGATCTGGGAAGTGTGGTGATTATTTTTGATGATGAATACTTGGTGATATTGGCTCTCATTGGGCTTCCGAAGAGTTGGCATAGCTACGAAGACTCTGTCAATGGACGAGAGAAACTACCAGGATGGGAGCGACTTTGGTCGGATCTTGTGCAGGAGAAGATAAGGTGAAGTACCAGGGATGGCTCTTCATCGAAGAATGAAGATGAAGAGAATTTCACTTTGGTTTCCAAAGAAAGGAAATGGAAGGGGAAGAAATTTCCTTCAAAATCCGAAGTTAAAGGCAAGAAGCAGGATTTGTCTAAGGTGAAGTGTTTTCACTGTCACGAACATGGGAATTTCGCCACTAACTGCCCATAGAAGAAGAAGAAAAAGAAGGCTACTGGAGCTACAGATAGAGAGGCCTTAGCCTTGCAATTTGAACTTGATTTCTCTTTGATGTCATGCTTGGTTTCAAGCTCTATGGGATTAGTGTGGTATCTTGATATTGGTTTGTCTTTCCATATGACGGGAGACAAGGAGTTGTTTAGTTACTTGGAGGAAAGGGACCTTCAAATTAATATAGAGATGGGAGACAATGGTCGATATAGTGCGACTGACATTGGGACCATTACCTTTGAGAGGGAGTCAGGTAATCCATTTCTGTTGAAAGATGTTATGCATGTTCTAGGTTTGAAGAAGAACTTGGTCTCGGTTGCAATGTTGGAAGACAAAGGTTATGACATTGTTTTTAGCGATGGAAAAGCCTTCCCGTGACATAAAACAATGGGTCAAAACAAGAGGATAGGGATTCGAGTTAAGAATCTGTACAAGCTGGAGGTAGATGGATGCACTGCAATGATGGGAAAAGTAGAAGAAGTGGTGAGCTGAGATGAGGGAAAATTATGGCAAAGGAGATTGGGCCATCTTCACCATAGCACTTTGAAGATTTTGCAGCATATTTCTACTGGACTTCCAAGGGTACTCTTGTGGAGTCAGATCAGTGCAAGGGATGTACTATGGGTAAGTTTGTGAAGACCACCTTTCATGAGAAGGAGAACCATGATTTGGTGATCCTGGAGAGAATTCACAAAGACATGTGTGGACCTTTCTTGGTTGATTTAACAACAAAACACAGGTATTATGTTATATTTTTTGATGAATATTCTTGTAGATGTTGGATCTTCTTCATGCAGAAGAAGAGAGAAACATTCTCAAAGTTCTGTGAGTTTAAAGCATTGGTGGAGAAGGAGTCATGGAAGCAAGTGAAAGCTCTAAGGAGCGATAATGGTGGTGAATATATCTCGGGTGAATTCAAATATTTCTGTAGAAAATAAGGAATTCAAAGAGAACTCATAGCACATCATAACCCACAATAGAATGGGGTCATGGAGAGGAAGAAGAAAACGATCATGGGTGCTGCACGAGCTATGTTGCATAACCAGGGCCTACCAATGCACTTATGAGCGGAAGCATGCAACACTGCGGTTTATGTGCAAAACCATTGCCCTCATAGAGTACTTGGAATGAGTACAACTGAAGAAGATTTTACTGGTAAGAAGCCTGATATTTCTCATTTGAATATTTTTGGCTCATCTATTTACATTCATGTGACAAAGGACGCCAGGAAGAAGCTGGAGCCGACTGCAGAAGTTGGGATATTTGTGGGGTACACAGAAACACCCCATAATTATCGTGTGTATTTTCTAGACAGTCGGATGACTGTGGTGTGATGGGATATAAAATTCAATGAGGTGAAAGCCATGAAGTTGTCGCTTGAGAGGGAGCCACACTTACATGCTGAGGAGGAACTTATTGTTCCCAAAGATGAACCTCTAGATGTGGATTAGCCACAAGAGGAGATTCATGGAGTGGAGGAGTCCACTCATGCAGAACCAAACATCAGACAAGGCAGAAAGCGTACCACAAAAGCTGAAATACTGAAGCTTGATGCGGCATAGAATGTGGGAGTCCCTACATCACAGCGCAGACAAAGACAGTCACCTAAACGATTTACTGGATACATGGCTCTTATGAGCAAGTGTGTCGTGACAGAGCCATCTTCTTTTGAAGAAACAGTGCAGGAGCCCACATGGGTAGATGCCATGGTGGAGGAGTATGACTCCATTGTCAGAAACAATGCTTGGGAGTGTTCCAAGGATGGTGGGAAAATTAGTTGTAGGATCAAGATGGATCTACAAGGTAAAGCAAGCTGCTGATGGGAGCGTCGAGAAGTATAAGGAAATATTTGTTGCTCGGGGCTTCTCACAAATCAAGGGGATTGATTATGAAGAAACCTTTGCACCTGTCGCACGATATTCTTCCATAAGGACCATCCTTGCTCTCTAAGCGCAGATGGGTTGGCACATTCATTAGATGGATATGAAGACTACGTTCCTTAATGGGATCATTGAGGAAGAGGTGAAAATTGAGAAGCTTGAAGGATTTGAGATATTCAGCAGTGAGTCACATGTGTGCAGGCTCAAAAGAGTGTTGTATGGGCTGAAGCAAGCACCTCATGCTTGGTACACATGGATCGGCAACTATTTCACTGGACTTGGGCTTCGCCAAGAGTGAGGTAGATGCAAACCTATACCAAATTTTGGTGGAGGGTAAGCTTTTAATAATTGTTCTTTATGTTAATGATTTAATACTAACGGGTGATGAGTAGTTGATACACTCATGCAAGGAAGATCTTGCAAAAGAGTTTGAGATGAAGGATTTGGGCCTCCTTCATTATTTCCTTGGATTGGAAATATGGCAGCGGGAAGGTGAACTATTTGTGTCTCAAGGAAATATGCTCGGGAGATACTTGAGAAGTTTCACATGCAAGGCTACAAGCCTATTGATACTCATCTTCCAGGAAATTGGAGGAAAGAGGATGCTACATCAGCAGAGGTAGTGGATGCCATTTTTTTATCGATAGTTCGTGGGTTCGCTCATGTATTTAGTTAATACAAGATTAGACATATGCTATGCGGTGAACCAACTTTCACAAGCGATGGTTAAGCCTACCAAGCTCTTTTGGAAGGCAGGCAAGCATGTCTTGAGATATCTTAGGGGCACATATGAGTATGTCTTATGTTACAGACAGACAGATGAGGTGAAGTTGCATGGCTTCACGGATGTAGATTCGACAGGCAGCCCAACAGACATAAAGAGCACATCAGGAGGGATTTTCAGTATCAGATCTACAATAGTTTCTTGGTACAACAGGAAACAAAGATATGTGGCACTCAGTTTAGCGGAAGGAGAATACATAGCAGCAATTCAAGCTGCATGTGAGGCTATCTAGATGAGGAAGATCCTGGTTGGTTTGTTCGGTTCACATTTAGATCCTACAATGATACATTGTGATAATCAGAGTTGCATTAAACTCTCGATTAATCCTGTGTTTCATGATAGATCTAAACATATTGATATCCGGTATCATCATATCAAAGATTGTGTGTAGCGGAAGATCATGTTGCTTCAGTACATTCCTACGGAAGATCAAGATGTAGATATTTTGACGAAGATGCTCACTAGGAGAAAATTTGAATACCATAGAGGCAGGATCAGGGTGAAGGATAATCCCTATCTTGTTGAGAGGGAGTGTTGAGATTCAACAAGATGATGAGCTTAGTGAAAATCAGTCACCTTCACTAAGTGGGCCCGCAGGCTATTTTTAGGTGTAAGTCTATTTTTAGACTATGTCTTGTTGAAACCTTAGTTAAACTGAGAGGGGGGGGTGAATCAGTTTAACACCTTCATGAACTTTTTAAAACTTTTCAATTAAACTTATTTACAATTTAACTTCATGATCAATTTTATATGGAAACAAACTTATATGTGCAAAAATGTTAAGATAATGTAACATCAGACTTATTATGAGAGCAGTAAGTATTAAGCAAGTTGAATAACCATATCAACACATAGACATCACACACAGAGACAACAGATATACGTGGAAACCCATAAAGGGATAAAACCACATCTTATTATTGTTGTGATGTAAAGGCAAGCTCTAACTCCCTCTCACCACTGATTTTCTGTAAGCACCAACCTATAGGAGGCCTCAACCTCGAATTCTACAAGCTACAACTTGCAAGGAAGCTTCAACTCCCTCACTTTTCATAGAAGAAACAGTTGTTGATTTACCTTGGATATCAGCTCTGTTCTGTACCTTTTTTTTTTACTGTACTCTAATCTTCACATCTGTTTGATTATCTCTTTTTCTTCAATTCTGCATTCTCTTCTCTTTATCAATTTACTCAGAAGAATGTATCCATTTCAAATTTACAGTGGGATTTTGTCTTTCTCTGGAGACTTTCCAATTACATCATAAACAATGTAAAGAAATTAAAACCTTTCATTCAATTATAGTATAAACTTTGAATCACTTTACCAACACTGCTCTCTCTGTTTTTTTCTCTCTTTTCATCAACAACCATGCCTCTATTTTTCGTTTCACTATATTCATTTTCCCTGTTCATTGCAGTTGCATAACTGCTACCTGTACAACTATCTTTTAATCAAACATAAGTAACTCTCAGCGTTATTATAAAACCTTTTTAACAAAATGGATATATCTGTACTCACAATATTTATCATGAAATAAGACCTCAACCATCAAAGATATAACCTTTGGTTTCGTATTTAAAATAAATTCTCAGACTCATTAAATATACATCCCAGATTTTTCATTCTCATGAAACAAATATCTGCTCCCCAATCAAATGTTATAAAACCTTCTTAATAAACCTTGGGTTTTGTATTACTGAACAACCAACGCTAACCTCTAAAAGATTTGGGCCCCACAGCTTTATAAACCCTTTTGCTCTATTTGCCGATGCGATTAATTGCAGCTAAATACTCTTGATGCGATTATTTACTCTTCACTTCATTTTTCCGATGCGATTAATCACAACTTGAATACTCCCGATGTGATAATTTACTGTTCACTTCATCTTGCCGATGCGATTAATCACAACTTGAATACTCCTAATGCGATAATTTACTGTTCACTTTATTTTTCCAATGCGATGAATTACTGTTCACTCCAACGTGATGGTTTGCTTTGATGCGGAACTCAAACACACATATGAGTCATGATTCATTGATCCATCGGGTCCACATCTCGATCGGAACTCTTGTCAACACGTTTCGCTGCCAAAATTTTCTCTGATGCAATTCGTGACTCGGGTTTCACCTTATAAGACTTTTGTTTGATTTAAATCCAAACAAACCTTTTGTATTATTAATTTCACATCCATAAATATAATATATATATGCCTTGTAATTTAACCATTAGCATGATATTTTATGATGTATTCAATTCACGGGCCCACATATGTTTGATAAAATTCACACCTTTAATTCATTCAAATGACAGTGCCCTTTGAACATATAAACCCGCATACAAATGCATTAAATAGGATTTGATATTTATATATATATATCAATATATTATATACCAACACACACACACACACACACACACACACATATATATACTTCGCATAGTTCAAAAGTCAGACCATGTATTGGACCCACAACTCAGCATTACGATTATTTCATATGAAAACTCAATATGCAATAAACATATGGCTTACCTTTGCACATAACTTTAATATATTAACTCGTACTGTATACCCCTTGTGATATTGTATGCCAACTACACTATATGAACACATAATATAGTCTCCGCCAATGAGAACATTATAATGAACCCACACATTAGAACTGAACCCAAGAAATAATGTATATAACTGTTTTCGGGTCCACAACTTTAATTACATACCTTGGCATTATCTGTCAGACCAATCTAACGGTCAATGTTACATCGTGTTCCAAACAAGAATTTGACGACGTGTAATGAATATCACACAATTATAGTGAACGAGCGTTAAACTTCAGAATTTGCGCGATGTAAATGGATTTACAAAACCACCTTAAGCCACGTGTCCATCAACGACATAGATCGCATTCAAAATGAAAAATCCACTTACCATTCTTGACAGCGCGCGATACTGCCGGTTTACTCACTTCTGGTTTTACTGTTCACAATTAGGGTTCCGCTTGGACTCATGGTTCCGCTCCAAATGCTTCGCGCCTTCGTTATATACATAGATATATATACTCCGTTCAAAGATTTTTCTTCTTATTTCTGTCTTAACATAAAAACCCATGTTTCATTCTTAATGTAATACGACACCACCATAAGAGTTAACACCCAAACTCCATTAGGTTTTCACTGCGCAAAGCTCGGTTCCACCTCTTATCCTCAGGGTTCTGTCTTGACCTTTCAATGGTTTATTATACACATTCTGTTGCACTCTTGGTGCTTCTGCATGCTAAACCAATAGTTCTATTAGAAAACTCAATGCGCATTCCAGGTTTGTATTTCGAATTCTTCGAAGCCCTTACTGTATTTCCTATATGTGCAGTTTGCTGATCCGCCAAATGTAAACACCTGTCCTTTCATGCTCTATATGTATAGTCTGCTGCCTTGTATTCTCTCATTTTGTCTCTACAAGACTTGTCCTTTCATTCTCTAACTTTATAGTCTTCCGCAGTAGTGTAAATAACTTCTCACTCTGCTCCTCATGCTCCCTGTCTACACGTCCTGTCATTGTATTCTCCTTTGCCTCTGCTACTATCCTTTGCCATCAATGAAAACACTTCTAATAGTCTCCCCCTTTGGCATTGATGGAAATAACATTTCCCTTGTCTGTTGTAACATATTCCTGTCTGTATTTCCTCCCCCTTTGACATCAATGGCAAAGGGATGATATGCTCATCTTGAGGACCTGTTCTATGCTCTTTGTGGCATTCCTTGTTAACTGATCTCCCCCTGAAATAATGATTTCTCTTTATATATCAGAGAGTAGTATCTACAGATACTACCCCTAGTCTATTTCTTAGATATTCAAATGGTTCTCTAGCAAGAGGTTTTGTAAATATATTTGCTGTCTGCTCTTTTGTTGGCACATATTCCAACTTCACTACCTTCTAAGCTACTTGGTCTCTGAGAAAATGATACTTGATTGGAATATGTTTAGTTTTTGAATGAAGCACAGGAATTTTTGATATGCTTATTGCACTTGTATTATCACATTTGATAGAAATAGGTTCATCAATGCTTAACTTCATGTCTTGGAGGGTTTGTTTCATCCGCATGACTTGTGTGCAGCATGCTGCTGCTGCTATGTATTCTGCTTCTACCAAAGATAGAGAAATAGATGTTTGTTTCTTGCTTAGCCATGTCACCAGACTTTCTTCTAAACAGAATGCACCTCCACTTGTGCTTTTTCTGTCATCAACATAGCTGGCCCAATCTACATCTGTATATGCTGTCAAAATGAATTTTTTTCCTTTTGGATACCATAGCCCATGATGTGCAGTCCCTTGTAAATATCTGAATATTATTTTAATTGCTAGTAAGTGATTTTGTTTTGGTGCTGCTTGATATCTTGCCACAAGTCCTATAGCCAGCACAATGTCTGGTCTAGAAGTTGTTAGGTATAACAGACTTCCAACCATGGATCTATAAAGTTTTTGATCTACATTTGTTGTTCCATCATCTGCACAAAGCTTGCATCCAGTAGTCATGGGAGTTGACACAGGTTTGCAGTCTTCCATTTTAAATCTTTTCAGCATCTCTTTTAAGTATTTTTCTTGTGAGATAAATGTGCCTGTGCTCTTTTTTTGAATTTGTAGTCCTAGATAGAAGCTGAGCTCTCCAATCATAGAAATTTCAAACTCCGATTTCATCTCTTCAGCAAATCCTTTTGTTAACTCATCTTTGCTGCTTCCAAACATGATATCATATACATACACTACTACAATCATAAGTTCATCTTCAATTGCTTTTATGTACAAGTTGTTGTCTACTCCTCCTTTCTTGAACCCTTGTTTTTGCAAGTATTTATCTAGCCTTGAATACCATGCTCGAGGAGCTTGTTTCAAACCATATAATGCTTTCTTTAATCTGCACACATAGTCTACATTATCTATTAAGGAGAACCCTTCTGGTTGCTCCATGTAGACTTCTTCCTCTAAATCTCCATTCAGGAAGGTAGACTTTACATCCATTTGATATACCTTGAAGTCATGACAGCAAGCAAAAGCTAAAAACAGTCTGATAGCTTCCATTCTGGCTACAGGAGAAGATGTTTCATCATAATCAAGTCCTTCAACCTGTGAATATCCCTTGCACACAAGTCTTGCTTTATTTCTGATTACCTGTCCTTGTTCATTCATCTTATTCTTCAATACCCATTTTGAGCCAATGACATTTTTCTCATAGGCCTTGGAACTAGTTCCCAAGTGTTGTTCTTCTCAATTTGGTCCAATTCTTCATTCATGGCATTCACCCAATGTTTGTCTTTGCTAGCTTCTTCAAACTTCTTTGGCTCCATTTGTGACAACATTTCTAGGTATACCTCTTCAGTCTGTTCAGTTAGCTATCTTCTTGTCTGTACACCTACACTCTTGTCCCCAATAATTTGATCTTCTAGATGGTTCTTCTGAGTGTATCTTGAGGAGCTTTTTGATCTCAGGTTAGTATCTTCTGTTGGCTTGTTTAATTCATCATCATCTTGATTCTCTTCTTCATGATCTTCTGGAGGATTGCTGCAATATATACTTCTTATCTTGTTTGATAGTTCTTCATCAAATCTTACATCAATACTTTCTACAATTTTGTGAAGTATTTTGTTGTAGCACCTGTAACCTTTACTCTTGGATGCATATCCTAAGAATATTCCTTCATCTGCTCTTGCATCAAACTTTCCCAGATTTTCATCATTATTTTTTATAAAACACTTACTTCCAAAAACTCTAAAATGCTTGATTGATGCTGGTTTACCATGCCATAATTCATAAGGAGTCTTGTCACTGTTTGGTCTTAAATAAGCTTTGTTTAGTATATGCACAACTGTGTGTACTGCTTCTGCCCAAAAGGTTTGAGGAATGTTACTTTCTTGCATCATGGCTCTGGCAATCTATTGTACAAACATGTTTTGTCTCTCTGCCACTCCATTTTGCTGAGGTGTTCCTACAATTGTGAACTGTTGCTTTATCCCATGCTCATTGCACAGATCTGCAAAATCATAATCTATAAATTCACCCCCTTTGTCTGATCTGATGCACTTTAGCTTGCATCCTGTTTGATTTTCTACCAAAGCCTTGAATATTTTGAATTTCTCAAGTGCTTCCGATTTATGCTTGAGAAATGCAACCCATGTCATTATGGAAAAATCATCTATTATTAGCATGAAATAGGATTCTCCACTTGGTGTTTTAGTTCTTGAAGGCCCACACAGATCCATGTGAACAAGTTGAAGAGGTCTGCTTGTAGACAACTTCTCTTTAGTTTTGAAGCATGTATGGGTATGCTTACCTAGATGACAGGATTTACATATTGTATTTGAAGGCTTCTTTATGGCTGACATATCTCTAACTGCATTCTTTTTGCTTAGACTTATGATATGATCAAAGTTTAGGTGTCCCAATCTCCTATGCCATAACCAAGACTCCTCAAATTTGCTAAGATGACATGCTTCATTTTCTTCTTTTACTACATAGACATTGATTTCTCTTTGAACACATTTGATTAGGTTTTTTCCAGTGGTGCTTGATCTTACTTCACAGCCTTGAGCTCTAAAAAGAACTTCACAGCCTTTATCACACATTTGACGAACACTCAACAGATTTGCTTTTAGCCCATCCACAAATAGTACATCTTGGGCTTTCCATTTTCCATTGTCCAGACTGATTGAGCCTCTTCCTTTGATCTTCCTGCTTTATCATTGCCAAAAGTAACATTTCCATATTTATTTTCATCGAAGGTTATAAACTTGCTTCTATCTCCAGACATATGCTTTGAGCAATCGCTGTCCAAATACCATTGGATTTTTAGATCTTGAGCTATTAGGGCCAAATCACATTTATTCACCTTCTTTTTCCACTGCAAGCATCCTCTTGTTTGGTACCTTTTCTGAGATGATGAACCATATTCTCTTAGAGGACATTTGGAAGACATATGTCCACTTTTATTGCATACACAACATTTGGATATATCTTTAGTAGAATTATAAGTAGGAGTAAACTATCCATGATTCATAAACCTCCTTGAGGTTTTGAACATCAGTCTTTGTCCGTATTTTCTGCATTGTATGATTTTATGGCCAAATTCATTACAATAAAAACAGTATCCATAAAAACAATTTGCATACCTGATAAAAGGTTGTTTTCTCCACTTGCTTGCTTGAGTAAAACTTTTTACTGTTTGCATCCTTTGCTAGTTTGTATTTATTCTTCTTGTATGAAAATATGCAACAATATGTCCCAATTTGTGGCAGGCATAACAAGTGGCATTTTTCATAGGAGGAAAAAATCTCCTTTGATGACTTCCAAATTTGACATATTCAGGAGTATACAAAATTTTTTCAGTAGATAATTTATTTATTTCATCCTTTGTCATTTGAGCTTCCTCCTGGTTTTTATATACTTTATTGTAGGATTATTCTTCTTTTGAAATCTTCTGAGCGACTTGGATATTCTCATCTGCTTTTACAAAAATGATATTTTTGTTTTATTTTTCTTTGCCTTTGCTTGATTCTCCTTCATACCCTATCCCAGTTTTTATCAAAGGAGATCTTTGAGCATCTAGAATCTCATTCAACTTACCAGAGCTTGTCATTTGAGAAGTATCTATTTTCCTCTGGGCATTTTCTAATTTCTTCCTTAAGCAAACTACTTCTTCCAACTTTTCTTGTTCCTGAGTTTTATCCTTGATCTTCTTAAGTATAATATCCTCTACCTTCTTGGCTTCTTCAAGCTCTACTTTCAACTGAATGAGGGCTTCTGAATTTTGTTCCTTTCTTACATATTTGAGAATAATTTCTTTCTGTTTTCTGCACTTCAATTTTAGTCTGTCAATTTCCTCCAAGGCACTTCTTAGCTCCCCCTCAAGGTCCACTTCTCCTTCTTCCTCATCTTCTAGAAGACATTCTTCCAGCTCTTCTATGCCCATCAATACAAATTCTGATGTTCTTTCTTCAGTTGAGAATTCAATTGAGTCTTCTGACACACTGCTGTCTTGCTGAGCATAGAAAGATTTTCCATTGAATCTCTTTCCTTTCTTCTAGTTCTTAGATATGGTCTTCTCTGATTCCTGAGTCTTATTTTTTGTTTTCTTATAAGGACACTTAGAAGCATAGTGTCCAACTCTTCCATAGTTGAAACATTTAAATGGAAGTTTACCTTTATACTTACCTGAGCCTTTATCCAATTTTTTGATAAATTTGGCCTCTTCTTCATCAGAACAGGAGAATTTTCTTCTTTCTTCTTCTCTGTCTTAAAGGCCGCCTCCCTTACATTTGACTTTCTCTGTGGCAGTCTCATCTCATAGGCTGTTAGTTTTCCAAGCAGCTGGTTCATGGTCAAGGTTTCCCAATCTGCTGTTTCTTCTATGGCAGAAACCTTGGGGTTAAAACTAGATGGAAAATATCTTAGGATCTTTTGAACAATTACACATTCTTGCATGGTTTCACCTAGTGCTTTCATATTATTGACAATTTTTGCAACCCTTAAAATTTTCATCATCATTCATCTTTAAATTTTCAAACTGGGCTCTATAGACTTGAAGTTTAGCTATCTTCACCTTTTTGTCTCCCTCATGAATATTTTCTAGAGTTTCCCACATTTCTTTGGCAGTCTCGCTGTGCATTACTTTGATGAATTCTGCCTCACACAGTACATTCAAGATTGCATTCATTGCCTTTGCATTAGCCACAAAATCTTGTTTGGCTTCTTTCTCTAAGACATTTTCCTTAGAGTCATATCCAAATTCGACAACAGCCCAAACTTCTATTCCTAAGGACATTATGTATGTTCTCATTTTAATTTTCTAGGAAGCATAATTTGCACCAGTGAAAAAAGGGGCTTTGTTCGTTGAGGATCCTTCTTGACTAGCCATCCCAAGAACCTAGGATCTCCTTTCAGTTGTTAAACTACTACAAAAAGGAATCTGGCTCTGATACCAATTGTTGAAACCTTAGTTAAACTGAGAGGGGGGGGGGGGAGTGAATCATTTTAACACCTTCATGAACCTTTTAAAACTTTTCAATTAAACTTATTTACAATTTAACTTCATGATCAATTTTATATGGAAACAAACTTATATGTGCAAAAATGTTAAGATAATGTAACAACAGACTTATTATGAGAGCAATAAGTATTAAGCAGGTTGAATAACCATATCAACACATAGACATCACACACAGAGACAACAAATATATGTGGAAACCCATAAAGGGAGAAAACCACATATTATTATTGTTGTGATGTAAAGGCAAGCTCCAACTCCCTCTCACCACTGATTTTCTGTAAGCACCAACCTACAGGAGGCTTCAACCTCGAACTCTACAAGCTACAACTTGCAAGGAAGCTTCAACTCCCTCACTTTTCATAGAAGAAGCACTTGCTGATTTACCTTGGATATCATCTCTATTCTGTACCTTTTTTTTTACTGTACTATAATCTTCACATCTGTTTGATTATCTCTTTTTCTTCAATTCTGCATTCTCTTCTCTTTTATCAATTCACTCAGAAAAATGTATCCATTTAAAATTTATAGTGGGATTTTTTCTTTCTCTGGAGACTTTCCAATTACATCACAAACAATGTAAAATAGTTAAAACCTTTCATTCAATTATATTATAAAATTCGAATCACTTTACCAACACTTCTCTCTCTGTTTTTTTCTCTCTTTTCATCAACAACCACACCTCTCTTTTTCGTTTCACTATATTCATTTTCCCTGTTCATTGCAGTTGCATAACTGCTGCCTGTACAACTATCTTTTAATCGAACATAAATAACTCTCGGCGTTATTATAAAACCTTTTTAACAAAACAGATATATCTGTACTCAAAATCTTTATCATGAAATAAGACCTCAACCATCAAAGATATAACCTTTGGTTTCGTATTTAAAATAAATTCTTAGACTCATTAAATATACATCCCAGATTTTTCATTCTCATGAAACAAATATCTGCTCCCTAGTCAAATGTTATAAAACCTTCTTAATAAACCTTGGGTTTTATATTACTGAACAACCAACGCTAACCTCTAAAATATTTGGGCCCCACAACTTTATATACCCTTCTGCTCTATTTTCTGATGCGATTAATTGCAACTAAATACTCCCGATGTGATGATTTACTGTTCACTTCATTTTTCCGATGCGATTAATCACAACTTGAATACTTCCGATGCCATAATTTACTGTTCACTTCATTTTTCCGATGCGATTAATCACAACTTGAATACTCTTGATGCGATAATTTACTGTTCACTTTATTTTGTCAATGTGATGAATTACTGTTCACTCCAACGCGATGGTTTGCTTTGATGCGGAACTCAAACACACATATGAATCATGATTCATTGATCCATCGGGTCTGCATCTCAATCGGAACTCTTGTCAACATGTTCCGTTGCCAAACTTTTCTCCGATGCGATTCGTGACTCGGGTCCCACCTTATAAGACTTTTGTTTTATTTAAATCTGAACAAACCTTTTGTATTCTTAATTTCGCATCCATAACTATAATATATATACGCCTTGTACTTTAACGATTAGCACGAGATTTTATGATGTATTCAATTCGCGGGCCCACATATGTTTGATAAACTTCACACCTTTAATTCATTCAAATGACAGCGCCCTTTGAACATATAAACTCACATACAAATGCATTATATAGGATTTGATATTTATATATATATCAATATATTATAGACCAACACACAAACACACATATATATATATATATACTCCGCATAGTTCAAAAGTCAGACCATGTATTGGACCCACAACTCAGCATTACAATTATTTCATATGAAAACTCAATATGCAATAAACGTATGGCTTACCTTTACACATAAATTTAATATATTAACTCGTATTGTATACCCCTTGTGATATTGTATGCCAACTACATTATATGAACACATAATATAGTCTCCGCCAATGAGAACATTATAACGAACCCACACATTAGAACTGAACCCAAGAAATAATGTATATAACTTTTTTCGGGCCCACAACTTTAATTACATACCTTGGCATTATCTGTCGGACCAATCTAACGGTTGATGTTACATCGCGTTCCAAACAAGAATTCGACGGCGTGTAATGAATATCGTGCAATTATAGTGAACGAGCGTTAAACTTTAGAATTTGTGCGATGTAAGCAGATTTACAAAACCACCTTAAGCCACGTGTCCATCATCGACATAGATCGCGTTCAAAATGAAAAATCCACTTGCCATTCTTGACAGTGCGCGATACTGCCGGTTTACTCACTTCTGGTTTTACTGTTCACAATTAGGGTTCTGCTTGGACTTATGGTTCCACTCCAAATCCTTCGCGCCTTTGTTATATACATAGATATATATATACTCTGTTCAAAGATTTTTATTCTTATTTTTTCCTTAACATAAAAACCCATGTTTCATTCTTAATGTAATACGACACCACCATAAGAGTTAACTCCCAAACTCCATTAGGTTTTCACTGCGCAAAGCTCGGTTCCACTTCTTATCCTTAGGGTTCTGTCTTGACCTTTCAATGGTTTATTATACACATTCTGTTGCACTCTTGGTGCTTCCGCATGCTAAACCAAAAGTTCTATCAGAAAACTCAATGCGCATTCCAGGTTTGTATTTGAAATTCTTTGAAGCCCTTACTATATTTCCTGTATGTGCAATCTGCTGCTCCGCCAAATGTAAACACTTGTCCTTTCATGCTCTATATGTATATTCTGCTGCCCTGTATTCTCTCATTCTGTCTCTACAAGACCTATCCTTTCATTCTCTAACTGTATAGTCTTCCGCAGTAATGTAGATAACTTTTCACTCTGCTCCTCATGCTCCCTATCTACACATCCTGTCACTGTATTCTCCTTTGCCTCTGTTACTGTCCTTTGCCATCAATGAAAACACTTCTAACATGTCTATTTTTAGACATGATGATCATATTTCAGAAGTTGGAGGATGCTATTTGTGGATGGTTGGTCAAGTTGGAAAAATAGATGAAATCCTATTTTTAGAATATTGGGCGAAGTATATTTATATACCATCGATCTAAAAATAGAAGTGTTTAGCTCTTAATAATAATCCGACAATAAACATCAACTTATTCTCTTGGAGCACTTAATTTCAGTGTACATGTTTGGAAAATCAGTGGGCTGAAGGAATTACGCAATTCCTAGGGTTTACTGGCGGTTCATGCATGGAGGACTTAGTTAGAACTGAAGTGGAAAAGTTATGACAAAGTTGGAAGAGTAGTTCATGGAGTTGTTATTCTATTTAACTCAGTTAATGGAGTTAAACTTAGTTGATCTAGTTGTATCTAGTCTAACTGAATGAAACACTAGTGAGAGTGGAGTGAATTAATTAGTTAATTAATTCACAAATAACAAATCATTAATCAACTGAACAAATACAACAGTTAACTATAGTGCATGTCAGTTCCAGTGGAGACCTAGTGGAGAGATAGGTGAAAGGGCAAGATGGACTATCTGTTGTGACTATAGTGATGCATTGATTGCACCACACACACATTAGAGTTTCCAATGAGGATTGCAAAGTGCAAGCAAGGTAGATTCGAATTCATTCAGGGGTCTTCTTCAGCAAGGATTGTGCAGTGGAGGCAGGCTATCAGGTGGCAAGAAATCAGTGCATGGATTTGCAAATTTCTTCTGATTAGTGTGTGACGATTGATTGTATTGAGAGCTTGATGTACTAATATTTGTATGAGATTGTTACATGATCTCCATGATACATAATATATGATATTTGGGGTTTTCAGCTTCAGGATTTCTCGTTAAACAACTGTGTTATGTGCGATTTTTTTTATTGCTTCATGTGTTTGCAATTGAGTTTTTAAATTTGCGCAAAAGATTAATAGTGGAAGGATTCTGTATTTAGAAAGAAGATAAATATTGTGAGATCAGGAGAATCTGGATATATACATGCATCTTGTATATACTTTCTACATCTCAACCTTTTGCTTCACAGGTTGCCTCAGGTCCCTGAGAAGTTGCTTCGTTGATGCTGAGTGTTCTTTAATTGCTCGAATTTTGGTTTAAAGCACATCTTCTTGGTCATACAGTGGTGTTTTGCTGATTGGATCTTTGGATCCTCTGATCTAAAGAAAATTTTCTAGAGTTGCTCCAAAACTGGTTGTGCTTTCATTATCAGGGAATTTGAGCATTCATGTAGCTTCTCCAGTAGGCTGTATGCTTCCTTGAATGATGTTCCAAGGGTTTCCTTAATTCCATGCATTTGTCTCTGCCACTCCGCTATTTTCTCAACATATACTATGTAGGGATTTGGCAAAGGTGGCCTGGCTGCAAGCGCCTCCTTCATTTCTTGGTTTTCTCTACTCAGGCTTGTGCATGCCATCTTCACTCGAATGGATCTTTCGACCATTGAGCATGCTAAAAGATCTTCTGGTGTTTTTCTATCCTTGGCAACGACGGTCAATCATAGGTATTTAAATACCTCTGTTACTTGCTCCAACTGCTTTTGTAGGCTATCCTTCTCACCTTCGAGTTGATTGTGCTCATCAGTAAGCGCAATCACTTTATGTTGCTACTGATCGAATATTTGTTGGAGGTCATTATGCATACCTTCTGCTTGCTGTGCTGTCGTCTGAATGAAATTGAATAGCTGGCTAGCTCCCCAAATTTGTAGATTCTCAGTGCTCGACATCTCCTAGGTCGGTTGTCTCTCCTTCAGTGGTTGTCTGCTGGCGATTGATCTTTCAGAATGTACCTGTGGGGACGTTGGTTGACTCTGTTGCGTTGGGTGGGGTTCAGGGACGTGTAGACTAGTAGATGGTATGAACTGTTGAAATACTAGATTGTATTGCTGGAAAGGGTTTAGCTCTAGTGGGGTGGGTGTTGTATTAGAAATGAAGGACCATCCATGGACTAATAGCTCTAGAAATGTGCCCTTTCCCAATGTGGTTTGGTCAACCTCGGGTACTCCAGTCGTACCTGAGTTAACTTCTGCCTCTATATCAACATTTGTTATGGTCGCTTGTGGTATCAGGTCTGAAATGGTTGTAGAGGTGGACAAAGTATGAGTGGGGTGGTCCTTGGATGTGAATGAGGTGCGTGGTGACGAATTGTGTTTATGAAGTGGAGATGATGTTTGGAAGTTTAGGACTGATGATGTATCAAATACAGGTAGCAGAGAGGTGGTTTGGGTTGCAACCTATGGCTCTTCTTAAATGAGTATTCCAGTCACCATAGGCTGGGGCTGGTCTTCTCCCGTAAGATCAAATACTTGTTTAGGTGCCATGGTTCGTGCTTTCTTTGCTTTAGGTGCAGGTACTAGAGGCTTGGTTTCCTTGGTCTTGCAGATTGGAGTGACTGTGGTTAGCGAAGGGGAATTGAACATGGTGGATGGTAGGGTAGTAGTGATGGGGTTGGTTGTGGATGAGGATGCAGAATTAAATGTATGAAACTAAGAAAAAGTTGGAACATAGTAGATGTGCTTGTAAGATTTTCTATTACCAAATATAAGCCTTTTACCCGTGTGTCAAGCTGGTCCAATAGTGGACATAGTTACAGTTGTGAGATCCTCTACGTTGCTTCTTCTGGTGTCTCCCTCGGGAGTGCTCTTGGTAGAATTGCTTCAAACGAGTAATTTGGGATCCTGCTTCTGATCTCCATCGCCGCTCCTAGCCATGAAGAAACCTTGGTGTGGAAGGCCTCCTCCTCTATTTGGAACATAACGGCTTCTTAAGGAAAGTATTTTCGTCCACACAACTTGGTAAAATATAGGTTATGTTGTGTGTCACCCCAAACCACATTTGTGGAGAGTATCTATCTAATATACTCCTTGGAACCCTTTTTTGGCTCCCAACCACGTCAACCATATGTATGTACCAGACTATAAAAGCTTCCTCATTGACTTCGTTAGTTCTTGGGTCCCTTGATACTCTCCATGGCGTGAACCTTAGGGCCATTTTTTGGTTGTGAGTAATTTCTGCGAGTTGTCTGATCCCTGGGTGACTCCACTTCCACATTGCGAAGGCCATGATCAGATAACCATAGATGAATCTCGTGGCTTGCCTATAATTGCCTTCACAAGCCTCAAACAACTCATTTAACAAGAATGTACACCAGTTCAGCTGTGCTCCTTGAATGCAGTACTCCGCTACTGAGATTATGTTCAGGGTGCATTCCCCTTTAGTGTAGTGCCTCATCGTTTTCCCAGCTATCAAATAGTAGGCAAATTTTATCGTCGTATTGTTCACGAGGTCAATTTTTGCTCCCTTTCCTCCTCTTCTTGTCTCATAGTTTTTGTAGTAGTCACAATCCCCTGTCTTTTTAGCTCTCTTGGACACATTTTAGAAGGCCTTTGAGACATCGTTTCCTTCCATTGATAATTTTATTAGTCTGTGTATGTCCTCTGCATGAATTGGGATCTCCCTCCCAAGCCAGAAAGATCCATTTTGAATTCTTCTCATCAAGAACTTTGTGCATTGCATTGCTGCTCCAGTCGTCCCAAATACTTGGAGGTTCCTAAGGTACAGGATAGTTGACCTCTGAATTCCTCTGAAGTCTGTGTTCATCTTCGATGTTTCACCTCCTCCCTCCATTGCATAATTTTCGATATACACTTGCCTTTTCATGGCTGGGAACTAGTACGAGTCTATGAATTTTATATCTATCAATGAGGCATTATTGTATTTGCCTATCAACGACTCTATCCTTTGAATTATTCCATCGAGCTCGGGCTCGACGACTAAGGTTGCTATCTTTTTCATTTTCTTCCTTCTGCTGTATACTTGAATTGCTGTTGCTGGTCTACTGCTATGAAATTCTACTACTGGTTTGCTTCTTCGAACTTCTACTGCTGATCGGCTACTTTGAACTTCTGTTATTGAAATTGAGCTTATTGTTATAGTTGTTTCTTTTTCTGATAACTCAAAATTTTCCAGCATTCTGGTGTTTTCTTCCTTCATGCGGGTTAAGTAATGTTACTAACACAAATGATGTTGATATGACCCCATAACTTATTAATTCTTACTGTCTTTCCTGCGAATTTAATCATGTGATTAGTTACCGGGGTGAGGTTTATTCTGACAGTGCTAATGCTCGCTTCGGGAGTCCGGTAGACATGATGGGTAATAATTATGGCTTAATATGGAAGCTTTATTACGGTATGGGGGTTACTAATTACGATAGTTATTTTTCAAATTCGGGTGATCCTACGGACTGAAAATGATATGATGGGTCATTATGAGTGAATGATATTTGACACACTTAGGCTATCTAACACTATAGACTCTCCCCCCCGACCACAATTGGTTGCAATGTGGTCTCCACATTGCAATAGGGACGATTTCTATTTTTGCACGACTGTGTGGGTTTCTTATTGAGGATTCATACTCTAGTGGGATGAAAAGATTAAAATATAATTATTCTATGGCTCATCTCAGTTGTGAGAGATTTATTGAATCTATTCTACTGACTACTCTTGGGTGCGAGAGTTATTAAAAAAAAATTGTGGTGCTTACTCTTGATAGGGTTTCAGGTGTGCGCCATTCACCCATCCTTGAAGTATTTCTTTGTCTAGTTGCGCTTGTCTGACCGCGCTTGATTCTCTTATCTCTATGACATAATACGATCCCATCCAATTCATTCTAAGTTTCCCTGGGAACTTATGGAATTTTCTGTCATAGAGCAGTACTTTTCTACCAATAGTGAATGTTTTGTGCTTGATGTGACGGTCATGCCAGGCTTTTTGTCTCTCTTTCTGTACTGATTGATGGAAATCTGCCAAAAATATATCATCTTCAAGCTCCTACAGTTCATGGAGGCATTCAGAGATGGAGTCTTCCTCTGTCATTTGTGTTGTTGAAGAAATTAAGAGGCTTGGTAAGATAATATCGGCTAGTATTACTGCGTCTTTCCCGTATACCAACTGGAATGGAGTATGATTATGCAGTCCCTTAATAGTTGTCTTGTATGCCCACAACGTGGCTGGTATCCTAGTCATCACGGTTAGCATTGCATATCTGTGTTAGTCATTTTTCCAAGATTTTGTTGAATGCCTCGACGATTCCATTCACCTGAGGGTGGTGTGGGCTACTTTTGTGGTGTTGTATCATAAAATTGTCCAGCAGTGATTTAACTGTAGAATTAATGAAATGCATGCCTTGATCACTTGTTAGGCTCCTAGGACAGTCGAATATGCTAATGATGTTTTCAAAAATAAATCTGGCTATTGTGTTTATTGTATAGACCCTTACAGGTGCCGCCTCTGCCCATCTTGTGAGATAGTTAGTTGTGGTGATTATATAGCTTGCCTGTGAGTGTCGTGCCATTGGTGCAATTGGTCCTATGAAGTCGACAACCCATTTCTCAAATGCATGCATAGACCTCACAGGTTGCAGTGGTAACTCATCACGGCGTGACGGTTGTCCTATTCTTTGGCAGACATCACATTTTTCCACATACGCTTTGCTATTTTTGTGCACTTTGGGCCACCATAACCCTGCATGTAGTATTTTCCTTGCGGTGGGTTTTGCACTGAAATGGCCTCCCACAACCCCGCTGCGACACTCTTTCTTAATCTAGGACACATATTTGCAAGATATGATCCAATCCCATTTTGTATAACTGCCCTACAATGAGTTGATATTCAGCCGCTTTAACTACTATGTGTCTTTTTTGGGTTTCCATGTATTCTACTGGGCATTTCCCTGTGATCAAGTATGTCGCTATCTGTTCTAGATAATTTGGGATGGCTTCTACTCTGAAGAGATCAGCATCCGACAACTAGTCATCAAGGGAAATTTCATAAGTGGTCAGGACCAACGTTTAGCCTTCCTGGTTTTACTATTACTTCAAAAGTGAACTCCTAGAATAGTAGGAGCCATCTACAGATTTTGCCTTCAAGTACAAGTTTGTTTACCAGATATTTCAATTCTAAGTGATCTGTGAAGAACCTGAATGTGCCTCCCAATAGGTAGTGACAAAATTTCTATAGAGAGTACACCATAACAAGAGCCTCTCTTTCTATTATTGTATAGTTCCTTTTAGTTGTTGACAATTTCCTGCTTGTGAAGTACACTAGATGATCTATGGAGGTTTCTCCCGGCAGAGCTAGCACCGCTCCCAAAGAAATTATTGAGGCATCAATGTGGACATGAAACTATTTATCCCAAATGGGATGGGCCAAAATGGGTGCACTTGCTAGTTTCTCTTTCAATGTGTCTAGTGCCTTAGTGCATTCATTGTTCCATATAATTTTTTCTGAATTCCACAACAATTTTTCTAGTGGTGTTGTGATTTTTGCGTAGTTGCGGATGAACCTCCTATAGTATCATGTGTGTCCCAGTAGTGACCTCAACTATTTTACAATCTCTGGTGCTTCCATGTTCATAATGACTGCTACATTCGCTGGGTCCACACATACACCTTGCTTGCAAACGACATGTCCCAAAAGTGTTCCAAAAGGTACTGCAAAGATGTACTTCTTGAGATTGAGAGAAATTTGAAGTTGTCTGAACCTACCAAACATTATTCTGAGTAGATTTTCATTGTTCTTCAATAGAATATACACCGTCCAATCATCCACGTATACTTCTAGGAACTTATGGATATAGTCTCTGAACGCTACTATTACTATCCGTGAAAACACAACTGGTGCATTCTTTAATTCGAAAGGCATGACATGGTAGGAAAATGATCCCCATTCTGTTGTGAAAGTATTTTTCTTTTTGTCTTCTTCTGCTATTCTCACATGATGATATCTTGAGAAGCTATCTGTGAATGAGTATGCTTTGTTTCCCGCTACATTGTCAAGTACCTCGTCGCTAAAAGGAGTTGGAAACAGATCATGAATGCATGCATTATTGAGAATTTTGTAGTCCACACATACTCTAATTTATGATTTCTCAGTTTTACTTTGTATCACAATTGGGATGACCCATTCTTCTTCCTCAACTGGAAAAATCAAGCCTGCTTTCAGCATTTTGTCTATCTCTTCTTTAACATTTTATTTTACTCTCGGATTCAGGCGGTAAGGCATATGTTTTACTAGCCTTGCACCTAGTTTTAAGACTATGTGCATCTCCCCCAGATCTCGTTTGATTGAGCTTCGCTACTGAAGATGGGAACAAGTCTTCATATTCCTGTAACAGGTCAAAGATTTCCTTTGTTGTCTCTGTATCCCAATAATCTCCGATAGATGCAATCTTGGGCTTCTCTGCACTTAAAATATTCTGCTTCTTTGTCTTCAAAGGTAACATGTGTAGTCCCTCTGTAGTTGGTTCTTCTTGTATTTCCTGTTCTCCCTCCTTCTCTTCAAAGTATAGATGTCAAAGATTCTATAAATCATCATAATCTATCTCCCGATCTATCATTTTACATGCTACTGATTCTTTGACCTTTTTCTCTGATAAAGACATCTCTTCATCCTCCTGAAGCTCTGTAAACAACAATATTCTTTTAATTGCTTGAAGGGTATCTGTAACTTGTTCTGTATCTCCTTTGAAAGAAAAACGTTGCGTAAATTTTTCCGCAACTATTTCCCAGTTATGAGTTCCTCTCTTCTTCTCTTCTGTGAGGTACCAAGCTTGTCAAATGGTGTCCAGTGAATGTATAAATTTGTTTACCCATAAATATTCTGGATATCCTTCTTTCCTCCACTTATACTTGCAACTATTTAGATGTGCCAGGGGGTCAGAATTCCCTTGGTACTTTTCTCTGAGTTGCGGTCCTGAAGCCACATGGAATCTCATTCTTAATGATCTGGCAATATCTTCCCATTGCAAAAGAGAGTTGAAATGGGTAGCCCACCACCTTGCTGACATGGATTGTAGTGATACGTCCATGAGAGGGACTCTATGTTCTACTGGAACTTTTTCTTCCACTTTGGTAATGAATGTATTCACAGCATACATATTTGAAAGAGTTCGATATTCTCTTACCTCTGTACCAATCCAATTGACTCCTTTAATGTTGACGCATCTTCTAGTGCTGATTTCATATCCTCCATGCTATCAATCATCCCATGCTACTTCTGACCCTAAGTCGGAACTCTGAATGCTTCTCTAGCTTATGGTCCCTCCTACTGTAGGATTAATGTAATCTTCTCTCCTTCCTACCGTCATATGGTAGATTTAATCTAGAAGTTGTGCCTCTTCTCTGTTGTCAACCATCTCTGTGTATTGGGGTCCTTGATATCGGTATAATGGCTGAACTACTCTGACCTCACCATATTTGAATATCATTAATTCCTTCTTTAAATCAATGACTGCATAATTTTCAAAGGCCCAATCTATCCCCAGAAAAGTAGGATAGGGATCCTTATCGTCCATGATGTCTATTAATTCAAAGTCTGTATAGGTCTTTACTCCTACAACATCAACTTCGACTTCTTCTAGCCTTACTATCGGTACAACACAATATTTATTTTCCATTCTGAGCTATATTGGTGAGTATGTCAGCTTTGGTTTCCCCAGTGCTTCCCACATATTTTGGGGTAGAATGTTGACATCTGATCCGAGATCAAGCATTGTATCTCTAATTTGGAATCTCGCAACTTTGGTGTTTACACGAAACTCCTTTAAAATCCTTCTTTTCTTTCTTTTCACTCTCCTTATGTATTTTTTTTTTGAATTACCTGAGTCTCCATGTTCTGTTTGTCCTTTCACGAACATTTCTAGATTTTTCCTTAGTTGTTCCAACATTGGTCCATTGTTCACAATTTTCAGGAAAAATTGGAACCATTCTTCTATCGGTGTGCTTGTGTGGATTCCCTTCTCTCCTTCACTAGATTGTTGTGGAAGTTCCATACTCTGATGTCTCCCTATATGTAAAATTGTTTCTAGTGCTTCTTTGAAATACTTCTTCTCTCGGTCTGGGCTGAAAGCTTTCCTTGGAGATGCAGGTTTGATTTGCTTTATCGGGTCCATGTCTCATGCATCCTCTCATGTTTTATTCCCTCCCTGTGTTACTATAGCTACACTTTTCATGGGCTGAGATTCTTCTATTCTTGGTTCTACATTAACCAGGTTAACTCCCTTTTGTTTGGCTCTCTCTTTCCATCTCTTAATCAGGTTTGGGAAGTCTTCAGTTGCATGTGCATTGAATCTGCATTGAGAGCACCATGGTCTCCTAGGTAGCAAACATTCTCTCACTACGTGCCCTTCTTGATGATAGTTATAACACCTTATTGGTCCTCTTCCTCCAGTTTTTCTACCTCTCATTCCTCCTCCTCGCCACCTTGGAGTTTTGTTTACTCCATATGACATCTTGTCCAATAATTCTGCTAATGCATCAAGGGCTCTACATTGCTCCGTATTATGTGTTGTAGAGGCACAAAATTCAAAGTAGATATTTTTTATAAAATTAGAGTATTTTTTCATAATTGGACACAGTCGTGGAGGATGACCAATACCTTTGCATATTTCACATCATTCAGCTTTTGTTTGATTTTGTTGATTGGGGAACCTCGGGAAATGGGGTTGCAGTTGGTATAGCCCTTGAGTATTTATCTGCGCAACTCCACGAACTGGTGGGGCCCCCTGTGTTCTGACCTCTAAAGTTCCAACATTTTCACCTCGGAACCTCAGATATTCTATGGTAACATGTCCTTCCATCAAAAAGTGTGTACACTACACGTTGGGCCTTGCAGGTCGTACTGGTTGAATGTCTTTTAGTTTCTCCATTAAACTAGATATTTGATGTTGTAGTCCTAGTATGGATGGATCTTGTACAACTGCTTCTCCTATGAACTCCTGTGGATATCCCACCATAGCTTCTATCTTCATGGATTTCTCGAGAGCATCCTGAAGGGTATCAATATTATGTTGTGTCAGTGGTGTCCTTGTCAATGGTAGGAGTGCTTTGATGAGCCAATCCTGCTAGTGATTTGGATCGATTGAGTAACTTAGATTTCCAATCGCGTCTTTAAATATTTTCATGAAATCCTAGGCTGTTTCTCCTTCCTACTGTTTGATTTCCCATAGCTCAGAAATTCCTTGCTGATTCGTTTGAGTCAATTTGAATTCTTGGACAATTATTTCTTAACATCGTTTATTGCTGGGTTTTGGTTTGATTTTGACTATTTATGAACTAGCCCAAAGATATTTATCTCAATGTGGCTTGAAATTCAATTAACTTGACTACATATGGTGTCTGCCAAGCTCTCTAAATTTCTTCGCAGAGATACCAGTGCTTCTATACATCGTCATTACGTTTTCTAGAAAATTTTGGGTATCGAGTGAATGATCCCACCATATTTCCTTGTGTTGGTGGTACTAAAAAAAAACCTCTACTTCCCAGCTAATATATTGTACTACCAACATTGTTTCTAGTATATATATGTGCTGTGGATTTATTACTACTCAACTTTCTAAACTCCCATAACTTAACAAAGAACTTATCAGGTGGATAATAGAGTACCAGGGGAAGGTTAGGACTAGTGCTACTTGAACCTTTGGGAATAGGATTACCTTGTGTTATGGCTGCTAGTCTCTCTTGGAATAGTTGCTCCATTGCAACATGCAGCTCCACATTAGACTCCTCCTGGAGGCGCGCGTCCTCCTCATTGGACTTTTCTCCCTTTTCTCTTTGAGATGGGCTCCTATAAACTTGCCTAACTTCGTTAATGGTCCCTCCCATTCCTTGGGATCCCATCTGACCTTCTCTTTCCTCTGTTATATGTGGCGCATTTTCCTTGTTTTTTCGATTCTTCTCCTACTTCTCAAACTCTTTCATCGCCCTTTCCCACCACTTCTCAGCAATCTACACCCTTCGATGTGCTCTCTACTCTCTCAACCTACTGGAGGTTCTGACATCCATATCTTCCCCTCTTTTCTTTACTCGTAGCATCTTTCCCTCAAATCCTTCCCCCAATACTGGAGGTTTAATTCTCCATCTCAGGGTTTTGGAGTAGCATCAATCCTTCATCCACCATTAGAGCTTTAATACACTACAAAATTTCTTTCAATAGTTCTCCCCACAACCCATATCTAAATATGTATTCAAATTTTGTAAAATACTGGTAACACTTGGCTGCAAACTCTACAATGTACCCTTCCAAGGTAGATTGTACCCAAAAATATATTGCTTAGGTTAGATCTGTATCTAACCAATGGAGTGCTACTAGATCTATGTGTGTACAATTGTGACAAACTCTATGTGATCCTTCTAGGAGTGACTTGATCTGAAGTCTCCACAACCAACTGTGAAGCTCTTCGGGAAACTTCCCCCATAAAATTTCATACAGGTCACTTGCAGATTTAGAAAATAGGACTCGATCTTTAATAGTTTTTTCCCTCTGTTGCCGAAGTTCTATTTGTTGTGACATGAAATGATCTATGTGCTTGTACCACTAGTTTCATAGTTCCTTCTCATATTTCGTCGATACCATGATCTAACTTCAAAATAAATTTTTGGGTCCCGACAATGGAACCATTTTTCGGCAAAAACGGAGGTCACTGGGAAAGACCCAGGTTCAGGTTTGAGGCCAACAAGGTTTAAGCAGTAGTCTAGAACAACGCCGTCATTTTCACCCTGCTCAAGGGAGTAGGGAGCCTTACCCAAGGCATGCCGTGACCTTAATAAGATTAGAGGCTGGATCATTGATGTTGAGGAAATATTACAAAAATAGACAATAGCTATAGGCATTTAGAAGCCACATATATATCTCAACTCTACGAAGTAGCTATCATTCATCAGGACATGTTCATAGCGTTGAATTAGAATTTAAATTAGGCAAACATTCACCATAATCAAATAAACATCAATCAAATCATGATATATAACACAAAAACAACCCGATTCCATTATCTAGATCAAAATGGCATACACATACTCCATAGAGTCTATTCCAATTTAGTTCAGTACAAAATACTTCACACAAATCTCTTTTGAGGCTCTACTTCTTATCGGCCTCTTGTCAGACTGACTAACTAACACACTGAATGACTACCTACCTATTTGTTTTCTGTCGATTGACACTATCAGTCCTTGCCTCTTTTGCGCTTGTATTCTCCCTTGCGCTCCACTGCCTTCCGCTTCTTCTTTATCACTAGGAGTTCTACTGTTTGTTCTTGTCTCCCATCTCTGCCATTTGCATTGTTCTTTGCCTATGCCCTGCCACCTGTCATCTAGATTTTCATAACCATGATAGCTCCCTACCTACCTTGGTTGCATTCCGCCACCTGTCCTCTGGCTCTCCGCAAATCCAAAAATGTTCTATAAAAAAAAAGGCCCCAATAATTGTATACCTATCACATCCGGTTACGTATGCACTTCACTAGGGTAAATATGCTCAAGATACCCTACTACCTTTTCCAGAGCATTGATAAGATGACATTCATTGTCTAGAAGAGATATTATGCACAGTAAATGAACAATATTTTTCAACACTCCCTCATAAAAATCATACTCCTCCATCACCTCAAACATCTGAACATTCCATGGAGTTCATTCATAGCTGATGACATATTCACTGCTCCACCTATTCAACATGCCCAAAATGTGCCTTCATCATCTTATCCTTCCAATTCCATTCCTCCATATCATCCCATAGTACATTCATCATCTTTAGAGTAGTCTCCTTCATATACTTCACCACCATCATCTCCATCCCACATTGAGAGAGGGTCACCTAGCAAAGTTGATATCAATGAGCCTAAGTAGGCTAATATGGCTGAGATAGAGGCATTGGAAAAAACATACCAGAGGGGTTACAGGAAAGTTTTTTCCCCACAGAGTGTGGGAGGGGCCTTTCCTTCTTAACCAACAAATCAGGTACAGAATGGAAAATAAAAGATGGTAGAGGAGGATGAGCATGAGGCATGTTAGGTCTCTGTAACAAGCAAGATTGGCAAAGTCCGATCACAGAGTTAACATCATTTCAACCAACTTTGGGATTCTAGGATCTAGCCCTCCTGAATCCGGAGAGGGATCTCTCCAATATGTACAAAGATGGATATTGTCTTTGAAGTTTAGGATGCTGATATTAGGCTAGTTATGAAGGCCAAGGGTTTTGTTTGGTTTTCTTGGATGGTTTAACATAGTTGCTGTCTGAGACGGAAAGATCTATATGCAAATAGGTTCAAAGGTGAGAAGTTGCAAGTAAACTGAATAAGCTTTGATTCTAAAGAGAGATGATGGCAAGTTTTCAATCCATTGGGCTATGGAGTCATAAGGGAGTTTAATTGAAACATCCAGGTTCAAGAGTAATCTATGGGGCAAGTCATCTAGGCCTAAGGATCTCTTTGAAGTTTGATTTATGGAATGGGGTGATACAATAAGAAAGGGAATTAACAGATGCAGAACAAAGAGCAGCCCAGGATCTGGTAAGTACTTTGAAACTAGCCAGCCTTTGACCAGGCACTTAAGAAAAACATAGAAGCAAACTAGGATCTGGTAAGTACTTTGAAACTAGCCAGCCTTTGATATACTTCTAATAGAAAAACAGATTAAAACAAAGGGAAACTTAAAGGCAACCTTTGGAGCAGGAACTAGCGGGCAGGGCTCACCTTTCTCCTCATCTTAGTCCTTCTTTACTTAGTTACCTCCAAGACAATCACCAAGATCACACAGAATGGCCCAAGATCTGATAAGTGCTTTGAAACTAGTCAGCTTTTGACACATTCTAAGGGAAACAGACAAATAGCTGAGCAAACAAGAAAGGGACTCAGGGCTAACCTTTGATTTCCTCAATTCATTCCTTACACAACATATATGAAAGTAACATTTAAAAACAACATTCAGCAGTGACGAAAAGATGAGGGAACACCAGCATCTCTGTGCTTAGACTAAATTAAATCATTTCTAAATAACACAATAAGAAGAAAACATTGGGATAAAGATTTTTCAGCCAGAGAAGGTCACTGATGTACAGCAAACTCTAACACTGTTTAAACTGTTCTTTATAGTAGAAAATGAAACAAATTGAAAACAGAAATAAAATAACAAGTTACAGTGAGAATAACATCACCATCAGCATAGACCCGGATCCCATAAATCAACTTGTATTGATTGCTTCAAACCGGTTACAATCTTCAAATCCAGTGTTTTAATCCATCTCTTTTCACAATCTAACCTATCTGTTACAAGCAGAGCTCCAAGAGCCCATGAAACCACTATTTACAGTCAAGAGTTTTCCACTCAGAAATAGCTACAGCGCTTCAGCAATTACGTTGACAACCAACTAATCCAACCCCTCGCTCATCTTCTATCGAAGTATTTATAGAAGGATGAGGAGGTGAGATCTGTTTAAAAGATCTCAAACACAATCAATGCAGAATTAATGTCTTCCTGACCCCGTGAGGTTCGATGAAGAAATTCTACAGGTGTTATATTGCATTAATGTGTTTACACTTAAGAAGTAAGCTCGAAGAGAGCTTATATTGACCTTTGAGGCTCTGCATACTGTTAGGGTTACTCTGCAGACATTCTGTCGTTGAAATCCGGTGCAGTAATAACTTCTTTGGTTGTTCGAGGCATAATATCTGATCCTGTTCAATAAATTCATCCTCTGATTGAGCTTTCTGAGGCAATAGGTGGCACTGTGGTGGTTGAGGAATCAATTCGCCTCGAAGTATGGCGGTGGAGGCGTTCTGTATGCCGAACACTTTTAGGTTTTGCTTTAATCCGTGTTCTGAGCCGGGGATTAGGCTTTTGATAACCGTCTTAGCCGTAATCCCCGCCAATCTTCTCACAAAACCACTGCTCTGGTTCATTCTACCTTTAATCTGCTACTCTTTCTCCGCTCTGATATTGGCGGCCTTCTTCAAGCTTTGCAGGGACATGCGGCAACCAAAGCTCATGAAGCTTTGTAACTATCTTTGTTCTTCTCCGTATGATCAATTTCTTGGAAAAATCGGGAGGATTGGAGTCGTCACTCTCATCCTTCAGATTTCGTAGAATACGAAGGAAAAACCTTTGAAAACCTGCAAAAAACAAGAAAAATGAGGAAATCCTGCGTTTATATGGATAGAATGCATCGGAGGGCGTGCGGGCGGACGGAGAAATCGGGACCGTTGATCGTATGGCGATCAACGGTTGGGAGCAAATCAAACGGTCAACGCAGAGGAAAGTGGACCGTATAATGGAATCGGGAGAGAAGATGCAGACCGTCGATCTGCAAAGATCGACGGCGGGGATTTGATTTTAAACGCGCCGGGGCAAATTTATCGGACGAGCGGATTGGTTAAAGGGTGAGCGGGAAGAGTGATCGGGGACCGTCGGATGGGAGGGCCCAGATCCGACGGCGGGGACGAATCCCGCTGCGGGGCCAAACGACAATGTTTAACGCGCGGGGAGAAGGCACGGAACGGCGGTTTTGGGGGTGAGGTGGAGAACACGTGTCGGCCGGCGCGTGGAATCGCTGGCCGACGGCACAAAACCGTGTCCGGACGAAAGGTGGTGCGGGCGCAAACCGGTGGGAAAGGAAAACAGCGTAGCGGAAAAAGGGGGGAGGGGTCCACCAGATGACGGGACACTCCGCACCGTTGATCCGTGGGACAGATCAACGGCGGAGTTTTAATATTATTTTCTTTGGTGGAAAAATAAAACAAACCCGTCTTTGCATTTTACAAAGGGTTTTCAACGTTTTTCGGGCAATAAATTATTTCTGAGGTTTAAGCGCCTGGCGGGTTAAGCACGCGGTTCTAGCGGGAGAACATATGGATGGAGAGAAAGCAGGAGCTCAGCCTAAGGGGCTAAAGCTCAACGCATAGAAAATGTGTGTTTTTCTATGGTTTTTTAGTGATTTTTGCAAGAGGAAAAGGCTCCGATAGATCAAAAGTGGGTTTTTGACCTTGGGAAATGAGATTAATGGAGGAATATGGGATATAAAAGGGTTTGATGGGTTATTTTATGGATGAAAGGAGACTTGAAGAAACGGAGGAAAGGTGGAAGAAAGGGAGAGAAAAAGGAGGAGGATGCAGCAACATTTTGATTAGGACTTTCATGGTATATCAGAGGCAGAGGGGATGGAGAGTATGTAGAACCAATCAGTAGTTTATAACCTTGCCAACAGACTTCAAGTACCAACAATTTTTAGGCCTGAATTTGTTTCTTGAAGGCTGCAAAGAATACTTTAGCCACCAACTGCTATAATTGAAAAATATGGGTGGCTAACAGTGGCTCCACTTGGGGATGGTGCCTTCTTGAAGGCATCAAGAATTCAAACTTGATTTCTCTGGGAGGTTGACTGGTGTCTGACCCATCACTTGCTCTTGCTTTTCTTCCTGACAAAATAATGTCAGTCATGAAAGAGAGATTAATTTCATCAATACAACTTCTACCTACCCCAATCCTACTGATCTAGCATTTTTTTATTTTTATTTTTTTTCTTCATCAGAGTGCACTTGGATCGGCAAACTCTTTACACAACATTTTATTCTTTTAAAAACAGTAAATCTAATCTACTTCTACTCCTTATTTCTCCCTGAACGCTGATTAAACAGTTGAGTTCGGATATTCCTCTACCTATTCTACTGTTTGTTGGGATTAAACAGTCCAACAAACCTTCATTCTCTAAATTCTACAACAGAAATTTAAAAAATAGCCAAGCCAAGATTGAGCTGTTTGACTTGCTATGATCTATGGCATAAGGACAAGCTGCACATAGATTTTCACTTGCAGAAAATTTAAAATCAAAACAGAAGGCCTAAGATCTGAAAACTTTCTCATTGTGGCCTTTTCTTATTTTCAAAGCTCTGTTCTTGCTTTTTCTTTTTGGTGAGCTATCTTTGCTTCTCTTCTGGTTCAAGTTTTGAACGAATTAGAACCAGGTCCTTTCTCTTTGACTTCGAAATTAGAGCAGCTTTGAGTCATCTCTTTGGGAACTTTGGTTCAAATTTTGAGTTTGTTTGAACCTTAATTTCTACCCTACTCTATCTACTGATAAGCCAAGATTAAACAGTTTGGCAAATCAAATTTGCTACCCTATCAACAGAAAATTTAAAGCTAATCAGTCAAGATTAAACAGTTTGACCGATTAGAAGTGTGATTCAAGGAGTGGCATTTAGGCTTGCACACTTTCAGATTCATTTCTCTTTTTGGCATGGGGCCTTGCCTTTCTTGTTTTTCATTCCTGCCCTCTTTTCTTTTTCTCTGTGTTTTTGTATTTTTTGATTTTTCATAACTTTAAAGGCAATGATGGATGAAGTATTTACAATGGAAAAGGTAAAAAGGCTTTAAACATGAAATAATTTAAGAAAGATAATGCTTAAGCATCCTGCCATTGACAGGACCCCCAAACAATTCTGTTCCATTCAGTTCTTGTAAGAAGAATGCATTGTTCCCAGCAACTGAATGGATGAAGTAAGGGCCAAGCCATAGATTGTCAAATTTACCATGCTTCCCCTTGTCTTCTCTTTTGGAGTCCCACTTTAAAACTTTGTCCCCAATTTTGAAATTGCTGGCCTTTGCTCTTCTGTCAAATATCTTCTTGATATTGTCTTGTTTCTGTAATGCTTTGTTGTACACTTCCTCTCTGGTTTGCTGAAGATGAATGGTCTGATTTATTCTTCTGATTATGTCATCCTCTTCAGTCTGCAACTCTTGAATCAACTTCATGACTGGTACACCAAGGCTGTTAGGAAAAATTGCATCTGTACCATATACAAGCTGGAAAGGCGACATACCAATGGATTTCTTCAATGTTAACCTATCAGCCCATAGTGCATGGACCAGCTTTATGTGCCAAGACTTCTTGTTGTTCTCCAACAGTTTCTTTATTATGTTCACTAAGCTTTTGTTGGACGATTCTGCAAGTCCATTACCTTGAGGGTAATAGGCTGTGGAGTGTCCCAACATTATCTGATACTTATGACAGAATTCAACCATTTTCTTTGACCCAAATGCTGTAGCATTATCTGTAATGATCTTGGTAGGACAGCCAAATCTGGAAAGGATATTGGTTTCTATGAATTTTATGATAACTGAATCATTGGCCTGTCTACAAGGAATGGCTTCTATCCACTTAGTGAAATAGTCTGTGGCAGTAAGGATACACTTATGTTGGGCAGAGGATGGTGGGTGGATTTCTCCTATGAAGTCAAGTCCCCACTGTTGGAAAGGGGCTTCGACAGTGATTGGATGCAGAGGAAGGGGTAGTAATTTTCTCTTGCCCTCAAACAGTTGGCATTTATGGCAAGTGGTTGTCAGTTTATGTACATCAGGAAAAAGAGTGGGCCAATAGAAACCAACCCTCAAAATTTTGTTGGCTGTTGACTTCCAGTACAAATGGCCCTCACACTCTCCTTCATGGAATTCCTGTTTAATCTTTTCTGCATCAAACTCAGGCAAACATTTAAGCAATATACCACTAGCATTTTTCCAATAAAGACATTTATCAATAATGCAATAGTTTACAGCTTTTAACTTTAGGAATCTTGCCTTTGTTTTGGATAAACCAGGAGGTGTGTTTAAATTAAGCAAAACATAAACAATATTAGTATACCAAGGAGAATTCGCAAAATAATCTTCAACAATGGGGGTTGAGAATTCTTCTTGGTCATCCAAAGCATTAATCATATTAATATCAAGGACTTCACAATTTGATTCAGCCATTAACCTAGCTAGACCCTGACCTTTGATAAGCTTAGTGGGTTTGATCTCTAAATCATATTCAAGAATAACAGCAATCCACTTACCTCTCTTACCATCTGGATCCTGGGTTAAAATGTCTTTTACCACTGAATTTGGGACAAAGGCAATGATATGTGAGTGAAGGATGTATAGCCTGAAGTCTTTTAAAGCTTTCACCAAAGCAAAAGCTTGTTTTTCCATAATGTTATACTTCAAAGGGGCATCCCTCAATGCCTTGCTAAAGAATGCAATGGGCTGCTCTTGTCCTTGTGGATTTTTCTGTAAAAGGACAGCAGCTATAGTATGTTCCGATGCAAATGAGAAGATATAAAAATCTTTTGAGAAATCAGGACTTATGAGAACCGGTGTTTTGGTTAACGCTTGTTTAACCAGTTCAAAGGATGTCTTTGCTTCTGCGGTCCATTTTACCCCTTGCTCCTTTTTCAACATGTTTGTGATATTCCTAAGGAGCTCAGCCAAGTTTGGGATGAACCTTCTTAAAAAGTTAATCTTTCCTATGAAAGATTGCAACTCTTTGATATTCCGAGGATGGGAGATTTGCAAAATGGCCTCAATCCTCATGGGATCTATCTTAATACCCTATTCTGAAATGATATGTCCGAGAAGTTTACCTTCTTGGAGACCAAATAAAGTCTTCTTGGGGTTCAAAGATATCCCAAACCTTCTGCACTTCTCGAAAACTTTTCTCAAATGTTCTAAATGTTCTTCATCTGTTTTTGAAAACACAGTTACATCATCAAGATAAATAATGATGAAGAAGCCTAATTCTTCCGAGAATGCTATGTCCATGGCTCTCTGAAAGGTTGCTCCAGCATTCATTAAACCGAAAGGCATTTTCACATACATGAAAGTGCCCCACGGTGTAGTAAAGGTTGTCTTTAACTGATCATCAGGGTGGACTAGGACTTGGTTATACCCCGAATAGCCATCCAGCAAAGAAATTCTTTTAGACCCTACCACCCTTTGCAAAATATGATCCATCTTGGGCAAAGGGTAGTTATCCTTTAATGAAGCTTTGTTTAAATTCCTGAAGTCTATACAAAGCCTGATTTCTCCAGTCTTTTTCCTAACCGACACCAGATTAGATACCCACTCAGAATATCTAATAGGGACAATAATACCAGCATCATGCATCTTCATAATTTCCTTCTTAACCAATGGCAACTGGACAGGGTTGATTCTGCGCAGTTTTTGTTTGAATGGTTTTTGGTTTCTTTTAAGAGGGATTTTGTGCTGTATTATTTCAGTGTCATAGGATTTAAGATCTTCGTAACTCCATGCAAAAACATCAGAAAATTCTTTAAACAGCTCTAAGTATTTAAGTTTAATGTGAGCTGGTAGAGTTTTAGACAGTTTGATTAATCTTGGTTTTTCCTCACTGCCTATATTACATTCTTCCACTTCAGTTTCTACAGGTTCCAGTTTTGGTTTGTTGGCCACATCATCAAAATCAAACAGTTCCTCTAGAGGGGCCAAACCCTTGGGCAGACTATCAGTACTAGAATGCAGAGTTTCCATTTCTTCTGTTTTAGATTTTGCAATTAATTCTGTTTGGCTTCTAGATGATATAGTCTGAAGGTTTATATCTACCAGCGGTGGAGATGGTTCTTCTTCACCAAGAAAATTTTCTTCACTGCAGTCTGTATCATAGTCTGAATCTGAACTATGGGGTTCAAACTCATTTCTGAATTGCATGAAGTCTTCTATTTGTTTATCTCCATCAAATACCTGTCAATATTTCTTGTTATCTGGGATAGCTGGTCTGAATTTTATCTGAGAGGTGTCATCATACAGCATTGGACAGGTTCTAGCAGCAAAGGCTAAATTGTGGGCGGCAACGTTTCCTTTCCTTGGGACAAAAGATAAGGTGTACTCGTTAAATGTTTTTAAAAGATCAATGACATCATTCCTGTAGGCCCTAAGTCTGGGGTGATTTTCATTATACTCCCCATTGACTTGCCTAATGATTAATTCAGAATCCCCATATACATCGATTCTCTTGGCACCTAGTTTTTTCAAAAGATGCAAGCCCAAGAGAAGGGATTCATATTCTGCTATGTTGTTGGAACACTGAAAGTTTAGTTTGCATGAGATGCATTCCGTATGATCGTTTTCAGTGTTAGTGATCCAGACACCTGCACCCGCATTTGTTTTGGTGCATGACCCATCAAAATACATAGTCCATAGAGGCAGATTTTCAGTTAGATGGATGGACTTTGTAACATTAGATTCCTCTATTTTTTCATCGGGTTGAGGACTGTCTCCCCGACTGCCAAAATTTAAGTTCAATGAATGGATGACTTGCAGTTCAAGACCTGTGTTTAATTTGCTAGGACCTTCGGACACAGTAGACTGTTTTGGCAATCCGGCATCGTTTTCCTCCTCTTTAACTCCAGCCATGGATTCTTTCGAAACAATTTGTTCGGCGAGTGTTTCATTATTGAACATGATAAAAGAATCAAGGCTCGTGTTTATAGCATAAAGTGGAGAGTTTTGAGGCCGCTCCTGGCTTGTTACTGTGTATTGCATGTGAGATTCCCTATAAAGCCTCCTAGTTTGATTGAAGACAGGGATGGTTGCATAGGCCATGTCCATTTGCATAGTCCCCTGTAACTTAGCCCCCCAAGATCTTGATAAAAGCATTCCATACTTTGGGGGAACCTCAGCCACAACAACATCCATGACTAAACATTTGGCTGGAATTTGGGCTAGATTAACACAGAGATCTTTAATCAATCCTAGACACTTAACTATACTTGAGTCAAAGGAGTATAGGTCTTTGTAAGGTCTGGTAATTTCAAGACCCAGGCTTTCCATTACAGCTTTTGGCATTAAATTATGGGAAGCGCCTGAGTCATGCATAGCATTATGCAGAATTTTGTCATGAATGTTTAAGCTTACATAAAAGGGAGGGACAGGACCTTCTTGGAACTTTCCTTCAATATTTGGACCAAAAATAAGCTCTGGTTGGTCATCATTAAGATTGAGTGAATCTTCATTATCTTCTAAGTTCAAAGCCTTCAAAATTTTGGACTTATACACATGTTGGGCAGCCAACTCAGTCAAAGGAACAGAAATTTTGATCTTCGAGATTTCCTGTTCTAGGCTAAAAAGGTTTTGACTCTTTAAAACATTGGTTTCAGCCTTGTTTGATGCCGCTTTATCAGCAACGACGGTTTGCTGATTCGGTTTATCTACATTTGAAAGAGTTGTTTTACCAGGAGTACTAACTGAGGCGCTAGTACTACTAATGTTTGCACTCTGTTTTTCAATATTTTGAGTGTCTTTCTCTTTACCATTACCAGAATTAACAGCCACTGTTTTGTCCTTTTGTTTGATTGTTTTAGACCGGATTGCAGTGCTGTTTTGAGAAGGTTTGTCAGAGGTTTTATTGTTGGGGGTTTGTTGATTAGATCTACTTCTGAGTTCATATTCCCTTAAAGGCTCTATGACAGTGTTCTCCCTGTTCTGATAGCTATTCTTATTATCATTTCTTCTGTCATCGTAAGGTGTATAAAGACCTTGTTTATTATCATAATGAACTTCAAAGTCATCATCATCTACCCCAAATAAGTTTATATCATCTTCCTCTGTTATTTGATCTGTTTGTTCAACCTCACTTAAAAAGTTCTGATGAAAGGGAGGAATGACCTGCTGATCATCTTCCTTGGGTCTGTTTGGAGGCTGATTTCTTCTAAGATTCTGATTCTGGTTTTGGTTTCTGTTTTGAGGAGCATTTTGATTTAGACTTGCTTGTGCTCTCTCTAGAATGCTCATTTTCTTCATCATTTCTTCCATCATTCTTTCCATCTTTGAGCTTGAAGTAGAAGGGGTGGGTTCCTCCCTAAAATAAACTCTCTTTTCAGCTTTCATCCTCGCTCTTTTCTCCATAAGGTTCACCTCCACAGAAAGAGCACCTCTTTGCATATCTTCAAGGGTTGCAAAGACTCTTTCTCTGAGAGAATATGTCATGTCTGGATCAAACCCTTCAGGAAATTTGTTCATAGCTGAACCCTGAGGAGGTTTTAGTTCAGGGGAAAGTGCATTATATACACTGTTGAATCTGGTACAATAAGCTTGTACACTTTCCCCAGGGTTCCTATGGAGATTATTATAGTCGGCAAGGACTTGGAGAGGGTTTTTCCTTACTTCCCATTTGTTTAAGAAAGTTTGATGGAAGGCTTGAAGGTCGTTAATGCTATGGGGGGTTAAACCTTTAAACCATTTTCTGACTTCTCCCCCCAAACTTTGAGCAAACAGTCGGATTTTGACAGATTCATTATCAATTTCATTTCTGTCAAAGTAGTCATTCATCTTGTCCACATGTTGAGATGCTGTTATGGTATTATTAGCATCATATAATGGAATTTTGGACTGATAGTCCTGTGGAAGATTGACTAATGGTACAGGAAGGACTAAGGGAGCATACCATGCTGCCATGATATGTGGTGGGGGTGGGTTTACAAGTGAAGGTGTGGGTTGAAATGGAGTGGTTTGAACAGTGGATGAAGGATGAACAGAAGTGGACGGAACAACAGTAGATCTCTGAGCGGATCTCGGGTGAGAGGCACCTAGATTATGTAAGAAATGTAAATCAGGAGGTGTTGATTCTCTATTCCCAAGAGTCCCACTGGTTTCGGGAGATGAAAGGGTAGGCTCAGAATCTAACTGATCTAAATCACCAAAAGACCTAGTTCTAAATGGGTTTAATAAGTCAATTTGTGATTCATGAAGATCTGAAAGGTTTTCAGGGACTGAATTGGCTCTTAGGGGTGGTCTGAAGATAGTTGAGGATTGTATCCTAGGAGACCTCCTAAGAATTCTTTCTGGGTTGTCAACTATTTCAGGAGGATCTGGGTCAGGATGGGCTCTGGTGTGAATATTTTTAGTAGCCACAATGTTTATCTATTTAGACCCAACTTTCAACAAGAGAGGTTCAACCAGGTATGACAATCTTTAGACGGTTAACTAATTATGTTTTCTCAACTCACATCCTACAGTATTATAACTGAGTTTGAAGGATTTAATAATGATAAGGTTTCTTCCCAGTGGAGTCTTAAGGTTTGCTCAGGATGGTGGAGTCGCCAGGTGGAAGGTTCAGAGAGTTTTCACAGAAGTACACTGTCCACCTCAGTGTTTGTGGAACATTTCTTTTCAGGGATATCTCAAAATACAACAAACTCTAACCAGAGATTGACTGGGAGGGCATTCACCAGATATGTCACCCCCAAAAGAGGATGAGATCCAGAGGCTACCTGGCCCCTTCCAGACTCTGTCTAAGAGTATAAGGTAAAACACATCAAAGTCGTAGACAAGATATCAGAATTAGTGCTTTACTACCAATCTGAAATGTTTTTGGTATTTTCTGAATTGTCTATATTTGTGGTTTAAAAGAATGTCCTAACTTTGCCTCAAAACTTAGCTACGGTTAAGAAACAAAGACAGTCTATCCTTGTGGCTAAGCTAGCTGATTTTCCAAGGTTAGATAAAGACTTTAAAGAACCCTAGGATTGACCTAGTTTGTCACTGATTCAAACGAGTTTTATCATGATCACCATTCTTTGGTAGTGCCTGGAAAGGCTGCTTTCTACTCTCAAGATGTTTATACGAAGATTCTGGGTTTGCAACACAAGCTCCTTTATGAATAGATTTGAAATAGATTTGAATGTAAAAGACTCTAAGTTCTCCCCAGTGGAGTCGCCAGAAATGTTAGGTCTCTGTAACAAGCAAGATTGGCAAAGTCCGATCACAGAGTTAACATCATTTCAACCAACTTTGGGATTCTAGGATCTAGCCCTCCTGAATCCGGAGAGGGATCTCTCCACTATGTACAAAGATGGATATTGTCTTTGAAGTTTAGGGTGATGATGTTAGGCTAGTTATGAAGGCCAAGGGTTTTGTTTGGTTTTCTTGGATGGTTGAACATAGTTGCTGTCTGAGACGGAAAGATCTATATGCAAATAGGTTCAAAGGTGAGAAGTTGCAAGTAAACTAAATAAGCTTTGATTCTAAAGAAAGATGATGGCGAGTTTTCAATCCATTGGGCTATGGAGTCATAAGGGAGTTTAATTGAAACATCCGGGTTCAAGAGTAATCTATGGGGCAAGTCATCTAGGCCTCAGGATCTCTTTGAAGTTTGATTTATGGAATGGGGTGATACAATAAGAAAGGGAATCAACAGATGCAGAAAAAAGAGCAGCCCAGGATCTGGTAAGTACTTTGAAACTAGCCAGCCTTTGACCAGGCACTTAAGAAAACATAGAAGCAACCTAGGATCTGGTAAGTACTTTGAAACTATCCAGCCTTTGATATACTTCTGTTAGAAAACAGATTAAAAACGAAGGGAAACTTGAAGGAAACCTTTGGAGCAGGAACTAGCGGGCAGGGCTCACCTTTCTCCTCATCTTAGTCCTTCTTTACTTAGTTACTTCCAAGACAATCACCAAGATCACACAGAATGGCCCAAGATCTGATAAGTACTGTGAAACTATTCAGCTTTTGACACATCCTAAGGGAAACAGACAAATAGTTGAGCAAACAAGAAAGGGACTCAGGGCTAACCTTTGATTTCCTCAATTCATTCCTTACACAACATATATGAAAGTAACATTTAAAAACAACATTCAGCAGTGACGAAAAGATGAGGGAATGCCAGCATCTCTGTGCTTAGACCGAATTAAATCATTTCTAAATAACACAATAAGAGGAAAACATTGGGATAAAGATTTTTCAGCCAGAGAAGGTCACTGGTGTACAGCAAACTCTAACACTGTTTAAACTGTTCTTTATAGTGGAAAATGAAACAAATTGAAAACAAAAATAAAATGACAAGTTACAGTGAGAATAACATCACCATCAGCATAGACCAGGATCCCATAAATCAGCTTGTATTGATTGCTTCAAACCGGTTACAATCTTCAAATCCAATGTTTTAATCCATCTCTCTTCACAATCTAACCTATCTGTTACAAGCAGAGCTCCAAGAGCCCATGAAACCACTATTTACAGTCAAGAGTTTTCCACTCAGAAATAGCTACAGCGCTTCAGCAATTACGTTGACAACCAACTAATCCAACCCCTCGCTCATCTTCTACTGAAGTATTTATAGAAGGATGAGGAGGTGAGATCCGATTAAAAGATCTCAAACACAATCAATGCAGAATTAATGTCTTCCTGACCCCGTGAGGTTCGATGAAGAAATTCTACAGGTGTTATATTGCATTAATGTGTTTACACTTAAGAAGTAAGCTCGAAGAGAGCTTATATTGACCTTTGAGGCTCTGCGTACTGTTAGGGTTACTCTGCAAACATTTTGTCGTTGAAATCTGGTGCAATAATAACTTCTTTGGTTGTTCGAGGCATAATATCTGATCCTGTTCAATAAATTCATCCTCTGTTTGAGCTTTCTGAGGCAATAGGTGGCACTGTGGTGGTTGAGGAATCAATTCGCCTCAAAGTATGGCGGTGGAGGCGATCTGTCTGCCGAACACTTTTAGGTTTTGCTTTAATCCGTGTTCTGAGCCGGGGATTAGGCTTTTGATAACCGTCTTAGCCGTAATCCCCGCCAATCTTCTCACAGAACCACTGCTCTGGTTCATTCTATCTTTAATCCGATACTCTTTCTCTGCACTGATATTGGCAGCCTTCTTCAAGCTTTGCAGGGACGTGCGGCAACCAAAGCTCATGAAACTTTGTAGATGTATTTGTTCTTCTCCGTATGATCGATTTCCTAGACAAATCGGAAGGATTGGAGTTGTCACCCTCATCCTTTAGATTTCGTAGAATACGAAGGAGAAACCTTTGAAAACCTGCAAAAAACAAGAAAAATGAGGAAATCCTGCGTTATATGGACAGACTGCATCGGAGGGCGTGCGGGTGGATGGAGAGATCGGGACCGTTGATCGTATTGCGATCAACGGTTGGGAGCAAATCAAACGGTCAACGAAGAGGAAAGTGGACCGTATAATGGAATCGGGAGAGGAGATGCAGACCGTCGATCTACAGAGATCGACGGCGGGGATTGGATTTTAAACGCGCCGGGGCAAAATTAACGGGCGAGCGAATCGGTTAAAGGACGAGCGGGAAAGATGATCGGGAACCGTCGGATGGGAGGGCCCAGATCCGACGGCAGGGGTGAATCCCGCTGCGGGGCCATGGGACCATGTTTAACGCGCGGGAGATGGACACGGCACGGTGGTTTTCGGGGTGGGGTGGAGAACACGTGTCGGCCGGCGCGTGGAATCGCTGGCCGACGGCACAAAACCACTTCTGGACGAAAGGTGGTGCGGGCACAAACCGGTGGGAAAGAAAAACAGCGCGGCGGAAAGGGGGAGGGGTCCACCAGATGACGAGACACTCCGCACCGTTGATCCGTGGGACAGATCAACGGCGGATTTTTAATATTATTTTCTTTGGTGGAAAAATAAAACAAACCCGTCTTTGCGTTTTACAAAGGTTTTCAATGTTTTTCGGGCAATAAATTATTTCCGAGGTTAAGTGCCTGGCGGGTTTAGCACGCGGTTCCGGCGTGGGGACATATGGAAGGAGAAACAGAAAGGGGCTTAGCCTGAGGGGCTAAAGCTTAACGCATAGAAACGCATGTTTTTCTATGGTTTTTGAATGATTTTTTGCAAGAGAAGAAAGGTTCCGATAGGTCAAAAAATGGGTCTTTGACCTTGGGGAATGAGATTAATGGAGGAATAAGGGGAATAAGAGGGTTTGATGGGTTATTTTATGGATGAAAGGAGACTTGAAGAAACTGAGAAAGGTGGAAGAAAGGGGAGAGAAAAAGGAGGAGGAGCAAAGAACATTTTTGATTAGACATGGTATATCGTATGCGAGGATGGAGAGTATGTAGAACCAACAGTAGTTTGGACTCTTACCAACAGACTTCAAGTACCAACAATTTTCAGGATTTAACTTGTTTCTTGAAGGCTGTAAAGAACATGTAGCCACCAACTGCTATAATTTGAAAAATATGGGTGGCTAATAGGTGGAGAATAAATCAACCCCATACATCCACACCCATAGGCCTGAGATTGAACAGTTTATGAATCAAGTAGAGTGGGCATCAAATACACTGCAGGAGGCTGAAGAACATGTGATCTCAACCTCAAGCATTCAAATCCATACTCAATAGGAAAATAAGGATACCTAAGACAAATAAGAAAAGGAAAAGAGCCAGAGAAAGAGACAATATGGAAGAGGCTAAGAGATGATTAGTCTGCTATGGAGACTGATACATCTAGAAAATAATTCAAGATGAAGTACAGAAAGATAGCTAGAGTCCACATGGAAATTGATCAAATTAGTGAAAAAGAGCATCAAACAATCATCAAAATTAGGTATTCTCCTAGTTCTTCTCTAGTAGGTGGCTAGATCATTTTATCTACATCTTCAGCCACCATTCCATTCTAGTAGAGGAACTTACAAACTGCTACATCTACTACTACTACAGGGGGAAAGGAAGAAAAAATATATGACACATTCAGGGAAATCAAGAGGAGAATAAAATCCTAAAAACCAACACCTACAACTAGTTCTGGAAGCATACCAGTAGTTCACAAAGTAGGCTTTTATTAGCCTTTGACTCAGAAAAAGGAAAAATGTGAATGGATTTCCTAGAAGCACAGATCTCTCAGCGTAAATCACTTGCAGAATTTAAGCAT